>CM065729.1:27407091-27419591 GCA_033310375.1 Conus canariensis | reverse complement strand
GGCGACCGTGGTTATCAATGTATTGCGACACAAAGCATGCGAAAATGACATTTCAACGACGGACAACAAAATCAGAATTCTTATATCTGTTTTTGACAAAGAGGATGTTGACGGCGATAAATCAATTTCGGCATTGATATGTGATGTGAAATGCTAGTTTAGAAACATGTCATGCGCCCCGTAAAAAAAAAAGAGAAAAATTTAGTGTGCACTTTGAGATAGCATTGAAAACTCACCTTTTACAGGGTGCTTGCTCCTCATTTTTTTTCTTTTTTAAGTAGCGGTTTGTGCTCTTGGGCCAAAGAAAGATATTGCCTGGCACCTTGGTGGAAGCAGCGGACGAGAGAGAGCCGAAGAAAAGAAACCCCCCCCCCCCCAAAAAAAAAAAAAAAAAAAAAAAAAAAAAAAAAACATAAAATAAAATAAAATAAAAATAAATAAAAAAAAAAAAAGAAAAAAACAAAACAGGTCTTATTGTTGATTCTTGGACGAGAATATGTGTGAACATATTTAATAATTTTCAATACGAGCTTTTATCGCATTCTTAAAATCATCAATTTATCATTTTGATCGTGATCGGATTTATTTCCAAATTCTACCCTGTTGACATATTCGATAGGTAAAATGTGGATCCTGTGACCGATCATCCAGTTAGTACTTTATTCATTTCATCAACATAGTGTCTTGTCCAAGGCAAGCACCCTGTACGGAAATCCTGACAGCCGGTTCTCGATCTTTGATATGATGTCCGCTGCCAAGGAGATTTTGGTTGTCTTTTTTTTTTTTTTTTTTTTTAAAGATTGATGGGAAGAACCCAATGTAAATCAGTGAATGGGAGTTGGAGTCTGTGAACTAAGAATTGTTTATGTGAGGCAGGTTCAGCATCTGTATGACCCAGAGGCAGAAAAAAGTGAAATGTGCACAATGAAGGTATGAACAGAAAATAGTGTCCGAGTGTCTGATGTACATTTTGGGCGGAATATTGTTAATGACATGTATTGGCCAAAGAAAAAAAATCCACCCCCCATCCTTCAGTGAACTTTTTCCAGGGAACCCTTTTTCTAGTGAACTCTTTTCAGTTCCACAACCACGTAATTCTATGCTGTTTTGTTTGTCAGTTGGCCAGCGCTCCTTGAAAAAGGTTATTATAAACTGAAATATTGCAGTAACTTCGTGAGTGTTGTGTGGCTTTAAACACACACCCCCCCCCCCCCCCCCCAGAATAAAAAAAGAAAAAAAAAAAAATAAATAAAATAAAATAAAATAAATAAAAATAAAATAAAATCCACACACGCCAAAAGAACCACGTTGCGATTGTAGGCTTCGACACAGTGCCACATTCACCGCAATACATACCATAATAAAAGGTATGTGAAAGGGATGAGAGATGGGTCACGGAAGAGACGGGTCACGCCATGATTCTAGGCTTCCTGGACATATTCCAGCACTTACAATACATACCGCAACAGAAGGTGGCTTCTGTACTGACGACATTGACCGGGGCATCATCAAACCGGCGGCTGCTCCCTTAGCAGCTTTTTGTCGGCTCGCAGAACTAGGTCCACGTTCGAATGGAGACGAAGTAAGGCGAGGCCGAGCCGGGGCGCCTTGCAGAGGCCAGTTCAAGTCGTGGGAGCGAGTGGGACGGACACCTGAATCACATCAGGTGTCACTTGATCACAAACACATGAGGGAGGCAGGGAGAGAGAGAGAGAGAGAGAGAGAGAGAGAGAGAGAGAGAGAGAGAGAGAGAGAGATGGGCATAAGCGGAGCGGGGGTGGGTGGGAAGGCTATGGTTCGCTCAAGCATTCATCCTGCGCACTGTATAAACCAAGAGCAAGCAGACTCTCCAGCCGGTTTTCCGCGCCTGATCAGTTGCTGGCAAAGTTCAAATCTACAATGCTAACGTCCACCTTGAAGAACAGCTCCCCAGGTTTTAGTTCTGTCGGCCGAGTACCTAGACCTGGAGGATCTGCGAATTTTTTCCCTATCCACTCTGCAGTTTTGTCAGCCCATCGCATATCGTCTTTAAAAAAAATGTTTCTGTGTTCCCATCCTTTGCCTGCAACGGTTCGCTGGATGTTTCCTTTTTTAATCTTTTTTTTTTTTTTTTAAGCAAAACCACTGGATCTTGTTAAATGGCCATTCCAACGGTTTTTTTCCTCTTTGGCTGATGTCAGTAGATCTTATGGTCGTATGCGCTGCCCGATGGATTGACCTATTTGTTAACAGGCGATATGATCAGAATATCTGACGTTTAGTATATTGCCGTAACATCTCATGTCTTGATATTCTTCTTCTAAGACCCGCTGTGAGGGTCCCTGTCTCACGTGCACACAGCAAGATGGAACATGCCAGAGCAGCCGAAGCCTGATCCTGCGTTTCAGGGCGATGTTCTCGCCTTACCATGCGGGGTTTGATCTGGACAGTGCTGTGCTTGTCTTTATTACCCCAATGGGGATTGTTTAGTATGGATCTCCACGGGATCCCAGGTAAGTTGGTTGTTGATCAGTTTCTTCATTCTGATCACTATCAGCACCGATAATGATGTCGTGGCTGGCCAGTATGCTGCTCTTGGCGCTGATTTCCGTGTTGATGTTTGGTCCAGCCGTTCAACAATCTCGTCGAGTTCTTGACCACTGCCTGCCAGCTCACCGATGTCATCTGCAAATGGAGATTTGCGATGGTTCTTCCTCCAGTGCTGACAGGGCCAATATGATATTTATTCTAATGCATCTGTCACCCGGGAATATGCTTAATAGTATAGATGATGAAAGACGACCCTGACTAACTCCAACAGAACCATCCTTCAATAGCACACTGTACGCATAGTAATACGATGTATGAGCGCCGCACTAGTCGGTGTGAAGTACGGCTGGTAGATGGTGGTGATACACTTTTGTTCGGCGTTTTAATCTCTTCACCGTGGCCCATGTACTGTCCCCTGACAGCCCGTTGACCGCTTTCTTGAACTCTATGAAGTCGTGGTAGAACTTCCCTTGGTGCTGGAGATGTTTTGTATCATAGGGTGCGGAGGTTAATGACTTGTTCGTTGGTACTTCGCAGAATCCAGACTGTTCTTCAGCATTGATAACATCTGCATGCGATTGCAATCTATTCACAGTGGTTTTTGAGCATGACTTGGCTGGCATGGCTGATCAACCTTCTAGCGTGGTCATTCTGGATGTGTAGGAGGTTTCCTCTCTTGGGAAGTGTGATGGTTTGTGACCGAGTCCATGGAGTGGCCCCGCCACCCCTCACCCACCAGTTTCTAGTTTATGGCTGGATGCGGTGCCAGTTGCCGAAGTATGTTTATGAGTTTGTTTCATGGCGAGCTCACGTTACTACTTGTCCCACATCTTCATCAACTTCCCTCCCTCTCACTCCCCCTTCCCTCCCACCATCTCTCTCTCTCTCTCTCTCTCTCTCTCACACACACACACACACACACACACACACACACACACAGCCACTCACTCACTCACTCTCTCTCACACGCACACTCTCTCTCTTTCACCACACACACACACACACACACACACACACACACACACACACACCTCTCAGAGACTTTAAAGGAACCAGCAAAAAGAAAAGGTCAGGAAAGACAGATCGTGATTAGAATGGCAGTCACACAAGTCGGCAAGTACGAACGAAAAACTGGAGAAAAAAACCCAAAACAGAACTATAAGCTTAAATGAACTGAAGGAGCAAAACGGTGAACGAATACAAAGACGAAAATGTGAGCAGCAGGACAAAAAAAAAAAATTAAAACAGAAGACAAACGAACAACATCAATCGGCGCCGTCCCTGGATGAAGACGATGTCAATGCAACATGTAGACATAGACGTGGTGCCAGACCGTCCCCACTGCTGGAATCAGTCGGAGTCAGTCACGTCCGTGGCTGGCATCACTGCAGACTAATGACGGAGGCTCGTCACCAGAAAGGCGCAGAATGAGACGCCGGGGGGGGGGGGGGGGGGGGGGGGGGGCAGCTACTAAGAAGCCGGCTCGAGTTCTCCAAGAACTGTTCAAGGAAACGAAAAATAAGAACCGTTTTAGAATTCGCATCCACTAACTATTCGCCAGGGTGGATCAATACTTCATCCGTCTCTTCACAAAACATCCATCAAGAAATGCATGGTTTTCCTCAAACCAAAAACGTGAATGGTTTATTTAGGAACGTAGCACCCCAGAAAAAAGTCGCTGATGAAAACAGTAGAATCGTGACTCGATTCAAAACACAAACGACCAGTCACTTTCATGGCAGCCTTTGCATTCCTGTACGATTAAGGCTTGCCCGAGCATCCTCTCCCAGAGTTGGAAACCGACCCTACAAAACATCCTGTAAGCCCAGCAGCCCTGGTGTGAAAACCACCTGACACGACAGGCAAAATGCTCCTTTTGTCTACCATCAATCCCTTGTGGTCGTCTGGGCTATAAAATGTGCCTGGGTTTGACGATCACCATCGCCCTACTTATTTCTCCCACCCCCTGAAATTAAAAACAGGGAAGAAAGGGCAGAGAGTACGGTGTGTGTGTGTGTGTGTGTGTGTGTGTGTGTGTGTGTGTGTGTGTGTGTGTGTGCGCGTGCGTGCGTGTGTGTGTGTGTGTGTGCGTGCGTGTGTGTGTACGTGTGTGTGTGCGTGTGCGTGTGTGTGTGTGTGTGTATGTGTGTGCGTGTGCGCGCGCGCGTGTGTGCGTGAGAAAGAGAGCGAGATAGAAAGTGTGGGTGGGTGGGGGCGTGCGTGCGTGCGCGTGCGCGCGCACGCGTTTTCAAAAAGAAAACTTTACACGAATACACGGTTTCAGGGTGAAACAGTCACTGGAAAAAAGGGAACCTACAACTTAGAGCTATGCACATTCTAAGCCGCTTCGTTTAAGGCATGTCACAATGTATGATATCCACGACAAAAAGCCACACTACTCTGGAGCACAAGCTGTTCGATCCGTGCGATGTCTGCGAGATACTCCTGCTGCAGTTGTTTCTGCCTTTATAATTTTTTTTTTATTATTGCACCCCACCATGGTAAGTGGCAATGCCATTTATTAGCATGTGAAAACTTTGAAGCAACCCTTTCGAATTCTTGTCCGTTATCAGACAGTAAAGCGAGGCGTGGTCCTGAATGGGAGTGCATGGTCCACTCCCATTGCCGGTCTCTGGCTTATGATACGAAATGCAAGAAAATGTGGGTGTCCAACTCTTCAAAATTAGCTCACCAGCAAAGCAGCAGCTTCAAAGCCCATTTCTTTCACAGACATTTCAGACGGGAAACTCATAAAGCAACGGGCTGCAAAGTTACCAGACTCGACCTGCTGTAATAGAACCTGCATTTTTTTCGTCGCCATCTTTATCGTACTTAGTACTTTCTCCTGAGAGATCCTGAACAGGCGGTATATCCATCGTCTGACATTTGGGTCTTCGATCACACAACTTTGTAAGCATTTCTCGTGCGGAAGTGGAGGTGGAGAGATGAAAAGGAAGGGAGTGGGGGGGGGGGGGGGGCGCAGGGAGGGAGGTGGCGGCAGTAGCGATAAAGACGTTCCGGGTCGGCAGCAACATTTTGGGTCGGTCGCATGATCGGATTTCTTCCCCTCAACAACCCCCCCACCCCCCCTCTTCCGCCCCCCTGCTCCAACACACACACACACACACACACACACACACACACACACACACACACACATTCCTCCCGCCGATGGTTTTGACATTACGTGAATTCTGATGGGATGATGATGGGATGGGGGCTAGCAGCTACATACACTGTGTCATTCAATGGGAATGGGTTGGGAGATTGGGCGGGGAGGGGAGGGTGTGACGGCAGGGAGAGGGAAGGATGATGGGAGAGACTGAACATGGGAAAGACGAAAGACCAAGGAGTGGGGAGGGAGGGCAAAATTTTCCAAATTCGGTGGGATGAAATGGTAACGATGGCAATGCAACGCGGAAAAAAAGGTCCAGTAGCTGATCATGGGTTTCTTCGTACACTCAGGGACCCCAGGGGGCACTGACGAAGGCTGCTGTACGGCGGAGGCCCTCCAGAGATCCACGGATTCCCCCTCGTCGATGCGTCGGCAGCCAGGTCTCTGCTCCTTGCGTTTCCTGTGTGGGACAGTCCAGCAGGAAGTGTTACAATGTCGTTGGGGCTGTACCGCATGGGCACTCCAAGACTCACCCATGTGGAATTTTGTTCACATGTGGTGTTCGAGTCTGGAGTGCCCTGTCCTCGATCTCGCAATGCTCACTTGGTCTGGTCTGGGCAGCAGGCAGTAGGCATCCATCTTGCTCAAGTCCGGTGCTGCTCAAGTCATCTTTTCTGCTTCTCCTTGACAATGCTTTTTGGCTTCTGCTGGTCACGGATGTTGGAAGAAGAGGTACAACAACTTCACGGATGGTGGTGGAGTTCCCGCAGATGGGCCATGGGGGCTGGACTGAACGGGATGTTTACAGCAACTTCTCCACCGTGGAAGCTGAAGAACGTCAGCTATCGTTCTGACGCTACCCAGAAGTACAACACATTGGGTAATACCCTTCCTTCCGATGGCCTGACTACATGCCTGGCATAATGTGGCTATATCCACATTTGTCCACATAAGAAACAATCAGCGTACGGAAAGAAGCGTTCTGAAGTACACGTTGAGTTTTGTCGATATACCAACTGCTCTCATGGGAATAAATGTAGGTATTTTTTGGTATACTACAGAAATGGTCGGGGGGGGGGGGGGGGGGGGGGATGAGAAACGTGGAGAAAACCATACCTGAACATGGAGATACTATAAAGGGGAGGAAGAGGGGGCGAAGGTGGGGGTGGAAGGGTAGCATGTTAAGAGGTTGAAAGCGAAGGAGGAGAGACTGTGACGGCAGCTCAAAACACGTTGAATGACAAAGTGTGTGTGTGTGTGTGTGTGTGTGTGTGTGTGTGTGTGTGTGTGTGTGTGCGTGTATACATGCGTGCGTGTGTGCATCGTGCATGCATGCACATGTGTGTGTGAGTGCGTGCGTGCGTGCGTGCGTGCGTGCGCGCGCGCGCGCGCGGGTGTGTGTGTGTGTGTGTGTGTGTGTGTGTGTGAACGAAAACCATGTGAAGCCACGCGCCGCGCGCGCACACACACACACACACAGATTGAGAATTTTTGTCTAAAAAAACCCCCTAAGAACATAAAACAGACCTAACGATTTCTGCGTTCCTCTGGCATTTCACACTGTGGGAAACGGTTACCACAGTCAGTCGACGTTTGTCTGGCAGAAGTGTTGGTTTTAGTTTTATCATTATTACCCCGCCGACCAGACAGGGCGTTTTCAGGGCTTAAAATTAAACCCAAGCGGGGTAAAGGTCACATTCTAGACAAAAACACATCAACTACATCCTGAAAAGCAAAACAGACACAAAGACAAAATAGACAATTCAACAACACTTGCTAACGGGAAGGCGCTCAAGTGAATGGCAAGATTGACCACTCTGCTCGCCACTGAGCTATCCATCATTCGCATATCTAACCTTTGGCATAAGCCCCGCACCGCTTCTATCTACTATCTGCATGTTCCACATCCAATCTTCAGCGAGTGTTGAGAACTACACGATAAATGACATGGTCGCTCTATCGGCATCCTCAAGGCGTATGAAACTGGGCGGCATTGGGTGCAAGATTCAAGAAAGAAACAAAACCAAAAACAAAAAACAAAAAAAACAACCAACCAAGCAAAAACCCCTTTAAAACTACAAAAGCTCACATGTCGAATTGTGAAAACAAATGCGTTAAAAAAAAAGTTTTGGGAGCATAGATAAACGGCTGGTCCATAACGAGTGAAAGAAAGCGAAAGTAAATACAGACAAAAATACGGAAGAAACACGTGGGGAAAAGACAGTGACAGAAAAGAGAAAGTTACTTGAACTGAACTTCAGACGGCATCGGATCTGTTAGTGACGGGAGAACCCGTAGCATCCCACCGCGAGCTCTCCTATAAAAGCAGTGAGACGGCGATGAAAGAGCATCCTTCACCAGCTCACCTTAACAGAGAGAACGGAGCCGATACTGCAGGAACTGGCGTCTGTTCCGTCGTCGTTCTTAGCCAAGGGTTGCAGGAGATCAAACCAGGAATGACGCCGGAATGGTTTCCTCAAGGACAGAGAGAGAGAGAGAGAGAGAGAGGGGGGGGGGGGAAGGGGTGATGGGGCTAATTAAAGAAGATTGCATCGAGGTTTAATGTAGCCACCTGTCATTATAAACTCATAAATGAATTTCTTATATGGACCACAGGGAACCTAATAATTCAAATAAGTAAAACAGTATAAAAAAAAAAAAACGAAAATTACAAATAAGAAACAATTACACCACACAGCGTTTGAGGGCGCCCCCTCGCCTCTGAAATGAGATTACCCTCCCCCCGCCCCCTTTCTCCCCACGCTCCGCTTTTACAAGCATTTTTGACGCTACACCCTCTTTTATGAAAATGAAGAGGACCGCCCCCTTCCCTTACCCCTGTCTGAAAACTGAAGTGATTTTTTTTGTTTTTTGGTCAATTACAGCTGGCGCCCATGCTGATACAAAAAATCCTCGGACGCCACGTCAAACGCAACACCTTGCGGGAGGTAAAGCCTAAATATGCGCACTGCTCGATGGAGGAGTTCGTTTGCGTCTGATCGAGTGACCCGTGATGCAATTGTCTGCGGACTTACTATGCTCACTGTGTCGGGAAAACCATTTTTCCTTTCGGCAGCGACTGTGTCGCTACAGGTGAGATAATATGACCCACAGACGTGAAGAAACTCAATGGCTACACTCAACCTTTCAACCAACTGCTTACCTTCTGTCATTGGTAATCTTCTCATTTTATTCATTAAGCTTTTTTTCCCTTTCCACCTTGTCCGTGGCTACGCAGTCACCTTCGTAAAACACGGTCCCATGGCGAAGCTGTCCTACCTTACGTATGTAGGAGTCCGTCAACAAGGAGGGAATTGGCTTTGCTCAGAGCCCAGTCGACCGCAAAGGGCCACGTGGAAGAGCTATCATCTCGTCGATGTCAACTCTTCACGTGAATGGTTATGTTTAAAAAAAAAAAAAGAAAAAAAAAAGCAGGACGGGAAACTGGCACAAAGACAGAGACGGAGGAAAGTGGCGCACGTGAACGCTTCACATTTTTTTTTTTTAGAAAACGAGGGGGTTAGTTACCGCCAAGGATATAGACAAAGTACATGACAGCCGCTTGTTCACATGTGGATATATGTAAGCTCCTGCTATTTGAGGCGTTTTACGATGCGCGCGGATGAGGGTACAGTACAGTGCGACATTTCTGGAGAAATAGTAGGGGTAGGGGGCATAAAAACATTTCTTCATTGTCCCTATCCCCCCCCCCCCCCCCCCCCCCCGGCCTCGCTCTAATTTCGACGCAAATGTAATACACAAAGACCCGTCGGCAAGGGGACTTGGTTGAATGATCAATACCGATTCCTCATTCGAGTAGCACTCCTTGTCTCTTCGTATTACAGTTATAGAGTATGGGACCAGCTTAAAAACAAAGGTCAGCTATGCATCCCCAAGCACTCATCTGAAGGGTTGTGGAAGATGGTGGATCGAAGGGGACTTACGCAGAGCAGTCGCATGATATTCCTGGTTTTGACTGTACCCTATGTGTAAGGAATTCCAGTGTGTGAGAATGGAGGTGGCACATAAACTGTTTTAACACACACACACACACACACACACACACACACACACACACACACACACACACACACGCATAACTGGTCGACCGGTCATACTGCTGGAAGTTACCAAAAAAAGTATTATTTCAAAAGTCTGACAACTTTCATCCAGTGCTTATCTTAATTTTCTTGAACGAAAATTGAAGAAAACCCATTATGACCAGGATTTCCCTTCTGCCTCCTTGCCCCTGAATACTGTTCACGTGTGAACAAGCATTCACGTGCGACACTTCCCTCAATTTAGACCTGTCTGTATCAAAATCAGAGGGTGAGGGGACTGAAAAGAAATCTTGCGGTGATGGAATACCCGCCTGAAATAACAGGTTGTCTGGAGTGCTGAGCTGGGAGGTGTGTGTGTGTGTGTGTGTGTGTGTGTGTGTGTGTGTGCGCGCGCGCGCGTGCACTTTTGTGAACGCGCACGCGCGCATGAACCTATTCACACGAACCTGCAAGTTTGTGCGCGAGCGCGCGCGCGCGCGCGCTCGTGTGTGTATGTGTGTGTGTGTGTGTGTGTGTGTGTGTGTGTGTGTGTGTGTGTGTGTGTTGCAAGAAACCACAGTTGAAGTCAGTAGAACGGAGAAGACATGACTTTCAGAGTCCACGACATCTACATAGCTTCCAACATGGGCAAGTCCTTCCCTGAAATTGTCATGTGCTACACGCTGTCCACCAGAATGTAGCTCGTCCACGGAAACACTCAGCCAGCTCTAGGGCACTGGGTTTTCCGGTGGCCGTCCTGAAGCAGAACTTCTGCCTAATAATTCACTGCTTGCAAGCCTTGCACTTGTATTTGTCAATGTCAAGCGCATCAGTGGCGGTGACATTAACACATGGTCCATGGTACCACTCCTGGCAGCAGTCACACTGGATCATGACACGCCCACCCCACTGTTCTTGCAGACGCAATAAACTTCCTGATCTGCATCCTCCGGTACTTCTTCTTCCCTCTGTCGTAATTTGAACCGCTACATCCATGCAGGCACTTTCCGATCTCGGAATGGCATCAGTCGGTCATGCTTTGTCACGAAAACCGAGTTCCGGAGTTTGACTTGGTACAGGTAAGGCGACACCTTTCTCAAAATGACCCCCGGACCTTTCCAGGGTGAACAGAATTTCCTGCACCTGCCCGTCACAACTGCAGTATCCAGGAGATATACAACACATTCGGCATGTGGTCTCAACAGAATCTTGAGATCATAATTTCTCTTCCTGTTCCGAGGGGATGATTTTTAGATTCTCCCTTGCAGCTGTGTGGGCTTCTAGCTAGGAATGGACCAACAAGTGGGACACGTATTCGTCCTCACACTCGAACGTCTGGCCTGGAACAGGGAACATCAGCTGTGCTGGTGTGTTTCACTTCCCTCCCCAACATCAACATGTTAGGAGTAAAGCCAGTCGTTCGGTTTACTGAGGACCTGTTTCCACAATGCCACTCTCGTTGAAAATGAAATGTTATACAATGGCATATGCAGAAATATAAATTTTGTGGGGAGGGGAGGTGGGAGGGGAGGGGAGGTGGGAACCCGAACTGCCGAGCGTTTGGCAAAGATCATGGAAGCCTTTACATACGCATTTTCCCCTTCTTTAAAAGCGGGCGTGGTAAGGGGGCGGGGGGGGGATGACAGACAGGGGGGTACACTTCTAAATATTCATAAAAAGTGGGGATTGGAGGGTGGGGTGCAGGTGAGGATTGTAAGGGGGAGGGGGAGGGAGGGGGTTTACCTTCTAGTTCTGGTACAAGCAAAACAGGTTTGGAACGTGGGCGAGGGGCCGACGTATCAGGACTTCGAATTTTCAGAACAGTGGGGAAGAGGGATGGGGGATGGTGGAGACTCCCATCTTCCATGTGGCGCGACACGCAAATCAATATTGTCGCCTAAGTCTCATTAAGAATATTCTGTCCTTCGGTATCCCCTGTCTTTCCAATAGTGTGTGTGTGTGTGTGTGTGTGTGTGTGTGTGTGTGTGTGTGTGTGTGTGTGTGTGTGTTGGGGGGGGGGGGGGGCAGGGGGGCAATAGGTACTGTCTTTCAGCCCCCACTTCAATTTTTTCATGCAACGTGGTGCTACCCCTTATCCCCAACCCCCCCCCCCCCCCCCCCCCCCGCCCACACACACCCCCTCCCTCCCTTCTCTCCCCTCGTTCCCACTTTTCGACGCCACCTAGTAGTTTCAGAATAGGGCCCTCCTGTTTCTGGCTGGCCTAAAACAGTACACTCTTGCCACTTGTTCCGTTTACCACACCCTAGTGTCTCCACACCTTGTGCTGGCATTAATCACCCGCCCGTGAAAACGCTTCTTTCAGTCAAGCATCAAGGCCAGCGTGATCACCGGAAACACCGAGTGCCCCGACATGCAGGACCATATAATTAACACAATCCTGTTTCTGTGTATTAGCTTTGGCAGTTTTACGTTGAGAAATTTTGAACAGGCGAGGAGGAGGAGGAGGAGGTGGTGCTGAGGGCACACGATGGGAAAGCTTGCCACAGAACGTGACTTTAATATTTCACTTTTTTTTTTTTTACTCCTGAAACACGTTCAAGTCCGAATCACAGTTGAACCGTGGAATACAGACCAATGTTACACGTTCTAATTTCGAATTGTGCTGAATTCTCATCCCATCAGATTGAAACGGGGACATTTTCTGCCCCGTTACCATTTGCGACAAAGTACTGACGTTATTTTACGTAAACCTACTTCCAGTATTATTGTGTAAGAGTCTTATAAAGTTTTGCAACTGAAAAAAAGATTTAATCTATGACGAAAACAAATGTGTGTGTGTGTGTGTGTGTGTGTG
>CM065729.1:27397091-27402091 GCA_033310375.1 Conus canariensis | reverse complement strand
AAATGCTTCAAAGCAAAACTCATGTGTAATTCTCCATGTCATGGAAGCCTCGTCTGTGATGTGCAAGGTTTCAGTAAATTTATAGATTTCCTGGCCTTTAAATCAGGAAATTTATAAATTTCCTAGACTTTTTAGGACACTTGTAAATTTCCTGAGTGAAACAGTAACTTTATAGATTTACTGGAATGTTTAGGAAATTTCTAAATTTCCTGATTTGATAAATTTACTGTGACATATATATATATATATAATATTATATATATGTATTATATATATATAATATATATATATATGAGAGAGAGAGAGAGAGAGAGAGATGATACACACGTGTGCGTGTGTGTGTGTGTGTGTGTGTGTGTGTGTGTGTGTGTGTGTGTGTGTGTGTGGATAGATAAATACATAGGCAGATACATAGCTAGACACATAGTTAGATACATAGATAGATTTGCAAAGTCATTAATATAATGATGATGGAGGAATTGTTATCCTGCACTTGCCCCCCCCCCCCCCCCCCCCCCCCCCCGTAATAATTGTTCAACATGTTATTGTTTGGTCAATGCAGTGGGAGATTGCGTCTCTTCAGAAGTCAAAGTAGAGGCTGTCCGGCACAATACTTAGCTACACTTTTTTAAAACAGCAGACCTGACCCCTCTGAGTGCAGACACTTTTTGACCTCCCCTGCATCCTGAAATGGATCCCCAACCATAGGCTCGAAGGTTTACTCTTTTTTTTTTACGTTTTACATAGGACTTTAGTTTTTCAGCAACTTTTTTCTTTACCACACTTTCATCTTATTTTCCTTTTTTATCCTTCGCAGGCGGCTTTGGGGTGATGTTGGATTCTGTTTTTGCACCCTTGGCGGTGCGAATACCACGGAATTGTATAGTGTGGTACATCTCTATGTGGTGCCAAGGAATTAGGCATTCATGTATCAATTCAATCTGATCTTGTGAATTATAGAAACTTTGTAATACGCTATTAAATTCGGATTTCGTATCAAATATAAAAATGCACTTTCAATGATCAATGCTAGTATCGACGAAAATAAGATAATTATTCTTCTAGTGCAGTCGATTCTAGAAAATCGTAACAGGACTGTCATCATATCCAAATCACCGTCATATTCAAGAAGAAGAAAAAAATTACACACCGTGTACACACAACTCCTAGAGTTATACCAGAAACGTTGTTTAAAGGAACTTCTGTAAACATTTAAAACAAAGAGCGAGCACTGAGTAGTTGATTAATATGCTTTAAGATGGTCGCGATTTATGAAAAATATAACTCATCTTCCCCGCACTGGTCTGCAACCTAATAATAATTAGATAAGATATGTGTGGGTATGTGAACACTAGCGTATAAATAGAAAATACAATACAGGCATACGAAGGTAGGAGCTGGTGACTTGCGCGTTCTTGAGTAATTCGTTGATTCTGTCTATATCTTTCAGCGACGCAGCCCGCTACTCATACCTTACCCTGACTTAATGCGTATCAAAACACTCAACAGCGCTATCTTCCATTGCGCGAAGGATATGTCCGTTATTATTTCCATTTCTTACCTACACCATGTTGAAACGTCGATGGGCCAAAAGCCTGATACATTAGATAATGCACATTCGTCTTCGTATTCTCTCTCTCTGTTTCGCTTTTATCTATCACTCTATCTACGTATATATTTATGTATCTACCTATTTTGTAAGGAAGATCTAAATATATTTCGAATGGAAAGATGTTGAATCACATATATCAGACTGTTGGAACGGCTTTTCTCAAAACACACCACACAGAGGGACTGGAGGGGAGATAGATTCTCTTGCTACAGAGAAGGGGAGAAGAGAGAGCGTTTGTATTGTTCCCTGTGTTCACCTTCCACACACAGACCTCAGAACCCAATACAACACACATTCTGCCTGTCACTCAACCTCTGGACGGCTTTTGTGGACGGTTGCACAAATGCCCACGAAAGGATGAACTGAATATGTTGCGTGTGTGCCTACTGTGAAGATCAGCCGAATGCAAACTGACGTGTCTCCCGCCCTGAACATCAGACCTATTATTGTGGAGTGGCGGAGAGAGAGAGAAGAGAGAGAGAGAGAGAGAGAGAGAAAATATGCTCTGACACGCACTTCGTGCAGGCTGTAGAAAGCTTATGACAAGGAAGAGGTTTTACTCTGTGATTCCCATGCATCACACACACAACACACACACACACACACACACACACACACATATATTATATATATATATATTTATTATATTAATATGTTGTGTGTGTGTGTGTGTGTGTTTTTCAGAGGCAATTGAAATGGATGTCACGTCATACCAATAGACACAGCTATGAAATTGACATCATCTCTCTCTCACTTCCTCTAACTCCATCTTCTCTGATATATGTCTCTATAATACACCATCAATGTTTCTAGAACTGTAGCTGGGAAGTTCACAAACGTTTCATTTCGGCGAATACTTTTATATAATAAATAATAATATAATTATGTATGTTTGTTTCGTTTGTTGTTAACAAAAGGAAATCACTCATAGTTCAAAAACAGTATGAAAATCTTTCTCATTGCTTTGAATGCCGTTTCAATACTGTGTCACAAATTTATTCGAACGAATTCTCATTAATAAATTATTATATGCTCTTTGTCAATCACTGTTGCAAAGCAATGTACAGGGAAAAAGTCAGCTTATTTCGAATGTATTAAGGTATCAAACAATATGCTAATCTCACGCGTTTGAAGCAACAACCCCACTTACCCAGTAAATTACACACAACGAACACAACACAAACTTCTTCTGTCAGAACTGGTGCATACGTTTTGTTTATTAATGAATAGGTCTATCTCTGCTGTGAATTTTATTGTTCTGATTCACGATACACTGATGCTAAAATATCACATTCGGTCACCAATGATGATGACGAGCTAAGTAAAAAGTATGATGCTTTTTGGGAACATGTATGTAATCTGATTTCCAGCAAATGTTTTAAGTGAATATGCAAGGATACTGTTGTGCTATCAGTATGTTTGCCATATGTGTTTACACACAAATTTTATCTCTTTTTCGCCATAGAAGTTCTTTAGTAAACATGTATGTACGTCCGATTCTAGATAAAGTTTATTACTTCAGACAGACATATTGTGCATTTTGAGGCATGAACAACAAACTGACTAAGGTGTGCTTCATACACAGAGTGTTACATATATCAAGGTGTAGGAATATGGCGTGTGTTTCACACAGCAGAAATGATGTCATACATTATACAGAGATCTTGGCTTGGCTGAAATATCTGTGCGGGTATGTAAAGTACGATTTTTGGCTGTTCATGCGTCAAGCAAACGTGTCTGTGATGCTTGTATTCATCGTTTCTAATCATCCCGGCTCCTCTCCTGACCGTACTTCCCCCCTTTTTTTTAAAAAAAAAAAATCAAACAATAGGATAATACAGGCGCGTAAAAAGAGGACAGTGCGCAGAGTGAACACATCAGCAGCATCTCCGTGAGTCGCGCCCCTAAACACCCAGCTCACAAAACAAAACGGGGAAAAAAAACCAAAAAAAACATCGAGCCAAAAAAGCAAATCAAGCACAATACAGTTTCGACTAGGTTTGCCTATACGTAACTTTTTTTTTCTTCTTCTAAAATAACGTAAGGACATACATTACGATGCAACACAGCACAATACAGCACAACACATCACAGTACAATGCCATACAATCAATCCGAAGTGATCTGTTCAGCGGAATGCTCCTTCGTTAACACTAGACCTGCACCAAGACAGGCCTGACACTGACCTTCACACGATATTGGTTGGACCTTTCCTCTCCGTATTTCCTCCATGTCCCTCTCTATGTGTTTGTTCTATGCCTCATGGCTGACGTGCAATAAACACTCGACCTCCGACTCTCGCTTCCCATTTTCTTCCTCTTCCACGTCCCAACCCCGTCTGTCTGTCTGTCTGTCTGTCTGTGTGTCTGACTGTCTGTCAGTCTGTCTTTCACACACACACACACACACAACACACACACACACACACACACACACACACACACACACACACTCTCTCTCTCTCTCTCTCTCTCTCTCTCTCTGTCTCTGTCTCTCTCTCTCTGTCTCTCTCTCTCTCTCTATCCGCCCGTCGGTCTGTCTATCTGTCTGTCTGTCTGTCTGTCTTCTTCTCTCTCTCTCTCTCTCTCTCTCTCTCTCTCTTCTTCTTCTTCTTCTTCTTCTTCTTCTTCTTCTTCTTCTTCTTCTTCTTCTTCTTCTTCGTGTTCTTCTGTCTGTCTGTTCCCCCCCCCCCCATCTCTCTCTCTCTCTCTCTCTCTCTCTCTCTCTCTCTCTCTCTCTCTCTTTCTTCTTCGTTTTCTGTCTGTCTGTTCCCCCCCATCTCTCTCTCTCTCTCTCTCTCTCTCTCTCCTCCCCCCCCCCCCCCCCCCCCCCCCCTCTCCGGCAGACACCTTTACTGACAGGACATCCGTCTCAGTCTGTCACCACACCGGTCCTTGTTTCTAGTCAGTCACAGAGTCGCAGACTGCTAATCTACTCGGTGCCAGACCCCCTGACATGTCCCAGACTGCGCTTGGGATTCACTCCACCACTTGGTGGTAATTAGTGGCCGTGTTTTGTTTTTCCTTTTCTCTCTTCAGAACACCACTCCCTCCGCCTGCTAGGATCGTACCTCGCCTTAGCTTCCCGACTACACTTCCTTTTCCACCAGCTTCTGCCTTCCCCTGCCTCCGTTCTCCTGTTGTAATCCCTCGGGTCTTTATTTGGGACTGGAAATTAAGATAACCCGTACATTCTCTCTCTCTCTCTCTCTCTCTCTCTCTCTCTCTTCTCTCTCTCTCTCTCTCTCTCTGTTTCTCAGTCTATCTATCTATCTATGTATCTGTTATCTATCTATCCATAGATCTATCTATCTATCTATCTATCTATCTATCTATCTATCTATCTATCTTATTGTGTGTGTGTGTGTGTGTGTGTGTGTGTTGTGTGT
>CM065729.1:27369591-27382091 GCA_033310375.1 Conus canariensis | reverse complement strand
CCTAACATTTCAAACGAAACCCCATGCTGACAGATATACAGAATACATGTCTCGATTCTGCACGTATACCTACAAGCACATTATCATACTGATTGGAACGCGCGCTGGCATACATCACACCAACCGTGCCAGCCACCAATACACCCCCCCGCCCCCCCTCCCCCCCCCCACACACACACAAACAAAACACACCACCACCACCACATCCTGTCTTCTCTACACGCGGTCATATAAGCTATAGCGACTTCTATCCCACACGCTTCTTCGATAGCAATTGCATCCCCCAGGCAGATTTGTTCTCATCCATAATTGTTCAAGACGAGTGGAGGAATGAATTACTGCACTGACTTATTCATTTACCATCAAGGTAGCCTCACTCGGAGTGGGCATGCATGACTGAAGGAACACAGACCTGGCACAGATCGAATCACTAGTGAAGTAACGGATGTTCCAAAACATCCCTCACAACACACACACACAATGTGAGAAAGCCTATTGAAGTAGATCTACTCTTTACACTCCAATACGCTTCTCTACCCTATTCTTCACTCTCAACCTCCCAGTGCCTGCTACCCTGCTGTCCCTTCCTTCCATCTTCTTTCCCCAGAAAAATACACAGCAAAAAAAAAAACTAGGCAACAAATCTGTAGATAGTATTTCAAAGTAGTAGGGTCAGGCCTCCATGTTTTTTTTTTTTTTTAATTAAGTTTAACAAAATCATGGTACTTACGTGAATACAAGTGACACTACAAAACTGAGGAGAAACAAAACAACAACAACAACAACACAACAACAACAACAAACAACAACAGAAAAAAACATGACAAAGAGAAATTGAATATCAGGAAAGATTTACCCTGTCTTCTGGCAACAGTCAACAACCGATGGAGAGAAAGGGGTGAGTACCAGAGGGAGAGAGCTGGCATGCAACGCGTACTAAAAGGAAAACGAGGAAGAGGGGGGGGGGGGGGGGTAGGGGGGGGGAGATACTTCCCAGCACTCTGAATTGTGGACGCGATGTTCAGTCTGACACCAGTGTTCTGGACATTTGCAAGTGTGTGATGGAGTGAAAATGAACTGGCTTGTAAGGAGAGAGAGAGAGAGAGGAGAGAGAGAGAGAGAGAGAGAGAGAGAGAGAGAGAGAGAGACTGTAACAGGGACACAGAAGGGAGGGAGGAAGGGCAGATAGGGAACGAATAGTTTTTCCTAAGAGAGAGAGAGAGAGAGAGAGAGAGAGAGAGAGAGAGAGGGAGAGAGAGAGAGATACAGAGACAGAGACAGAGACAGAGAGACAGAGAGAGACAGAAGAGAGAGAAGAGAGATCGGAGAGACAGAGTATAGTCATTGACTAAGGACGACAAACTTAGTCAATGTAATGGCAGTTCTACTAAAAAAAAAAAATCATCGACGCCAATAGTTACATGTGGAATATTTGTAAGTCATTTTAATCAGAACAACGGCTGCATTCAACAGCTCCAAGGTAATGACACTGTTTGATCTATGAACATGAAACATGAAGAAACCAACGTCGATAATTTTGTTATTGTTGTTATTGGTGGTGGTAGTGATGGTGGTGGTTGTGGTGGTGGTGTCGGTTTTTTTTTTTATTTTTTATCTTAAACAAATACTGTCTCAGTATGTGTAAACGCATGACCTGACACAAAAGTAACAGCTTAAAGTTGTGTGCAGACACACCCCTCCATGTACATAACACCATGGAAGTATAATTTGCAGGTGTGCCTTTACTTTATTTCCTAAACAGAAAGACAGACTTAAACAAATATGTAGCAACATCTTTGCTCACACACATGCGCACGTTCACAGCGTGCACCTCCATCTACGCTCTGCCATCCACCAAGACAAACACCGCCACAACCTCACCCTCACTACCATGTTCCTCAACTCTCTACACATGCACATATGTACTGTTGGGGAGGTCTACGCCCAATCGCTTTTCTCATGAAACAAAATCCACCGACACAGATTTGTTGTCGTCCATAATTTCTGAAAACGAGCAAAGGAGCAGACAACTCTGTTCTTTTATTCATGGCACCGTGAAAGCATCCGCTCCTGGAACAGCAACGCATGACTGACCGCAACGCGAGTCTGACACAAAATGCAATCACTCGTGAAGCGACGAACGTCCCCAAACAGTTCTGTCAAGACATCAGTCATGAAACAGTCAGCTGAGGAAGATCAATTCTGTGAACAGCTACACCGCTTTCTACTCCTCATCTGCAGCCCCTCCCATCATCTGCAGCCCCTCCCATCACAACCCCATTTGCGGGTCCCATCACTCCCCACTCCAATCTCCTCTTCACTTTTCCCAACAGTAGACAATTTAAACAAAAGAAGCCAGCGTGGCTTTCCCTATTCTCAGGACATGGTTATCGTCTAACGGAGGGAGGGGGTGACAAGGAGTGACGGAGGGTGTGGAGGAGGATCGATTGTTTCACAGACAGCAGTGACATTGAAATGATGAACGACTTTCCATCTTCCGTGAAAGTGCTGAAGGCAAAATTATCTTATGGTTCGTCTGTCTCTTTTTCGTCAAAAAGTAGTCTCTGTGTGTGTGTGTGTGTGTGTGTGTGTGTGTGTGTGTGTGTGTGTGTGTGTGTGTGTGTGTGTGTGTGTGAGCGAGTGAGTGAATGTTTGTTGCGTGCGTGCGTGCGTGCGTGCGTGCGCGTGCGTGCGTGCGTGCGTGCGTGAGTGTGAGAGTGAGTGCATGTGTGTGTGTGTGTGTGGTGTGTGTGTGTGTGTGTGAGAGAGAGAGAGAGAGAGTGAGAGAGAGAGAGGAGAGAGAGAGAGAGAGAGAGAGTGGGTGTATGTGTGTCTATCTGTGTTTTGTCTCTGTCTCTGTCACTATAGATCCGCCTGCCTGTCTGTCTGTCTGTGTCTCTCTCTCTGTCTCTCCCTCTGTCTCTCTCTCTCTCTCTCTCTCTCTCTGGCACACATTACTTTTTTATGAAGAAGAGACACTCAAACCGAACCGAAGATCACATTGCCTCCAGCAATTCTGCGGAAGGTGTAAAATTATTAATCATTTTAATGTTGCTGCTGTGTGTGAAACAATGATCCATTACATTTTCTCTCTCTTTGCCCCTCTCTGTCTCTGTCTGTCTGTCTGTCTGTCTGTCTGTCTGTCTGTCTGTTGTCTGTCTGTCTGTCTGTCTGTCTGTCTCTCTCTCTCTCTCTCTCTCTCTCTCTCTCTCTCTCTCTCTCAGCCTCACCTTTTTCCGACCAGTTTTTGTTGCTAGCCAAATTGAGAAAAATATCTAATATTAGCGAACGTGTTCCCCTATGTATTATTGGTGGACGAATAAGTGAACTATATGTAAGATTTATGTCTTCACTCCTGTTGAAGTCTGCCAAAATTACGAGATCAGCTTATCAGTTCGACCTCTGTTTATGGTTCTACAAAGAAAAGAAGATTCTGTGTTGGTATACAAACAGAAGAACGCAATACAGATGACGGCATTGGGTTATAATTTCTCTTGGTATTCTTGTGCTTCGACTCGTGTTCAAACAAGCCATAAACATGATAAATGCTCTCCATCAGCAGGTAACTTGCTTGCATCCTTGCTAGAAATAGGAGTAAGTTTTAGATGGGTTGTGGTACAGAGCATCTATGGTATTTGTTTTGTAAAATTCATTGAAGAGAGAAATTGGAGTTCCCTTGTAAACGCAACGGTAAAATGTATGACTCTTATTCTGATGAAAATGCGTCCAGAAAGGACCAGAACAATGTCGTATTTATAGAAAGTTAGATGATCCACAGCTGTGGTGAAAATGGCGTCACTTTTTTCGTTCGTGCAGTGAAAGGTGCTTCATATCACTTACTTAACACTGTAAACTGTGATTTCAGCAATTCAATGAAATAATTATGATTTCTTCAGATCATTTTTTTCCCCTTGGAACTTTCTGAAATCCATGTTATATCTGAAATCTATATTTTACAGACTTCAGGAAATCCCCTGTCTCATATGCAGCTCACAAAAGTGTGCAGACGGGGAAATCCAAGTCCAACAGAGTAGTCTGTTGGGACGGAGTCTAACAGCAGAAGTGGAGACAGGTTACCCCTACTCTCGTATTTCACAAGTAGAAGACTTCCACGTCAATTATCTGCCCCACCTGCTCACCCAAGTGGCAGCTGTTGTTTCAGGAATCTGGATGGTTGTTGATTGGAGGCAGTACAGAGTTTTGAGAGAGAGAGAGAGAGAGAGAGAGAGAGAGAGAGAGAGAGAGAGAGAGGAGAGAGGAGAGAGAGAGAGAGAGAGAGAGAGAGAGGGGGGGGGGGGCGGAGAGCGAGAGAGAGAGAGGTATGGCAATTAAGACTGGAATAGAGTTTTACCCTGTTCATGCAATTAACAAATAGAAACAAACAAAATGTTTTTTTTATGCACTGTAGAAATAGAACTAGTAATTTGTTGTCGATAAGTTGTTTCTGAACTGTCATCACAAACAGTAGACACACAAACACAATTGTATACTTCCCAGATGTTATCAGCAGTGGGGTGTGAGTGTGAAGTATACCAGTGGACAGGTGAGGACATTCGACAAACAGAAAACAGGAGCAGGGAAGGAAACTGGGGTGGTGTAGAGAGTAAAGAAAGAGAGAGGGTGTAGAAGGGGAACAGGGAGACAGCAGGAAGGAATACGCTCGATCTGATCAGTGGTATGTGATTAAAGCAGAGCAGCAACAATGCAGTTTGAATATTGGAGTTGTCATACCTGGCTGCTCACTGTTTTGGCTTTTAGGCTTACCGTATTGTTGTTCGGCAGCTATCACCTGATGTCGGTGTCTTTATCGATCCTGAATTATATAACCAAGGTTTATTGATTCAGTGTCGTTAAGTCATTGTGTCAATTTGTTGACAACAACCATATGTATGTGTCATGTGATGGAGCCTCACATGGCGACATGTGACGTTCCGTCGCGTACGCCCTTATTTGTTATAAAGCATTCCCCTAGGTAGGGAAGAGAAAAGGTAAAAGAAAGGATCATTTACGTGGCCTGACCAGTGTGATCGGTGTCACTGGTGGCTATAGACGTAGGGTGATTATTGGTTGAATGGACGGACGTTGTCCATTGGTCAAGTAACCAAGGGCTGGTAATGCGTAGAGTTAGATGAGTACTCACTGAATATGTACTCAGGAAGAGCGCAGGAAGGAAAAATAAAGTATAGGAAGGAGATGGCTTGGGGACACTGACCAGACAGGTTGTTTGGAACTGCAGAACGAGATTCACATGCAATCTACCATTAACAGCCCTTCCCGGTGCTGTGGCAGCACCAGTAATGGTACAAGCGACTGAGGCAGTCGCAGGTATTCAGGCTCCAGTGCTGTGTCAGCACCTAATTGTGAAGAGGACAACGACTCCGACAGTCGTGAGAGAATTGAAAGAAATTGTCACGTTGACCCACAATGAATGTTGATTGTCCCCCTGGATCGGAACTCAGATGATATTCCTATATTTTAAGCCATCTTTTGATTCTTCTTTGGAAAATGTATACATTGTTTCTCCAGTGAGGAGGAGAAACCGTTACAAGATTTATTTGTGAACTACTATATATAATGAGATGAAATTTGGTCTCAGCTAGTGGATCTGTGGAATGATTGTACCTCCACCCGGAGAGGAGGAATTAAGATAATCGTTGTAAAACAATATGTTGTTTATGTTGGAAAAGTTGGTTATCGTTTAGTAAATTATTCCCCGGAGAGGAGGGGGAGAAGAAGAGTTATTGTAGTGCGCCTTCTGGTTGTTTGGAGAGACTGCGTGTGCACGGAGTGAATGCTGAGCTGAGTGCGTGCATGCATTTGTGCTCAGTGTGACAGTATCCGTGTTGGAATCGGTTAGGGTATGCATGCACAACTAGAGTAGCAAGTATGTGTGTGTGTGTGTGTGTGTGTGTGTGTGTGTGTGTGTGTGTGTGTGTGTGTGTGCTCTGAAGTAACCAAGAGAAACATGAAGAGAGGCAGATATACAAAAAACAAGATACATACAGAAAAGCACAAAACAGAGCAATGTAGACTGTGCACTAAAATGTAAAACCGAACTCGGAACAGGCTGAAAAAAGTTATATCCAGTGAACTCTCATTATGGAAATCACTGCTTCGTAAAATAATGATGGAACTTTCTAAGACTGGTGGCGCCAGAGCAGCCATTATTTCTAATTTCATCTTGTTTTATATTATATGTTACGAATTTTCAATTTCGCGTCTGCTCCGACACACTAAAGTAAGGCGTCGCGTGGTCTATTAGATCATGAAGTTGATTGGAGTTGTTCCCAGTAAGAGTGTCCTCTTTCGCCACTTCATTGACTCAAAGTGAAAGAATGAAGGGGGGAAAGAGAAAAGAAACACACACACACACACACACACACACACACACACACACACACACACACACACACACACACACACACACACACACACACACACACCACGCACGCGCACCCCCCCCCCCCCCACACACACACACACGCACACACACACACACGACACACACACACGCGCACGCGCGCGCGTTTCTGTACTTCTGATAAATTCTGCTTCAATATTATCGACAACCGCTACTCCACACGTCCAGTGCCCACATTCCACGCACATTAACCATACCGCTGCGATGCTTGCATAAAGAAGAGCTCAATTATTTTGTGGACTGGTGCCATGTGTTCTGGATGAACGCTCTCACTGTTGTTGTGGTGAAGCGATAATGGTCACTAATTGACTTACATTACCAATCTTAATGAGCCCATGGCTCTGCTGAGTTCAGGAACAATATTCGGCACAGGCAAGTTTATGAAAACTGTTGTTTGATGACGTAGTGGAGTCCTTTAGAGGGGGACCCTTTTTCACGTGGCTCTGCAACTCCGCATTTGTTCTTGCTGGGGCCTTTTAGCCATTGCACTGCATTATGCTCGATCAGAACAAGCATCACTGAACATCATCCTAGTAGCTTACTAACAGTACAATGGGGTTTTGTTTGTTTGTTTGTTTGTTTGTTTGTTTGTTTTTTTGTTGTTGTTTTTTGTTAACAGCTAGCTGCATGATGACTTGGAAATTACCTTGGTAAATTAAGTGTCTTAAATGATGGGAACATTGTTGCCCATCACGTGTGTCATTCCTCTCCATAGTGCACACACACACACACACACACACACACACACACACACACACACACACACACACACACACACACACATACACACACACACACACACACACACTCACACACACACATACACACGCACGCACGCACGCGCACGCACGCACGCACGCACGCACACACACACACACACACACACACACACACACAAACACACACACACACACACACACACACACACACACACACACACACACACTCACTCACTCACGCTGTCAACAGTTTATAGAAAAATAAACGAGACAAATCAAAATACAGTCCTCGGCACATACTATCACTTTTTAGACCTGCCATCATCATTTGGTTTGTTGACTTTTGCAGATCTCTCTCTCTCTCCTCTCCTCTCTCTCTCTCCTCTCTCTCTCTCTCTCTCTCTCTCTCTCTCTCTCTCTGTATCAGTCGGTCACACACATTGCCATACCTCCAGTGCATGTGTGCCAGACTGAACATCACATCAACAACACAGCATGCAAGTAAGCAGTACAAGTGTTTTTCCCCTACCTCCCCCCACCCCCATCCCACCCCCCACCCCCTCGTCACACGTCCCTACCCTGGCCTCGTTTATATGCTTACATTACATACGTAACACCCCTCTCCCCATACTTTCGCACCCTCTCCCTACGTCGGTGTCCGGCCATTTTCAGACAACAGGGAATGTATTTCTGGATTCTTTTCTTTAAATTGTCGTTTACCTCTACATCTGTATCATGACTTTGTTGAAGTGAAGGACAGGCCTTTAGAATTTGAAAATACCTACTAGTTTCATAAGGGAAAACTTTTGGGAAAGGCGAGGGGGGGTACGAGATAGGAAAATTGGGAGACAGAGAGCGTGGGGTTGTGATGGGAGGGGTTGCAGATGAGGAGTATGAAGCGGTGTTGCTGTTCACAGAATCGATCTTCCTCAGCTGACCGTTTCATGACTGGTGTGTTGAGAGGACTGTTTGGGGACTTCCGCCGCTCCACGAGTGATTGCATTTTGTGTCGGGCTCGTGTTGCGTTCAGTCATGCATAGCTATTCCGAGAGCAGCTACTTTCACGGTGCATGAATAAATGAGCGCAATTGTCCTCTCCTTGGCTCGCCTTCAGAAATTATGGATGACAACAAATCTGTCTCTGGGGATTGCTTGGTTCAGGAAAGAAGCATGCAGAAATGGACCACCCAAGAGTATACATATACACGTGTAGAGAGATGTGGTAATATGGGTAGGGTCGCAGTGGGGTTTTTTTTTTTTTTTTTTTTTTTTTTTTTTTTTTGCTGTCCCAACCTCTGCGCCACCTCAGAGGCAGTGCACCCACGCCGCCCATTCCGACACCCCGTCCACAGCCACAGCCCGGTCAGCCCCGCCGCAGCCCCGGCACCGGCAATCCACAGGGAGCAGTCAATGTGAAGTCGTGAAGAGGCAACCCACCGGAGGAGACACTGCACTGCTGCCGAGTCACTTTGGTGGTTGTGAGTGGCGCCTGTTCTGATCTAACATACGCAGGACACCACCTACTAAGCCCCTTACTGACGACAATAATTGCTTTGTCGCGGTGCCGGCGTGAGTGAGCTCTCCCTCCGGAGGGCGCCACCACGTCCGTCCAACGACAGCCCCCATGGACTCGCCGATAGCGGTGACCCCGACGGAACCAAACCAAGGCCACAGACGTGGAGAGGACATCGAAATTGAGGTCACCATGAGAGCAGGGCATGAAGGGCCACAGAATCTGAGACATTTTTGTTATGGTGATCGATGAGAATGAGGATGATTAAGGTTGCAGTGGTATTTGTCTTGGTGGATGGCAGTGCAACGGTGTGGGCACACGTTGCAATGAGAAAGTGGTCGTGTAAGAGCGTGTCTGCACACAACTAATTGCTGTTTCTTTTTGTGTAAGGTCCTCGGTTTGTACACGTTAGGGTTGCATCTGCTTTAGATCAAAAACAAAGAAAAAAAAAACTACAATAGAAACAATTCGCTAGAGGTATGCTTGGCGTGTTGGGTTTCATGTCAATACATCAGTGAGAGTTTCGGCACCCTGGACCTATTGAATGCAGCCAATATTTCTAAATAAGATGACTTGGAACATTTTTACATTGAATTATTGGCGTCAATGATTTTTAATTTTTCAGTAGAACTGACACAACATTGAATAACTGTGGCATCCATTGTCAATGACTATGCTCTCTCTGTCTCTCTGTCTGTCTGTGTGTCTGTCTGTCTATCGCTCTCTCTCTCTCTCTCTCTCTCTCTCTCTCTCTCTCTCTCTCTGTTTTTCTTTTCGTCTTCGTATCCTGCTTTGAAAGAGGAAAGAGCTGGATGATGGACAGGAAAAACCATTCTGTTCGCTAGCTCCTCCCTTCGTCTTCCTCCCTCCCCCTTTGTGTCCCGGCTACAGCCTCTCTCTCTCTCTCTCTCTCTCCTCTCTCTCTTCCCCTCCTCTCTCTCTCTCTCTCTGTTTTTCTTTTCGTCTTCGTATCCTGCTTTGAAAGAGGAAAGAGCTGGATGATGGACAGGAAAAACCATTCTGTTCGCTAGCTCCTCCCTTCGTCTTCCTCCCTCCCCCTTTGTGTCCCGGCTACAGCTCTCTCTCTCTCTCTCTCTCTCCTCTCTCTCTCTCTCTCTCTCTCTCTCTCTCTCTCTTTTTTTTTTTAACAAGCCGGTTCAGTTTCAGTCAGTCGGACACTTGCAAATTTCCGGTACACTGGTATCAGACTGAACATTGCGTCCACAGTTCAGAGTGCTGGTAAGTGGTAACAGTATATCTGCCTCCCCCCCCCCCCCCCTCTCTCTCTCATTTTCCTTTTTGTATGCAGTCCACGCCACCTCTCTCCCGCAGGCACTCAACCCTTTCTTTCCATCGGTTGTTGACTGTTGCCCGAAGATACGGTAAACACTTTCCTGACATTAAATTTCTTTGTGTTCTTTTCTTGTTTTTCTGGTTGTTGTTTTTTTTTTTTGTTATGTCTGAATTTTTAAGTGTTTTTGTATCTACATGTGTAGAATAATTTTGTTAAACTTGAAAAAACAAAATGGCGACCTGTCCTTCATATATTGAAATAGTATTTACAGGTTAGTCTCCTAGTTTTTTTTTTTTTCTTCTAAGTACTTTAGGGGGGGGGGGGGGGGGGAGGACGCTGGAGGGAGGAGACAGCAGGATGATGGACACTGGGTGGCTGAGAGAGAGAAGGGAGACTGAAAGTGAAGGATGGGGTAGGGTATGGCAATACAAATGGTAGTCAATCTACTTCGACAGTCTGTCCACGTTTTGTGTGTTGTGAGGACTGTTTTGGAACATCCATTGCTTCACTAGTGATTTGCTCTGTTCCACGGTATCTGTGCGGAATGGGTTCAGTCATGCATACCCAACTCAAGTGAGGCTACCTTCAGGGTATTTGAATAAATCGATGCAATAATTCACTCCTCCACTCGTCTTGAGAAATTATAGATGAGAACAAATCTGTCTTGTGATGCATTTGCTATCGAACAAGGGTGGTGGGATAGAAGGACCCATAGCTTATATGAGCGCTTGGAGAGTGGATAGGATATGGTGGTGGTGGTGGTGAGTGTGTGGTTTGCAGTGGTGGATGGCACGCTTGGTGTGATATGTGGATGCCAGTGCGTGTAAGCAAGATAACATGCGTGCGATTGCATGCGCAGACTGGAGACATATATGCTATATTTGTTAGCATGGGGTTTCATCTAAAACATTAGAGCACAAAACAAGCAGACACATGCACCCACGCACATGCAGATTCCTGCACACACACACACACACACACACACACACACACACACACACACAACACACACACACACACACACAGGCACACACACACACACACACACACACACACACACACACACACACACACGCACGCACGCACGCACGCACCACACACACACACACACACACACACACACACACACACACACACACACACACACACACACACCCTCGTGTGCACATACACACGTGCGCACATGATCATTTTCTTCCACAAATTATCTATGTTCTCTTTGTATTCTGTCCAATGTCATCTAAGCTTATTATATATCTGTTACTGACGCAAACCTTTAACAAAACAGGGGGAATGAACCAAAAGGAAGGCAAAAAGGTGTATAGATAAATGAACAGATAGTACTAGGTTACTGACAAGTTATGTCGCTAGCAAATTCACCAGTGCAGCTGAATCGAATGGAGAATGGCAGTCACTGGGGCAATGCATATAAACAACGAGTTTAGCAACGCTTTTCAAATTGAAAACTGAAATAGTACAGACTTCCCGTCTGAGAGCTGAGCTGATGCCCCCCCCCCCCCCCCCCCCCCCTCCTCCCCTGCCGCTCCGTTAATGGCATGGACAGAGCCAACAGTTGACCCTCATTTCCTGCAGGACAGAATACAGGCCGTTCCTTCAATTCCAGAACCCTACAGGGCTGGAACCTGGTCGCAACAGAGATACTTGAGCCCAGAACCCCGGAAATGTTCATGGCTAGGGTCTCCCACTCCCATCATCCTGACATCGTTTATGTATGTATGTATCGATGGACGGATGTATTTGCGTAGTGATGTATTGATATATTTATTTATTTATTTCCTTGTTTATTTATTTATTCATTCATTTATTTGTTAGTTTGTTTATGTATTTATCTAGATGTTGTTGTCTCGTTCGTCATTTCTTCAGATGGATTCCCCCGTCTCCTCGGCAAAGGTGGCAGTACGTCGCAGGTCCTCCAGTCCTCCGTAGAGCTTCCGGGCCACTGATATTGGGTCGGGCCAGGTTTTCTCTCGGAGCGCTTGGTGGAGCGGGCAGGACTGCAGCAGATGTTCTGTTGTCTGGCTGCCTGTTCTGCAGGGGCACTGCTCTGTGTTGCCGATGCGGACTTTAAAGAATAGGTGGTGTTTCAGGCGGTTGTGGCCTGTCCTGAGACTGAAGATGACTACCTGCTCTCGTCGAGTCAGCAGGTAGTACGGGTCTGCTCTGTTGTGGCGTGGATGCTGCTACTTCCACTTGTTCTGCAGCTTGGCCTTAATGATGGTCCTGGATTCGGGGTAGCTGGTAGATCTGTCCATCTGCTCCTTCGTCGTGCCCTCCTTTGCCAGGGAGTCAGCAGTCTCATTGCCGAGCACGTTGCAGTGGGAGGGAATCCACTGCAGGGTGACTGTGTGACTTGTGCAGAGGGAGGCGAGAGATGAGGACAGATCGTTGAGCTCTGGGTCTCTGTTGGACTGAAGGGCCTGCAAGATGGACAGGGCGTTGGTCAGGAAAACAACGTTGTGGCTGGCGTAGGGGCTGACTTCGATGTGAGCTGCTGCCGTTTTCAGGGCTTCTGCTTCAGCTCTGTGATTTGTG
>CM065729.1:27357091-27359591 GCA_033310375.1 Conus canariensis | reverse complement strand
CTCTCTCTCTCCTCCCTCTCTCTCTCTCTCTCTCTCTCTCTCTCTGCAATACATAAGACTTCTTTTCGTTTAAGATCTGCCACCATCTTGCTGAGGTTCTGGCACTGGTAAGTGTATCTTCAGCAGAGAGTGTGATCAGCTCTCAACTGCCAGATGTTTAACCTTTTTTTTTTCTGTCCCAGTTTTCTGTGCCACCTGAGTGGCACCCGACCCACTGCCCACATAGTGACTCCTCATCCACCGCCACAGCCCAGCACATCTGCAGAGTCACTGTACTGCTGCCAAGTCACTTCGGCGGTGTTCAGTGGTACCTGTTATAATCCAACATATGCTGGGTATCGCATATGCTGGACACCGGCTACTAAATGCCCCACTGATAACAGATATTTCCTAGTCACAGAGCCGGCGCGAGTGAGCTCTCCCTCCGTAGGTCGCCACCACATCTATCAACAAACAGTTCCCATGAATTTGCCAAATAGTGATCCCAGTGCCATAGATCTGTAGAGGCAGTTAAAAACAGTGTCACTATAAGAGCAGGGCATGGACGGCTAATGCATTAAGATTAAATGTTGATGCTGATGGACGAGGACGAGGACGATGAAGATGATGCTATGGATTTCCATTTTGGTCTGAGACTGCAGGACAGGGCCGTAATATATGCTTACTGTCATAATGTATCCTAGTGTCAACCAGGCCTGAGAGATATAGACAACTGCAGTGTTGGTCATAAAGTTTGAGCAACACTCCTAGAGATGCATCTATTAAGTGGATGAAACTCTATGTGGTCCCAGTCTTCCCAACTGAGCTCATTGCAAACTCAGCTCTGGACAGGAGCTGGTCCGGGAGGGAACATCTCACAAATAAATAGCTCTTATGTGAATCGAACCCTCGAACTTCCAGCCGATAATAGTCTTCGTCACGGCTAATGGTATAGAACGTCGCACCTCATTATTAATACACTTTCAGTCCTTGAAAAAAAACAACAAAACATGCATTTTTTAAAGGGTTGTATGCAAATTAAGATGTTACACCAGAGACGTGATTTGTGCTGAACTGAGTGTCAAATGTGAAGAGTTACAGCTTTGATTGCTGCTCTAATGAAACTATCAAGGAACATGATCTGAAGCTAATGCTGCCGGAGTATTGCGAAGAAGCACAGAGACATATACATTCTCCGAAAAGTAAGATTTCAGATTACCTATACACTCTTGCTAGACATGTGCACACAGAAAGACGAGCAAATTAAATGCAAACTCATTAGTTGAAACTAGTTTGATTTTTCGCATTGTCCCCATACAAAACAGAAACAAAAATGTACTGCATTTTATGTTAAAGGATGATCATCAGTAAGGACAGGAACATAGTAAGTTGTTATAAGCTGTACTACTTGTGGCACATATTCAGCTAACACGCATGCAGATAAGAAGCAAGAAATGGGAAAAAGAAAACGTCCTCATAAACTGACAAGCAAGCGAAAAAAAAATTGAGGTACCAGAGCAGAAATGGGTTTTAAAGTGAAAGTATTATCTATGTGGTCTATGAAGCAAAGTTTACTGATAGACAACAAGTGTAGGTTTGGAGCTGATGCTTCGAAGAGAGGCGTTTGTGGGAATTGGACCAGAAGTGCAAAGCCCGCAAAGAGAGGAGACCTGACCCAATGACAGCTGTCACATGCCCAGAGTGCGGACGTATTTGTGTGTCCAGCTTTGGCTTGCGCTCACACATGCGGAGTCACTGACTTCTTCGTCGACCACGATGGACATCCATGACGAGTTCCTCTGTCTTTGGTTATTCTCGTTGCAGGATTCCCTAGTCTTTGGTGTCACGAAGTGCCGAATGTTTGTGACCAACTTATTCATTCTTACGACACTTTCATTTCAAGTTGGTTTCCCATCTGCTTCGGATGTTCACATAAGTATTGCCAGACTGGTTTATTTTGCTTTCCTCTGCAAATCCATGAGGAATCTTTATGATTCTTGTGAAGATTGGTTATTGCGATTACAGATAGGTTTTTGTTATTTGTTACTTCTATGAGGCCTCAACTGCTTAAAATGTCACTCCTTATTAATAATGAGCTCTGAATTAATTCAAATCAGCTCTTCTGAGTTAAAGTTGTATCCGATAGTTTGCGCGTATACTTATTTTCTATGGGCAAGAATCGTTACCCTTTTTATAGTTTAAGAAGGCATAGATTTCTTGAAACAAGCATTCAATTTGTGGCGGTAAAAGACAGTGCTGGAAAAGCATATTTCCATTTCAGCCTGTTGAAATCATCACTAAGGGGATGAATGTACTTACACACACACACACACACACACACACACACACACACACACACACACACACACACACACAAAACACACACACACACACACACCCACACCACACACACACACACACACACACACACACATACACACACACACACACACACACACACACACACACACACACACACACACACACACACACACACACACACACACATTCAACAACAATT
>CM065729.1:27329591-27342091 GCA_033310375.1 Conus canariensis | reverse complement strand
AATTTGAATGGATCCCTGTATCCACATAGTTTGTGTCTCCAGAAAAAACAAACCAGATGACTTGCTGAAGGGGAAAATGATGAATTTTGAATAAGGCGGTAGGCTAAAAATTGTCTGAAGTATTGTACACACACACACACACACACACACACACACACACACACACGCGCGCGCGCGCGCGCGCGCGCGCGCGCGCGCACACACACACGCATATATATATATATATATATAGATATAGATATGCAGATATGAATGCTTATTTCCCCCTATTTCTTCGATCTAAGACATAAGAGCAAGCTTTGTTTATTAATTGAATATATTATATATATATATATATATATTATATACATACATACGTGTGTGTGTGTGTGTGTGTATATATACATTTTTCCTATTTGCTCCTCCCCTCCCCCCCCCCCTCATCTTCCCTAATCCCCCTTCCCCTCACTATCTAGATTCTTTCTCACCTCTTTTTCCAACTACCAGCCCCCCCCCCCCCCCCCCCCCCTTTTTTTTTTTTTTTCTGCAGTGACAGTGATTTGTGTTTAAAGAAACCAGTGAGTGAACACAATTCAACAACCACAGAAGCTGCACCCGCTCTCTTCGGTTGCTTTGAAGGTTCTACGAACCGAAGTACTCGACTGTTCTCCTCCCAAGTGGGTTCAAGTGTTTTCCCTACCTCTTTTTATATCCTTTGTGAAAAAAAACCAGGCAGTCAAAACTTTTATATCCTAACAGAACATTATCAAAAACAAGGAATCAATCAGAGCAAGTTACCAATGGGACTCTTATACAGTCCCTGTACAATGTCAAATATTTGTAAATAATTCGAAGGTAACTTTTCGAAAGATGAGCGGGATGGCTCAATGTCTGAGAGCCAACTAGGCAAATGCTTTTTCAACTGCTGGCAAAGAAAAATAACATGAAACGGCCAGATATTTTCGCCACATACACACGTTACATTATGACTGAATTTCGTTTTAGATGCATCAAGTCTAAATCTAAAAACCATGCTTGTGAATAGCCTATGACGATGGTAATTTTTTACTGGCACCATAAAATGTTTTTATAGATTTTTTACGCGAAGGTCATCAGAAAGATCTCTTCCTTCTTGTTGCATTTTTTTTTTTTTTTTTATAAAACTCCAGCAAGTTTTTTTCCAAAAGAGAACATCCTTCTTGTAGGGACAGGGGCATTTGTATTTTAATAGAATTGCTATGATTCTTTGCACCCTTTCTTGCTGTTCGGTCCGCCCATTCATTTGCAGATAATCCACACTGAGAAGGAACCCAACAGAAATTGACACTGGTACCACGTACAGACAGGAAATGAATTAAGTGAATAATTTCAGTGACAAGTTCCCCTCTTACTTTTGTATTAAATGAATTTAGCGCTTGCAAAACAGATTTAGAATCTACACAAAACAGTATATGAAACAAAGAAACGCGTTAACGGGTAGATTTACCAGATAATTCAAACCCATTGCAATAGCAACGAGTTCAGGTGTAAATATTGAAAAATGTTTTCCGATGTGATAGAATCGTTCAACCTTCAAGGCCGGGATAACAAAAGCTGCACCAGCTAGACCGTTATCGAGGACAGAACCATCTGTATAGACTTTCAAATGGTTTGAATAATAATTATCGATATGAGAGCGGACAGATGCAGAGACAGCTGGACCTTCCTCTTTCTTGAAATCTAAATAATCCGTGTCAAAATTGACAGCGATGAGTTCCCATTTAGGGATTATGCTATAAGATAGTCGAGGAGCTACATTTTTAGGCTTAACGCCTGCATTTTAAAACAGATCAGACGTATATGAACCTATTGTCGTTAGAGAATGTATTTGATGTGCATTTTTAGGGAAATGAATCTCTGATTTTAACTCGATTTCCATAGCAACTGAGTTTTGAGTAGAATTACTTCGTAAAATACATTTTGCTGATGAGAGTTTCATCTGTTCTTCTAGCGGTAATATACAAATCTCTGCATAGGTTTTTATAGATGACGCATTCACTGGAACACCGAGTGCTAGCTTACAAGCTTTGCTATCAACACTTTGTAACTTTTTGATTAAATATTTAGGTGCAGAGAAGAACACTTCCTGCGCATATGTTAGTTTTGAACGTACCAATGCTGTTGCTAAATGAATCAGTGTTTAAGTATCCTTTCCCATAGTTGTTGACTTATTACCTTAAGGATATTCAAACTTTTCTGGCCTTTGTCAATACAGATTCCAAATGGTAACTCCATGACAATTTTGAAGTAAAATAAACACCTAAAAATGTTGCATTCTGTTTATATTCAATAACAGATCCATCTATTTTAAAAGAAGGCAGAGGGTTGACGTCATAACCTGCATTAAAAAGCATCATGTGCGATTTTTCTGGAGATAGAGTTAATCCGTTATTAGCCATATAGTTTCTTATATTGTCAAGTTCGCTTTGATATAGTCTTTTAATATAATTTACTGATCTAGTCGGGGTGTGTTTTTTTCAGAGTGACTTTCATCCACATACAGATGTCATCAGCATACTGCACAAGTTCAAAATTTTTACACAACGATTTTGGAAGATCATGAATCAGAATATTAAACAGAATAGGAGCAATTACAGATCCCTGTGGGATTCCCATTTGAAGAGACCTTTTATTAGAATAAGTAGTACCTATCTTTGTTTGGACTGAACGATCGCTAAGAAAAACTTTACAGTAATTGTATATGGAACTTGAGAGACCGACTGATCTCAGTTTGTTAAGTAACTTTGTATGCCAAACTTGATCGTAAGCTTTTCTTATGTCAAAAAAGGTGGCAAGTACATTTTTTCTTCTGGCGAACTGTTGTTTAACTTGAGTTGAAATTTTAACAAGATGGTCTATTGTTGATCTACCTTTTCTGAAGCCAGCCTGATTTATCGGTATTATACCGTTCTTTTCACAATGATGTACTAGTCTTTTTAGAATTATTCTTTCCATGAGTTTCCCTACATGCGAAGTCAGAGCAATTGGCCTGTAACTGTTTTTATCAGTCTTTGGTTTCCCTTGTTTGGGAACAGGAACAATAATTGATTGTTTCCATAAGGATGGCATGACGCCTTCTGCCCAGCACTGTTGAATAAATTTATGTAGAAAGATCGTAAGATTTTTTGGTAAGTGTCTTATCATTTCATTGGAAATTGCATCTGGTCCTATTGAAGTTTTTTTTTTTTTTTGGTACTAAGAGACGCAATTACATCATTTATTTCCTCAATTGTAATGGGAGCATTCAAATAATGATTGCTTCCATAACTGTTCTCAACTCTTCTGTCATTCTTTTCACTAACATCCACACTGTGTCTGTATGCTCTCTCTTTTTTCAGACAGACTTTCTATGTTACCATGTTTTGCAAACATTTCTGTAAAAGCTTCGGCCTTATCGTATGTCGAAGGAAACTCATTGTTTTCCAGTTTAATAGGATACTGAGGTAGAATTATTCCAGTTTTCATCTCTTTTACCTTTTTCCAGGTTTTCTGACGATCTTTGTGATCCGAAACATCCGATTTACAAAATGTGGACCAGTGTAGCGTTTTTGCTTCTTCCATAATTCTGTTGCACCGGCTTTTTGCTCGTTTCATTTCGATGGGTTTTTTTTTTTTTCTATATTTGATTTATCTTTCAGATAACTTTTAAAATACTGATTTTTCGCTCGTTTGGCTGCCTCACAAAATGTATTCCACCACACATTACCTGAATGCTTACTTGATTTCACTGGATTACATTTAGGAATAGAGATATCGGCAGCATACAAAACTCTTTCAATAAATTTCTTCAATGTCACATGCTAATAATATGTTTTCGAATTTGGACCAGTCGGCTTTATTATATTTTGGAATTTTGTCTTTGGTTGAATCTTGTAATATCAGTTTATCTTTTAAAGTAATACGAGGGCCACCCCATAAGTTCTCGGATGCGCAGAAACCACTGACGTCAAAATTTCAATTTTTACATCATCATCACAAACGATGTCATAATAGCTATGACACAAAAAATGATAAAAATCGTCAGAGCCAAATTTGTTCTAGACAGCAAAATGGATGGCAAGGGGGACGGTTTTCAAAGTGTTGCAGCGAGCCTGTCTTGGAGAGATTTTCGTGCCATGATTTATTATGACTATCTTCAAAGGAAGTCTTTCAAGGAAAGTTTTATAAGTTTGACAAACTGTTTTGGCGACAAGGCTCCATCATTATCCACAGTCCACAGGTGGTTCAAAGAATTTCAGTTTGGTACAATGTCTTTGGAAGATCGTGACCGTTGTGGACGTCCAGTTTCAGTTACTACCGATGGGAACGTGAGCACAGTGAAGGCCATGATTACAGAAAATCCTCGAATCACGGAGGGTGAACTCAAGGATACTCTAAACCTTTCATCAGGAAGCTTAGACCGCATTCTTCGGCACAATCTCTCTGTACGGAAGCGTTGCGCCCGCTGGGTGCCCCACCAGCTGACTGGGGAGCAGATGTGGGCTAGGGTTGAATAGTGCCAGTTTATGCTGCAAAAATTTGACGGAGGAAGATCAGATAGGGTCTCCAATATCGTCACAGGTGACGAAACCTATGTTTACCAGTATGACCCCGAAACAAAGCAGCAGTCGTCAGTTTGGCTGTTTCCAGGGGAAACCCCACCTGTGAAATTTAAGAGATCAAGAAGCTGCACAAAGCAAATGATTGCAGTTTTCTTCGCAAGATCCGGCCATGTGACTACTGTACCGCTTCTGGAAAGAAAGACAGTAAACGCTGAATGGTACATCAACACCTGCCTGCCAAAAATGTTCGAGGCCTTGGAGTGCACGGCGACCACGGACCGGTATCCGCCACCTACTCCTCCACCACGACAACGCCAGCGCCCACACGGCAGCTGCAACTTTAGACTTCTTGCAAGAGAACAGCGTGCAGCTCGTCACTCATCCTCCGTATTCTCCTGACCTAGCCCCTTGTGACTTCTTTTTGTTCCCTCGTTTGAAAAAAAACAACTGAAAGGAAAGCCGTTTGAGAGCCCTGAAGATGCCCGAGCATTTGCCGAGGGCTTGATTTCTGGTATACCTAAGTCGGGGTGGGCTGGGGTGATGGATTCGTGGTTTAGAAGGATGGAAAAGTGCATACACTCTGATGGTGGATACTTTGAAAAGATGGGCTAGGTAAGAAATGCCAGTGTACTTCCATCTTTTCCCATCCGAGAACTTATGGGGTGGCCCTCGTAATAAATGGTAAATGGTCACTACCAAGCGAATCTTCGATTGGCATCCATTCACAACTGGGAGCAATGGCAGGGGTTATTGAGGAAAGGTCAATTGCTGTTGCCCTGTGGTGAGACACATCAGGGATTCTTGTAACACTTCCGTCGTTTAACAAATACATTGATGAATCAACTGTATTTTCTACGAAACGGTTGTGAACAGTCATTTTGCAATCTTTATTCAAAAAAGGAGAGTGGGCATTGAAGTCGCTTGCGATTAACCATTTTTCATTTTGATTATGTAAGGAACGTAACCATTCCGTGTTTTGGTTGTTTGGACCTTTTGGTAAGTAAGTTGAAACGATGTTTATTGTTAGCGACTCATTGAACTTTACTTTGGCTACACAGGCAATGTATATCTGGTATTCCTTTCAAAAAGGGGGCAATATTTCTCTGTAGTCAAGTTTTTCTCTAATATATATATATATATATATATATATATATATATATATATATATATATATCAGTATTTACCTTCCCCTTTTCATCTTCTGTTTGATGTACGGGTGGATAATAAAAGTTATACAGTTTAGGTAGCTTATCTCCATTGAATCTAAGGGACTGCAATACTAAGATATGATATTCATTAGTAGAGAGATGCTGTACAAGGAAGTGTAGATTCGTTGACAATGATCTACAGTTCCACTGCATAATGACAATGTTTGATTGACCTTTCATTTTGAAAGTAGCACTTTCACAATGAAATGTAAGATATTAATATAGATAATAAAACGATGATAACAATATTAATAATAATTGGGAAAAAGAATAATACTAATTAAAGGTGAAAAGAACTTAAGTATATATGGCGACAGTCTTGCTGATGGGTATACTCTTGGCAAGTTGTCAACAATGTCCAACAAATGTCACAAAGAAAGTTGAGAGTCACCATCTTGAATAAACACCGACCCCTGGGTGATGCCAGTAATTCTGCAAGGCGTGTTCTCCAGGGCTGTAATGCCATTGTCTAGGTACGTAGAACCTGAAGCGTTGTTCAGCAACATGTCTCTGGCCTGGATAGATGCGAGTAGGCTCTTGACGAGAATACTGTCCTGAGTAACTGTATCTGGACTTGAATACAGTTCGGCTGACCTGCTTGTCAGGCAAAGTGTTTTCAGGACCTGTTCTCGAGTAGTTGGGATGTCGATGGCCTCTGCGCGTTGGCTTCCTCCACAGCAGTGCATGCAGATGTCACCCCAGATTCCCAGCCAGTACACTTGTTCCTCTGACGGAAGGATGGATCTTGTCCTTCATACTTGCTTATGTCAGTCTTGTGATTTTCATGGCATACAAAGGATATATTCTTATGACTGTGTAGCTGAGAGAATGTGTGGGCATTGAATAGCTCTCTCTTCACTTTCAGCTCAGGATCAATGAGTGGTGCCACTTTACTAACAACTACGGGGGTCTTTGGCCATTTAGACTGAATATGACCAACACAAGAAACAATAGAGTCAGCACAGCGTATAGCTTCTTTCTTCTTCAGCTCATTGACTCCAACATGTAGCACAACAGCGTCAAAATGGTCACAGGCATTATATTCAGCTAACACTTTCTGACGTTCTTCTGTTGTGCTTACTTTCTTATTTGTGATCTGGAAACCATACGAACGCCCCAGACGTTTACCATCTATGTAGGCCATCACCGAGTCATGCAGAATCAGAACAGAGGGCAACTGAGAATTCACTTCATTTCCTTGTGGCTGTGCGTCTGATTCTTTTGGCGTGTTGAACTGGAGTCTTTTACTGCAAGTATTTGTTTTTCCCACTGACAAACTTTCTTTTTGTCGTTCTATTTTGTTCTGCCGATGTGCGTCATCTTCCAATTTCGTTTTAGTTAAGGTAGGCCTAGAACTCTGCTCAACGCCGATTTTCTTAGACGATATAGTTGTTTGACTGACGTCATTGACTTCGTTCGTTTTCTTTTTTGTCGATGGATAGGGGATGTTGTCGTTTAGATCTCCAGGCTGTGGTGGAGTGGACTTCCGGGCATCATGTGGTGTGTGTGTGTGTGTGTGTGTGTGTGTGTGTGTGTGTGTGTTGCGCGTGCGCGCGCGCATTGTGTGTGTGGTGTGTGTGTGTGTGTTTTAGTGTGTGTGTGTGTGTGTGTGTGTGTGTGGCGCGCGCGCGCGCGCGCGCGTGTATGTGTGTGTGTGTGTGTGTGTGTGTGTGTGTGTGTGTTGCGCGCGCGCGCGTGTGTGCGTGTGTGTGTGTGTGTGTGTGTGTGTCAAGATAGCTACGAATCCTTAGTGAAGATAGCTAAGAAAACTTAGACACATTTCATCCAAACTGGCTTCTTAAAGCGACTTCTTATTTTCATTTTTATCCTTTACTTAAACAAGGCATACATGTGTATGTATACATACAATATGTCAAGAACGAAAAAGTAGACTCGCTGTGCATATGACAGTCAGAAAGTGGATCTCTTGAGTCTTGATGCGCTGGGTTACAGAAACCTGGCAACATTCACCGACGGTACTCCGAAGTGCAACGTACACAACACACACGGTTGTTCTGTCCCTGGTCTTGCACGCGGCAACCTGTCTGCCTTCGTATATACACACCTCGTTAGCACTGATACTTTTCTGACACATGCTTCTGTGACTTTCCACACCGTAAATAAAAGACCCAAATTGAAAAAAAAACTTTTTTCTTAAAAAAAAAAAAAAATCTTTCTTCCTTCCTTTCTTTCTTCTTTCTTTCTTTCTTTCTTTCCTTTCTGTCTGTCTTTCTTCTTTCTTCCTTCTGTGTTTCTGTCTTTATTTCTTCTTATCATCATCGTTATCACCACCACCATCATCATTATTATCATCATCATCATTATTACTATTATCATAATTATCATTATTATTATTATTATTATTATTATTATTATTATCATTACTATTATTATTATTGCATCATTATTACTCTTCTTCTTCTTCTCATAATTATCATCATTATATTATTATTATTATCATCATCATCATCATCATCATCATCATCATCATCATCATTAATGTCATCGTCGTCGTCGTCGTCTTCATCATCATCCTCATCATCCTCATCTCATCATCACCATCATCATCATCATCAGCATTATCATCGTTGTTGTTGTTGTTCTTGTCACTATTGTTTTTGGTATTGTCATTATCAGCATTGCCATTATTATATTCTGTACACTAGCGTGAACCATCATTATTACAATGAAATAGTCAGTTTGTTTCATGAACAGTTTAGATCGACATAGGGATCCCTACATGATACCACCACAATGAGAATACGTTAATGTAGGAAACCAAGGTATATGGGTTTGTTTGTTTTTTTTAATTTCTTAGCCGGGAATAGATCAGCAATAGAAGCAAAAAAATACATGTTTTACATCGGTTGGCTGGGAACATATCAGGCGATAGAAGCACAAGTACCTGTATTTATGTGTGTTGGCCGGGAATAAATCAGGCGGTCTCTTGGCTGGATGCTCGGTATTGTAACTGAGAGATCAGCTTTCCCAGATTGTATTGCCACTCCTTGCTGGTGAAGACAGCCAGGTCTCCCCCTTCCCCAGACACCCCCCCCCCCCCCCCCCCCCCCCCCCCCCCCCCCCCCCCCCCCTGTTTTGCTCTCTCCCTGCTCTAGCACTTTGTGACTGAATGGTCTTCGATTTTCCACTTCTCACTTGCACAGTTGTTATCTTCGTTGTTTTTATCGTTGTTGTTTTTGTTGTCGTTGCTGTTGTTTGGAGAGGTATATTTCAAGTCTATTATTTGTTGGGTGAATTGATATACTTGTAAAATCGTCACTTGACTATTGTATACAAATATCGAGTAAGCATCTTTCTGCACTGTCTGTGTGTGTGTGGAAGTGTTTGTTTGTTTTCTTTTCTTTAAAATCGAATTCGTTCAGCAACAGTTGATTTTGCCTCGGTGTTTTAAAGTCTCAGCACTCTCTTTATTATATATATATCTCCTGATGTTCGCAGCTCTCCAAACTTACCACTGTTTCCGATCAATAATCCTTGAGACCTCCACATAATAGCTGCCACTCCGATGAGCAGGTGAAGCAAATAATATATATATATATAGATATATATATATATATATATATATATATGTGTGTGTGTGTGTGTGTGTGTGTGTGTGTGTGTGTGTGTGTGTGTGTTCCAACCTTTCAAAACTCTTCTTCAGGAACCGATGGTACTTACAAATCCTTGGCAGCAATGACATCAATACTATTGACGTCATAGTAGACCTGCATCACTTTAGAAACGACGTCACATTGTTTTCTTTTTTACTGTAAAGTTTCACCTTTCACCACTCCCTGTAGAGTCACATACCTCGCAGCATCTTGCACAGTTGCAGAGTCCACCCTTCACCGAACCCTGCAGAGTCCATCCCACACTGCACCCTGCTGAGCCCCACTACCCACCGCACCCTGCAGAGTCCACCCCTCACCGCACCCTGCAGAGTCCACCCCTCACCGCACCCTGCAGAGTCCACCCTTCACTGCACCCTGCTGAGTCCATCCCTCACTGCACCCTGCAGAGCGCCAGCCCCAACAATATATATATATATTGGTTGAAAAGGAAAGGTTTAAAATTTTATCTACAACGTTGTTTCATGAAACCGCAATATATATATATATATATATATATATATATATATATATATATATATATATATAATTGTGTGTGTGTGTGAGTGTGTGTGTGTGTGTGTGTGTGTGTGTTTAAGATAAGTGTTAAAACGAAATCTACAAATTTGTCTCAAGCACTGAACGCTATCGTCAGGATGATCTTGGGTTGCCCAACGCCGGTGTTATATAGCGTGTGGGCCCCGGTTGCGGATGTTTGCACGTGCGGGTTGGCTGCACGTGTATTTTGAGATTTTCAGGTTGTTGTTCTAGGTGTGTTCACTAACAACGATTTCCATTTATGCCTGCAGTTGTTTAATATTTCTGTTTTAGTGTTTAGAGTTGCTAGGTGTGGTTTGCATAGTATTAGCCATTTTTCAGTTAAACATAAGTTGCATCTTTTTGAAATGTTGCTGTATGGTGATGCCCTTTTTATGATTTTCCAGGATATATTGTAGTTTGTTTTTGCGTCTTTAAGTTTCCAGATGTATTTACTCAGTTCTGTTTGGTTTTTGTATTTTTCTTTATTAAATGACTGTTTGTGGTTTGCATATCTGGTTTTGAAATGGTTTTCAGTAATCCCTATGTATGTTTCTTTTCATTTTCTGATGTCACAGTGGCTTGGTATACAATATTTTTGTAGAGGCATTTGTTGTTTAGGGGCACTGCTCTTTTTTGATGCAATTGCAAGATTTCCTTTCTTCACCCTTCTTTGCTGTGTTGGTTTTCATTTTGTTAGATACATCAATTAAATTTTTGAGGTTGGGCATACATGAATACGATAGTTTGACGGTGTTTTGTTAAATATTTTATAAGTTTGTGTTCTTTTGGGAACGAAGATTGTTAAGATTTTAAAGAATTCTTCCCTATGTTTGTTTTGAGTTTCCCGTCGTATGGTGGGTTGTACCATATGATTTTTCTTTTCCTGTTTTTCTTACTTTTATTTATGTTGTTGTCTGGGTTGTATTGTAGTTTGTAATTGTACCCACTTTTTTTGCAGTGCTTCTTGGTATTCTACTGCTGCATTGTTGAATACTCTTTCATTACATGACAGATTTGAGAGTCTCTTGTTTATGCCGTTGGGTATGGTCTTTAATACAGATGGTGGATGGTTGCTTTTAATGTTTACATAGATAGGTGTGTCATTAGGCTTCTTGTATGGTTTATATATGTGGTTGTTGAGGTCAAGTGTTATGTCTAAGTAGTTCACTACCTTTTTGTTTGCTTCAATGGTGATTTTTAAGTTGTGATTCTGGAAGATTTTACATAGTTCTTTTTTCTTGTTTTCAATGGTTCTTGGGTTGTTGGTTAGTGCAGCAAGGCCGTCGTCTCTGTATAGTCCAACTTGTTTTCCAAGTTTTTTCTTGATGTTGGATAGCATGAGTAGTCCGACCAGTTCGCATGTTTCTGCACCGTCATATGATCCCATGGTTACGTCAAATGTTGAATTTCTGTACGTTTTCTTGATCCAGGTTTCATTGTTGCTGTACAGTAACGTTTTCTTGGTATGGAGGATGATTTCCATTTCTGACCCTGTTATGTCTGTATGGTTACTAGCAAATTTCAGAGCTTTAGTAAGTAGTTCCTCATCTATTGATGGATAGAAGTCTACTATGTCGAATGTGATGAATACTGTGTTTCTTTGTTTATTAAGTTTTTGAACCATTGGATAACTTCATGTGTGTTCTTCCAGAGGTTGTATTCAGAGTTTGATTTTACGTTCTTTATTATTTTTTCTAGGATTTTCTTACTATATATATATATATATATATATATATATATATATATATATAAATAAAATAAACTAATAAATTCCAAGGAAAAGTAACCGAGCACCGTTCCAGCAACTTACAGAGCAGCTTGGTGTTGCAATGAATGCAAGGAATATTGAATTATAAACAAAGCTTGCTCTTATGTCTTAGATTGAAGAAATAGGGGAGATAAGCATTCATATCTGCAGTGGTAGATGATTCTGCCTAACTAACAGTATGTGCTTGAGTGGGTGAATGGGAATAATAAATGCTTCTCAAAATGAGCCTTCAGCAAGCTTATAGTCTCCAGGGGGAGGCAATCTCCATGGGAGGAAACTCACTAACATAACTCCTGGTATATTATATATATATATATATATATATATATATATATATATATATCTTTTTTTTTTTCATGTCCCAACTTCTGTGCCACCTCAGTGGCAAGGCAACCATGCTGCTCATTCCGATACCCCGTCCACAGCCACAGCCCAGTCGGTCCTGCCGAAGCCTCGGCACTGGCAATCCACAGGGAACAGTCAATGTCAAGTCGTCAAGAGGCAACCCACCGGAGGAGATTGCACTGCTGCCGAGTCACTTCGGTGGTGTTCAGTGGCGCCTGTTCTGATCCAACATACGCAGGACACCACCTACTAAGCCCCTTACTGACGACAATAATTGCTTAGTCGCAGAGCTGGCGTGAGTGAGCTCTCCCTCCGGAGGGTGCCACCACGTCTGTCCAACGACAGCCCCCATGGACTCGCCGATACAGGTGACCCCGACGGAACCGAACCAAGGCCACAGAGGTGGAGAGGACATCGAAACTAAAGTCACCATGAGGCATGAAGGACAACAGAATCTGATACTCTTTTA
>CM065729.1:27322091-27324591 GCA_033310375.1 Conus canariensis | reverse complement strand
CAGAACAAGCAATCGTCCTCCGTGTGCGGATCGCAAGAATATTCCAAAGCAATACCATCAGATTCACACAGCAGCACACCCTTATTGTGCGTTCGGTGAAGCCAACCTTCCGGAACTCTTTATTTGTATGCGGATCACGCAATCGTCTCTGCACCTCCCGACCAGTCAGAGTAGCAACATAATGCCTTACTACTCCAGTGTCAAAACCGGCAACTATTTTGTCGATGAATTGTTCAATACTTATGTCGACGTCCGGCTGCTGGTTTTCTGAATCGCAGATGTTGCACTCCGACTGATGGGAAGACAAAGACAGATGAGAATCCGGAATATGCGGCGTGTCATCATCATTGCTGGTAGACATGCTTTCTTCTGCAATGTCCTGTGTGCTTTGCTGTGTACTGCGTTCGTTTGACTCGATGTTAAGCAGTTCATTTTCATTACTGGTGTTTCTGAGATTAGCACCAACCTGTTCACGTCGACTGTTCTGTTGTTTGGCTCTCTCTTCGATCACGACGCACTTGGCTGGGGGGTTTCTTCCTATAGTACTGAACCTGCGTTCTCTGGTTCAGCACAGGGTCCGCCATTGTTGTTGTTGACAATGCGCTGACTGGCTTCAGTCGCAAAACGACCACTGTGTTGCCGCCTTCACCTGAAATTTTCCAGCTGGAAACGGTATTGTCAGTCAGCAGGGCGTTCAGGGCTGTCTCCGCAGTCGCTGGAAGTCCAGTAACTGACATTGTCACAGGAAAATACAGACTTGTTGCCGCAGCTGAAATAAATGGCGCCTTGTCGCTTCGTGTCAAACCACGTGACCCCCATAACGAGAGAGAGAGAGAGAGAGAAACCTACTTCGCCGTTCGTTTGTTACGCCAAATGTCACGTCAAAGTAATTGACGACCCGTTTGCGTAGGCCTGACATGTGATGTTTTGATTAACAGGCGGCAGACTGCAAACTAGACGCAGGTGACTTAGAGATTATTGTTTCATCCATAAAACCGTGGGTAAGCTGTCCTCAACCTGCTGCCTGAGAGAAGGGTAGTGCTGCTTTCAAGGTGCATTGATCTGAGTACAGCTTGGTCAGCGGATGTGTGCCATCATATCGAGGGTGGACTGCCAGAACCCAGTATATATATATATATATATATATATATATATATATATATATATATATATATAATGTGTGTGTGTGTGTGTGTGTGTGTGTGTGTGTGTGTGTGTGTGTGAATCCTCGATATGTGACCGATGTTTTCCACAAAATACATGCTAAGCGAAAAATAGATCAACACTCCCCTCACATGCACACGACACACACATACATGCCCCTCCACATCTCTCTCTCTCTCTCTCTCTCTCTCTCTCTCTCTCTTCTCTCTCTCTCTCTCTCTCTCTCTCTCACACACACACACACACACACACACACACACATACTAAGAGAGAGAGAGAGAGAGAGAGAGAGAGAGAGAGAGAGAGAGAGAGAGTTTATTCTTATAAACGAAGAATGTCACGATTATGGAACATGACGTCAGGTTCACAGGCATAACCCTGCCACCGATGCTTAAATGTAGATACATTCCAGCCATTGTAGTTGGAATGTCGGCTGGTTTATTGTCCACAGGCCGCTAAAATTGGCAGCCCAGCTCCGTGTGTTTAGTATCAGCTGGAAATAACTGTCTTGCAGTTGGCCTGGTTGTATTATATGGAACTTCATACAAAGTGGGAAACATTCTTTCAGTGCATGTGCATGTATCTATGTTTTTGTGCATCACAGTTGGCTATAGTATCAGTATGGAGAAACATTGGGTGCTCCACAAAGAAATCAATCCTAATTGAAAAATAATGAAGAGTGTGCATGGACATACCCTTCTATTGTGTTCCCCTAGACATGAGATCTGAATGCAGGGCTTTTTTGTACATCGTTTCTTGATTTCCATGGAAACGACATCACCTACCCTTGAAGCCACGTCCAACCTTCAAGTGTTCACTGAAAATGAACCTCCGCCTTGGCTTAAGGCTGTGTCAGGCCAGTTGACATAGGCTAGAACACCAAGGCTACATCAAAATGTTGTTATGCTCTATATAGTTATGCGAGGATTGTCTTCAGTTGTGACAAGCTCCTATCATAACATTATCAGTCTCCAAAATCCCCCGAAGTCGGAGTGTGGCTGCCCATGTGGCGGGGTAATCAAAAACGGTCACACACGTCATGTTCTTATCCCCAGCTGAGACATTTGTACCATAGTGTTCGGATGATCCCTGGAGTCTTTTAGCCAGGGTACGACAACAACAACAACTGGAAATGAACCCAGTCAATCGCCACAGCAACAGCACACTGGAAGAGCGCCAGATGCATAACCTTGGTGATCATGAGGTCACAGGTTTCAATCTCCAGCAGGCTGATTCGGGATGGTCGCATTTTACCAAAGAGTTAACAGTGGTTCTGACTTAATTTCCATGTGTATTTGAATGAAACTATTGAGCAAGGTTTTGCGTCCGAATTTAC
>CM065729.1:27284591-27289591 GCA_033310375.1 Conus canariensis | reverse complement strand
GTGCACTTCTTAACAACTGAAAACATGTGTGCAATACATCATGTACATGCGCGCGCGCGCGCGCGCGCGCGCGCACACACACACACACACACACACACACACACACACACACACACACACACACACACATCACACCACACACACACACACACACACACACACACACCACACTCACACACATCACACACACACACACACACCACACACACACACACACCACACACACACACACACACACACACACACACACACACACACACACACACACACACACACACACACACACACACACACACACACACACACACACAGCTATTTTATTTTCGTCATAATTTACATAAATGTCAAGCTTTAAGTGCAAACGCCAACTGTTCATACACGATACCGATCCACAGACACCCAGGGCAGCATCGTGAATCACCTTTTCTGATTCCTCGACACGTGTATGTTTAGAGAAGCAGACGGGGGATGATGGTGTTGCCGACAGACATGTCAGCTTACCAGACAGATAAGACAGGGGAGTTTAATGACTCCTGATTAATTGTGGCCAGGGTGGTTTCAGTGCTGACGACTGCTGAAAGCCTGACGAGGTCTACCGCCAGAGGTAGAACAAGGATGAAACTCACAGGAATAGATGACATGACTATAAGCATTATACTTTCTTCCGAACAAATAGCGGATTTTGTTGCGCATTCCATAAGAGAGGATTTATATCACACACACACACACACACACACACACACACACACACACACACACACACACACACACACACACAACACACACACACACACACACACACACACACACACACACAAGAACACCAAACAACAAACAAAACAATAACAACAATTGGAGATGAATTACACATTGAAATATTGTCTACAAAATTGGATCAGCATTTATGGCAAGCCGGTCATATAACAAAAAGGACAAAATAAAACAATTTAAACTGAACCCAAAAGTACTACTTATATTTTTAACAAAGATCAGACAGGCTACATGACAGGAAGATACACTAGAGACAATTGAAGAAGTGTGTATGGTATAGTACAATATTTAGAAAAAAGGTACTGCCCTTTTATTACTCTTATCGACCGACTTTGAAATAATGTTCTGAATTGGCAATTAACGAAAAAAGGTACTAAGCTGGGTTGGAGATGACGAATGTAAAAGCTGTGTTCTTTTTGTGACAACTTAGATATTAAGTTCTTGGAAACAGCTACATTTCAAGAAATTTACAAATACAGAGAAGTTGTCGCCGCATTAACCTCATTTTTCTATGTCTTTTTTGCTGCTGTTGTTGTATTGTGTGCCGAAATCCTCGCATGGAAAATCCGTGAAGACGAGGGAATAAAAATATCTGACACTGAGTTTAAAGTAGGCAAGTTTGCAGATGTTGACACTTTCAGCTTACATGGAGGCAGAGCCTTATACAGGAAAAAAGCATCTAAACTTACTGAAAAGTTAAAAGGACGTGGAAAGCATCTAGATAACATAAACTAAAGAAACCCATGTCTAGATTAAAACGCAATTTAGAGAAAAAAGACTGATGTTTGCTTAGGGGGAAAGAAAACGTTTAAGAAAGAAGACATCAAGCTAATCAAAAACAGCAATCCCTTACACGGTTAATTTCTGGGACTTAAGGCGTGACAAAAAGATAACAAACTTAACCCAATTGAATAAACCAGACACATTTGTTGAAGACCTTTTTTTTTTTTTTAATACATGGGCAAACGAACGTGCATTCCATTTGGCAGGGTGTAGTACTGAAGTCTTTAAATCTTTCAAACATATTTATGGAATATACCATCAAACCCATCGGAAAATTATAGAAACAAACACAGGAAACGTGTGTTATATTCGTGTGATGAAAAAGAAAACAAAACAATCAAACCAAAAAACCCAATGTTTTGTAAAACAAGGTGGGAGAGGAACATCATTGAGAGTGTCATGTACTATAAAGTTACATACAGAAACTTCAAAACAGAAACACAAAATTAAAGCGTTGTACCCAGAAACAAACCAAGACGAGCTGTAATGGATCAAGGGAATTTACAGAAAGTAAATGTAACAATTCTTGGATAAATGCTTTTTTAGCTGTGATAAACTGTACAGTCATGTAGATCTGAAAATCGGGAGGTGTTTTTTTTGTCCGATCCTGTTTTCCACAAAGTTAGAGTTTCAATTTAACAGCTTTCTAAAAGTTTTGTTTCAAGAATCGGACTGCAAAGAATGTGTTCTTAGTACAGGGTGTTGGTGACGGCGGAAGCTTTCTGAACCATGAAAAATTCTGTCAGTTGTAACTAAGAATGAACTATCTACAATAACCAAGTTATTTTGGAACAATAAGAGACTATATGAAAAAAATAGCAGTGATAGTGGCTAGAATACGAAGGCGATGCAAATGGTATATAGTGGTGAGGAAGGCCGTAAGTATAGATCCTGAGATATCCCAAATTTTCGAGCAGACCTTCTCGCGAAGGGAAAGGGAACAGCCCCTTCTGACCGTGTGGAGGGGGAGCAAAGGAACCACTGCCATCACTGGAGGTGAGCTTTTTATTCGTCAGCATGTCCCAGACCATGCGCTTGCTCGTCTATGTCACTGCTATCTTCTGGGGCGTGGTCCTTGCTGACTTCTGGCTCTTATGGGAGCCACGACTACCCTGCCTGTGGGTACTGACTGCTTCACAGATGTGAGAAAGATGAGGGGGAACAACAACAGCAACAGCAACAACACCATACCTGTATGCAGCTGGAACGATGAGCATTTTTGGGGGGTGGGGGGGGGGGGGGGGGGGGGCGACATTACAGCTTTGTGTATTGTTTTGTTTTTGATAGAAAGAAAGAACATAAACCTTGGATGGTACTGGTTTTTTAAAAACATCTTTATTGAAATGTCATTTTGGTTGGTTTTCGATATCAGTGTGTGTGTGTGTGTGTGTGTGTGTGTGTGTGTGTGTGTGTGTGTGTGTGTGTGTGTGTGTGCGTGCGTGCGTGCGTTCGTGCGTTCGTGCGCGCGCGCGCGCGCGCGCGCGCGTGTGTGTGTGTGTGTGTGTGTGTGTGTGTGTGTGTGTGTGTGTTTGTCTGTCTGTCTCTCTGTGTCTGATTGTGTTTCCATCTGTATCTGTATCTATGTGCCTGTGTGTATGTACGTGCATATGCGTGCGTACATGCATATGTGTGTGTGTGTGTGTGTGTGTGTGTGTGTGTGTGTGTGTGTGTGTGTGTGTATGTGTGTGTGCGTATGTGTGAGCTTGTGTGAGTGTGTTATATGTGTATGTCCTTGTGTGCATGTGCGTGTGTGTGTGTGTGTGTGTGTGTGTGTGTGTGTGTGTGTGTGTGTGTGAATGAGTGAGTGAGTGTGTGTGCGGGGGGGGGGGGGGGGGGGGGGGGGGGTGGGGGGGGGGGGGTTCACGTCTTTTTGGTAGACGTGCAACACCCATGACTTGATCCTCCATGATATGTTTTAACCTCCTAGGTAAAATCAGTGGTGGTTCGGGGATTTTTTGTGACCCGTGGTGCTGGTCAGCAGTCTCTCAGCAGACAGTGATCTGTGTACTGTGAATTAGCTTTCCTGAATCCTCAACACGTCTTCTTTCTCAGAGTCGTCAGGGGACAAGATGGAAGTGGTGGTATCAGTAGTGATAGTTTACTTGTCAGCTTAGTAGACTGTGGAGACGAGGGGTTTCAATGCTGCCTGATTGATTGTGGCTTTGGTGATCTCAGCGCTGACGGTGTCTGAGAGACTGATGATGTTTGCCACCAGAGGTAACCTGACATATGAGGGGAGGTGCGTGGCGTGCCAGGCTTCTGAGACTGTCGCGATCTGTGACATGACCTTTCCACACACATAATTGTAACAATACGTGAACGATGGAGGGGGTGGGGTGGGGAGTGGAGATAAAGAATATAATTTTGATGTATATATATACCAGCCGCCGTGGCGAAGTGGTTAGCGTCGCGGACTCCCGGCTGGGAGGTCGTGGGTTCGAATCCCATCAGAGTCATGTGGGTTTTTCTTCCCCGACCGGCTCCTACCCAGAGTTGAGTTTGCTGCAGACTCAGTTGGGAAGACTGGGACCACACAGTCGAGTTTCATCCACTTAATGGATGCGTTTCTGAGAGTGTTGCTCAATTTTCATGACCAACACTGTAGGTGTCTGTATCTCTCGGGCCTGGTTGACGCCGGGATATATTATGAAAGGAAGCGTAGAGTACAGCCCTGTCATGAAGTCTCAGACCGAAATGGAAATCCGTAGCATCATCTTAATCATCCTCATTCTCATCAATCAGCATTTAAAAAAAAGTCTCAAATTCTGTGGCCCTTCATGCCCTGCTCTCATGGTGCGTCAGTGTCGGTGTCCTCTCCACGTCTGTGGCTTTGGTTTGGTTCCGTCGGGGTCACCGGTATCGGCGAGTCCGTGGGGGCTGTCGTTGGACGGACGTGGTGGCGCCCTCCGGAGGGAGAGCTCACTCACGCCGGCTCCGCGACTAAGCAATTATTGTCGTCAGTAGGGGGCTTAGTAGGTGGTGTCCTGCGTAGGTTAGATCAGAACAGGCGCCACTGAACACCACCGAAGTGACTCGGCAGCAGTGCAGTGTCTCCTCCGGTGGGTTGCCTCTCGACGACTTGACATTGACTGCTCCCTGTGGATTGCCGGTGCCGAGGCTGCGGCGGGGCCGGCCGGGCTGTGGCTGTGGACGGGGTGTTGGAATGAGCGGCGTGGGTGCACTGCCTCTGAGGTGGCGCTGAGGTTGCGACAGCAAAAAAAAAAAAAAAAAAAAAAGATTTTGATGTATACTACTGTTAACAAGTGAAAACATTTGTGCAATACATCACGCGCGCGCGCGCGCGCGCACACACACACACACACACACACACACACACTGATATCGAAAAATAAACACATCTGTTTTATATTTGTCATGATTTACCAGAAAAAAAAAAGGTTATGTGCAAACGATGAATATTCATACACGACGTTGATCAACAGACA
>CM065729.1:27277091-27279591 GCA_033310375.1 Conus canariensis | reverse complement strand
CTTAGTCCTTTCTTATTGATTTTGGCTTGGATGGTCTTAGTGCAGACGACGGCTGTGAGATTGATGAAGTTTGTCACTAGAGGCACAATGGGATTTGTGGGGTGATCCATGAACACTCGCAGGTCTCCTGGTTTGATGGAATATTTGATCATGATATTTCTTTTACTCGTCATCATTGCGACAAGAATCGAAAGAAGTGGTAGGGATAACGTATCAAGTTTCAAGTAATACTGTAAACAATTGTTTTAAGTTTAGAATGAAAAACGATGATGATGATGATGACAACAATAACAACAACAACAACAACAACAACAACAATAATAATAATAATAATAATAATAATAATAATAATAATAATAATAAAAAACAATAATAATAATTATGAAAAGAATACTACTAATAATATAACAATAATGATATCAACAACAACAATACTACTACTACTACTACTACTATTACCACCAAGAATAATAATAACAAGGGAGACGACTACAGTGGAAGCCTATGTAGGGATCCAGATTCAGATCCTAGCCAAATCTGCTAGCGGCAAAGTCTGCAAGACAAAAAATCATGACGCAAACGGCAGCTTGCTGTAGCAGACCATTAGTCCTTTTAAGCTCATGCAGAGAGACCGTCGTTCATCATCAGCCTAAACCTCCCCTCCCTGGTGCTGCAGCATTCTGGAGTGTTCGTCCTTGTGAATAATCATTCCTCACTCTAGATCTAGTTCCTCTTTGTTATGCAGTTTATCTTGTTACGTAGACGACGTGTCCCCCTTCACTCCCCTAACCGTGCCTTTTCTTGCTTCCTGTCTATGCAAGCTACATTTGTGCTCATATTACAATAGCTCTTTAAATCGTTTTCGAAACCTCTAAGAGTATAATCTATAGCTAATCGTTTCAAGACGTGCTCGTGATAAATCCATCTATGTTGGATGTATATATGTATGTATTGTATGTATGTATGTATGTATGTATGTATGTATGTATGTATGCCCACACAGTGGGCGATAGCATCTCTTAGGAGATCCAGATAAAGGCTGTTCTGCACAATTCTCAGCCACTGACAATGCTTGGGTTATTGAACAGCAGAGCTGACCACTCAGACTGTTCCATATCTTTTGATCTCCCTTGCATCCTTGAATGGATCCACAAGCATAGGCTCAAAGATTGTCCTCTTCATTTTATACTGTTTGCATAATGTTTTTAGTTTTTCAGCAGCTTTTTTCCTCTCCACACTTTCGTTTTGTTTCATTTACCACCCTTCGCTGGCTGCTTTGGGGGTGCTGTTGGATTCTTATTTGAACCCTTGGTGGTGAGAACACCACGGTATTATGGACTGTGGTGTGTCTCTATTTGACACCAAGAGCACAGACACAGTCAGCCGTGTCTTCCTGATGAGTCCGATCCAGCGAACAGAAGGGGCAATACAAATTTTTATATCTGCCTTCGAGAGGGATTACGATGGTTCTCTCAGGCAGCTAGTGAAGGGTTTTCATATTTATAATATATGTTCTTACTTCTAAGTTCCCATTTTCTTTATATTCAATTTTTTGTAATTAAATCTTTGACAAGTCATTACTACAATGATGGAAGAATTGTTAGCCTGTACTTGCTTTCCCCCACTACGTAATTGTGCAACATTACACACACACACACACACACACATACATATTATATATATATATATATATATATATATGGACATGTCAGCTTAGCAGACAGACCAGACAGGGAGGGTCAATGCCTCCTGATTAATTGTGACCAGTGCTGACGACTGCTAAATGCTTAATGAGATCTGCCGCCAGAGATTGGACAAGGATTAAAACCCAGGGACAGATGACATTACGGTACATATGTATTTTCTCCCGAACACATAGGTAATTTTGTGGTGCATTCCCAAAGAATGTTGCTTTAATTTTATCACACACACCTAACAACAACTCCAGACTAGTTACCTATTGAAATGATGTATACAAGAATAGAAAAAAAGCAAACAAACAACAAATAGAAGAAAACAAAACAAGAAAGCATTACTGATATTCATGATAGAGATCAGACGGAGTTTATGCCAAGAGGATATATTAGAGACAATTTAAGAACTTTATATCATATCAGTACATTATTTAAAATTAAGATTCTGACTTTCTATTATTCTTATCGATCGAGTACGATATATGTTTCTATTGTTTTGTTTTGTTTTGCAATTTATACATAACACATTGGAAATTCATTTTTTAATGTACTAAAATGTGTTTGGAGATAGAAAATTTTGTCTTCTTTTTGTAACAATATAGATGTTTTGTTGTCGTAAACGAGAAAACTTTAGGAAATTTTAAAATACAGAGAGATTGTCCACAAGGTAACGCAATATTTCTATGTTTCTTGTGTACTGAAATCCTTGCGTGTAAAATCCACGAAGACGAATATATCAAGGGAATAAACTTACCCAACATGGATTTTAAACTAAACCACTGTACAAATGATTGCACACTTAGACG
>CM065729.1:27257091-27269591 GCA_033310375.1 Conus canariensis | reverse complement strand
CTTCCATGACTACTCTGAACAGGAGAAGAAAATCAGCAATATGGTATCAGTTCCAGTGTCCCGAATTCTTTCTGAGCAGGAGAGGCAGCTGGTAAAAAAAAAATGATGACAAAAAGAAGAAACCGTGCTATGCTGTTCCATGTCCACCCAGTCGAGATTCATCATCATCTGTGCATCGAAATAAAACGGTTTTCCTGTGACGATTGAACTCATCAGTCAGTTGTGGTTCTGCGCTGTTATTTCAAGTCGAATATGTTGGTGTATGTGTGTGGCTGACGGTGTCCGTTTGACTAACCTACGTACAAACCTAATGCTGAACTCCCTTTGAGTGTATATGCACGCCCAAGACCGAACACGCTAGTTAAAAATCGGATGCGCTTGTTAAAGACCAGATATGATCGTTAAAGGTGCTATATATGTGCAGCATATTCAAGTGAGGTAACGGAACAAACAAACAATAATAGATAATATATCAAAATCACACCACCACCACCACCACCACCACCACACCACCAACAACAACACAACAACAACAACAACAACAACGAAAATCAACCAACCAACCAACCAAGTAACCAAACCAAACGGCCAAACAAACATGCACCTGATTTCTTGAGGAATGGTGGACATCAACACGGATTTGCCTTTGTCCACTGATATTGCGTGTAACGGTTTAAGGCCTCATCAGCTAACTGCTGGAGGGACAGTGAGTTCTTGCAGTATCCACATGTCTAGTGCACGGCACTAAGGGCAATGGGGGCCATTATTCTGCCGCTGTGGCTTAGCCTGTCCTGACGTGTCTCTTATTTCCTGCTAGGAGGACAGAAGTGGTCTTGAAGCATGAGAAAATCGGACCCCAAACAGCAGCTTGAGACGTCAACAACAAAAGATGCGCGCTCGATAAACCACTAACCTATTTATGAATCTGGGTCACTAAAGTATGTTGCCTGAATCAGTTCTGTCCTTTGTCATGCATGGTTTTTTGTATCCGTCCCTACAGTTTGCGTGTCTGACAATCCCGTATTCCGTCTTTCTTTGACATGCTTCTCTTTCTCTCTGTCTAGCTGTCTTACACCCCCGCGCTTCCTTGATCCCCGAGTTCTCTCTCTCTCTCTCTCTCTCTCTCTTCTCTCTCTCTCTCTCTCTCTCTCTCTCTCTCCTCTCTCTCTCGTGTGTGTGTGTGTGTGTGTGTGTGTGTGTGTGTGTGTGTGTGTGTGTGTGTGTGTGTGCGCGCGCGCGTGCGTGTGTTTGTAGCTGATATTATTTCTTCATATATCCCTTTCTCTGGCAGAGAGAGTGTTTGCAGTTTCCAGACACGATCTGCTTCTTTACAGACAGGAATGTGTCTGGTTGTTTTTCTCTCTTTGTAACTGGCAGCACAATGCCACCTATTGGTTGTGATATGTTAGTGGGTGGTATGCCAACCTGCCTTGTCTCTATGTTAATAGTTTCAAACAAGCAGTCTCTGTATCTTTTTCCTTTTCTTCTGAGCCAGTTGACAATACATTTCCATTGCCAATAAATTCCACTCACTGTGGCTGTCCACATTTGGTGTCCATCAGTTATGGTCCTGGTATCAGTGATACGTTCATTTGAGGTTGTACGATCATTGATAATCCCGGCGTCAGACGAACCTGCATCTCTTTCGGCCTTTCACAAGCATGGGAGGGTGGCTTAGCTGTTGGCATTTCATCTGCAAATAACGTATATGTTGAAAGTCATGACATATTATGTTATCCGAGGTGTTCTTGAATTACAGTCCATCGGTCACTGAAGAAAATGCACAACATGCAGGGCGAAAAGGTGTGCCATGCATTGGGAAACAAAGCCCGGAAAGAAACGAACTGCCATCCAGTCAGGAAAGAATCAAAAGCAGGATCAAGATAGCCGTAAACACAATGAAGAAGTCACCTCTGCAGTTGAAAAGGACAGGGGGATGAGGGGGGGTATTTTCTATGGAGAAGACAGGCTTACACGGAAGACAGACAGAGTAAACAAAAGACGTGTACAGTGATGAGCCAGAACCAGACACCAGATAATTAATGAGCAATGCCATAAATGACAGCATCACGCCTTGGAACACATCCAGCAGATACAAATGTATCTGGAGACCGACAGCAGAGGAAAAGGCCAATGGAAGAACTGATGAATCGTAGATGATAAAAAGTCGTCGAGATTGTGTGTGTGTGTGTGTGTGTGTGTGTGTGTGTGTGTGTGTGTGTGTGTGTGTGTGTGTGTGTGTGTGTGTGTGTGTGTGTGTGTGTGTTGTCCGTGTCTGTGTGTGTATCTGTGTCTGTGTGTCTGTGTGTATGTGCGTGCATGTCCATATTGTGTGTATTTCTGAGTGTGAGTGTGCGTGTATGTGTGTGTGTGTGTGTGTGTGTGTGTGTGTGTGTGTGTGTGTGTGTGTGTGTGTGTGTGTGCGTGCGTGCGTGCGTGCGTGCGTGTGTTGTGTGTGTGTGTGTGTGTGTGTGTGTGGCGCGCGCGCGCGCGAGTCTGTGTGTGTGTGTGTGTGTGTGTGTGTGTGTGTGTGTGTGTGTGTGTGTGTGTGTGTGTGTGTGTGTGTGTGTGCGTGCGCGCGCGCGTGCGCGCGTGTGATTGTGTGTGTGTTTGGTCATACGTTTGTTACGAATGTGCATGTAAGTCTTTTTGTGTGCATTTTCTGGGTAGTGCGCGTGCGCATGTGTATGTGTGCATGCGTACGTACGAACATTTTGTGAGAGTGCATGCGTTATCTCACTCTTGCGCGCGCGCGCGCGCGCGACCGTGTGTGTGTGTGTGTGTGTGTGTGTGTGTGTGTGTGTGTGTGTGTGTGTGTGTGTGTGTGTGTGTGTTAGGAAGAGGAGCCGGCGGGGTGGGGGTGGGGTGGAGGATGGCGGATGGAGTGATGAGAAGGAAAAACAAAGAAGAAGTCATGGGATTGGCTGTGCGATGACTTTCTGGTTGTAGGTTTCTCGGAGCGGTTTACTGTAACGCTCCCTTGTAACTAGCTGGTTGTGTTCTGATTAGTACAATACTGTTAATGGTGTTGTCATGTTTTCTGAGAGGAAAACGTACGTGTGTGTGTGTGTGTGTGTGTGTGTGTGTGTGTGTGTGTGTGTGTGTGTGTGTGTGTGTGCGTGCGTGCGTGCGTGCGTGCGTGCGCGCGCGCGCGCGTGAATGTGTGTGTGTATGCATGTGTATATGCGTGTTTGTGTGTGTGTATGCATGTGTATATGCGTGTTGTGTGTGTGTGTGTGTGTGTGTGTGTGTGTGTGTGTGTGTGTGTGTGTGTGTGTGTGATTGCGTGAGTGAGTGAGTAAATGAGTGTGTGACAGAGAGAGGGGAAAGAGGGACAGACAGACAGACAGACAGACAGACAGACAGACAGAAAATGTATGCAATTAGGTGTCATACAAAAAAATATCCATATATAACATTTATACTGTTTTCTTGGAACAGCGAATGCATAGGCAAAGATCTGTCTGTCTGTTTTCTCTCTCTCTCTCTCTCTCTCTCTCTCTCCTCTCTCTCTCTCTCTCTCTCTCTCTCTCTCTCTCTCTCTGAAGCAACTTCCCGCCATAATATTTGGTGATGTTTGATAAGGGAAGTTTCCTTTACGGCAGACATACAAACCACTTCGACTTTCTCTGAATCTACTTTAGGTTCGTGGCTATGTTTCAGGTTGCTCGCTGGAGGCGTGAGGAGCCTGTAAACCTGATCCGCGGGCCGGTAAATGACACCAATTATGCGAATGACAAGCACCTGATCGATCTGTGATGTCGCAAAGCCATGATCAGCCTCTCTCTCTCTCTCTCTCTCTCTCTCTCTCTCTCTCTCTCTCTCTCTCCCTCTCTCTCTCTCCCTCTCTCTCCCTCTCTCGCTCTCTCTCTCTCTCGCTCTCTCTCTCTCACTCCATCTCTCTCTTTCTCTCTCTCTCTCTCTCTCTCTCCCTCTCTCTCTCTCTCTCTCTCTCTCTCTCTCTCTCTCTCTCAATGATAGACTTCCATACCAAACAAGGAAAAAGGGCATATTACTGGAAGGGCAAACTGCAGGTGGAAGAATACTCTCAAAGGTTGGGCCCAAAAGACTTCCCTGATCTTCGCTATGGGCAAAGAAACCCTGATTTTCAACAAGGAAACGGCCAGGAATACCACGACGCAAGGGCTTCAGCTGAGAACCAGAGACACTACATTGACTTCAGCAGAGATATGAATGATAGAAGATCAAGTGGTGTTTTAAAAAGAACTGAAGAACAACATGTAGTGCCTGGACACATGAGTTACAGCCAAGCAGTCAAAAACGGTCGAACATCATATAATGTTTCAAAGAACAAAGAAAGAACATTGAGAAACTCTTCGAGCTCGAAAAGACTCCCAATGAATGAGTATTTTTCTTATGAAAGGCATGATAATCAGAGTTCTCCTTTTCATCAGCACGCTTCAAGAGCGGAACACCGAAGAATCGTCAAAATGAGAAGGAAAAAACAGTTTCATTCAAGACAGTCAGTATCGTCTGATGATGAAAGAAGTGGAAAAATAGATACATGGGACACTGGTACTACAGCAAATATTACAAACAAAACAAAATATGATATGGATAGAAGACATAATACAAGTAAAACAAGGATTCCAGTTAGAAACAACAAACAAGGACGAGATGAAAAGAAGCAGCCTTCCTGTAATGATCAGCAAACAGACACTGTGATGGTTGCAAACCTGTCCTTAAACTGCAATGAAGATTATGATCCAGAGGAAGAGCAGCGTGATCTGGCTGCTGCTGATGTATCACAGGACTGCAGGAAAACACCTCAGTGTGCGGATGATAACCAGGAGTCAACCCTGAAGGGAAAAGAGGCAGGACTGCCAGATGAAGACAGCGACATCTCAAAAGGAGGAAACGAAGCTGCAGAAACCATGGGACCAGATCACCAGTCTGACATTCCGCCCCGTCAGTCAGTTCCAGATTTAACTAGGAATGATTTCGGCATGCGTGACAGCGGAGCTGGAGATCAACTTCTGCGGGCCGTCGCTGAAGGTCGGATCGAGGCAGGGGGCAGAGATTCCCCTAAGAATGGTACAGAAAGACTTTCTCGTCCTAAAACACGAGCAAATGCAAAGGAGCGGAAGTTAGCCAGGGTGGTAACACGAGCGGGAAGTACCAAACGACGATCAGTCAGCCAAGGCAGCCAGGGTAGCATCAGGGAGGCGTTTAAGAGGGCCAGGTCTGGTTGTGGGTCACAATGCAGTGACAAACGCACACAGAGACAGGCTCCCTCTCCTGAATGTCAGTTAGAAGACAAATGACAAGCAGGCCGGGCATCATGCTATCCAAGTGGGTGCATGAAAGGGGCACGGGGTACAATAGGTACTTTTTCTAAACAGGACAAATGCCCGGAAAACAGCTATTTGTGTAACAGTTCAAATGTGTTTTCTGCTCAACACATGTCTAGATCCGTCAGCTTTTTGAATTATAACGTGCGTGGATTGTATGAAAAGTTACATGATCAAGAATTTGTTAACTTTGTAACTACCCACGATTTCATTACGTTTACCGAAACTTTTATTTCAGAAGATTTTGATGCAATTGTTTTTTCAGATTATGATTCTTTTATTGCCAAAGCTCAGAAATTGTCAAAGCAGGGGAGATATTCTGGAGGAATTTTGGTTTTTGTCAAAAAGTGTTTTTCTAAATTCATTTCCCAAATACAAGTTAAAAATGATGATGTAGTTGTGTTAAAAATATCAAAAGAGCTATTTGGTTGTGATTATGATGTTATGTTCATTTCAACCTATATTCGACCATATGATTCCAGTTACTGGAGAAACAATGCTGATGGATATGGTATAGAAGTACTTGATGAATGTATTATGTATTTGTATGAGAAATTCGACGATTTTCTTATTCTGTTATGTGGGGATTTAAATGCTCGCACCGATGATAGAAATTTTGATTACATTGACGACATTTTTGAGCAGACGGTCAGCAGTGCTGCAACCGACATAAATACTTTTGCCAGAAAGTCTGATGATATGGAAATGAATCTCTTTGGGACTCAGCTAGTTGAATTGTGCAAAATTGCAGACTGTTTTATTGTAAACGGTTCCTCAAAATGGAATTGTGACTCTGGTTGTACTTACGTGTCAGAAAAAGGGTCAAGCGTGATAGATTACTTTTTGATGTCATGTAATTTCCCTCTCATCTCTCAGACATACGATTAATTGTAAAAGAGTTGATCGACTCAGATCACCTACCCGTACAACTAACATTGTACACAAAGGTCATGAATGAGGAAACTATGCAGAATGCTAATTGCCTTAAAGACAGTAGTAGAGAAAAAATAGTGTGGAATGTGGACAACGAAAAAGAATATAAAGATTGTCTTAAAGACTACGAAGGTCTAACTATGTTAAAGGAAGCAATGGAACAGATTCATGAAGATGTTGATTCAGCAATGGATTTGTTTACGCAATATCTGCTTAGAGCTGGTCAGTGTATGCAGAAAACAGTGTCTACTAAGAAGCATTCTCAGAGATCTGAATGGTTTGATGAGGAGTGCAAAAAGGTTAAACAGGAATGTAAAAGACGCTTACAAGTACTCCGAAAGTTCAAACGGATGGGAAAATGTAAATGCCATGACGGAAAATTGACGTTACAGACAAAGTTAAGAAAATCTAACCAAAAATGTATATGTAAAGACATGAGATTGTCCTATGCTGAAAGCAGAAAAATATACAGGAAACTACTGACATGTAAAAAACGAGGTTACCGTAGGCAAACGGCTGAAAAACTAAGTGTTAACTTAAAAAATTCAGCTTTGTTCTGGAACCGTCTCAAATGTGTGGGACTGAGGAATGAAATGAGGATGAGTGGTACTATAACAACACAGAATTGGTTTGAACATTTTCAAAAAACGTTTTCTTTAAAGGAAGGTTATACAGTGAACCAAACTTATCCCCCAACAGATATAAAAGAGGGACAGGAGCATCCTCTGAATCGGGTCATTACGTACCACGAAGTAGAAAAAGCACTGAAGAAAATTAAATGTGGAAAAGCAAGTGGCACAGATGGTATTATTGGAGAAATGCTAAAAACGGCGGGTCAAACTATTGTTAACTTTCTCACTGTATTATTTAACAAAATTTTTGATAATGGTGTGTATCCACATGAATGGTCGAAAGCTATTGTAGTGCCTATTTTCAAAAAGGGGAATATAGATGACCCTGATAATTATAGAGGTGTATCTTTGATTAATGTCACTTGTAAATGCTTTACTTCAATTCTGAACCAGAGACTGTATTCATGGCTAGAGGAAAATAATATAATTGTTGAAAATCAAGCTGGTTTTAGAAACAATTATTCAACGGTTGATCAAATATTCAATTTATACACTATTGTCCAGAGATGTTTATGTTCAAAAGGTCGAAAACTTTATGTTGCCTTTGTGGATTTCAGAAAAGCTTTTGATTCAGTTCACCATGACAAATTACTACAAACCCTTTATAATGAAGGGATACAGGGGACATTTTTATGTTGTCTGAAGTCCATGTATGATTCTCTCATTTCGTGTGTTCGATGCAATGGAGATTTTTCGGAGTTTTTTGATTGCCCTGTTGGTGTAAGACAAGGATGTGGACTGAGTCCAACACTGTTTTCACTCTTCATTAACCAACTGGCCAACTACATTAATGAAACGGGGGTCCATGGAGTGCAACTGCTTCCTAGTTTTATTGAGATCTTCATTTTGCTCTTTGCAGATGATGTAGCTCTAATTTCTACTACACCAGGTGGTCTACAAGCACAACTAAACTCATTGAAAACATGTTGTTGTAGGTTAAGATTAGATGTTAACAAATCTAAGACTAAAGTCATGGTGTTCAGGAAGGGAGGCTATTTAGGCAGACGAGAAAAATGGTATTATGATGGTGAAGAAATCGAGACAGTCAACAGCTACTGTTACTTGGGTTTCACATTTACTACCATGCTTAGTATGAATCTTGGAACACAGCACATGGTAACAAAGGCAAAGAAAGCACTTTATCTTCTGTGCCGTGCGTTTAACAATTGCAAAGAAATGTCTCGGGAAGTATTCTTCAAAATCTTTGATTCCAAAATCCAACCAATTTTACTGTACTCGGCGGAAATATGGGGTCTGCAACGTTTAGAGCACATTGAGAAAGTACACTTATTAGCCTGCAAAAGATTCCTTGGCGTTCCACTTAAAACACCTAATAAACTTGTATATTCGGAATTAAGCAGGCATCCCTTATACATAAATTCATACATGAAAGCATTGAAATATTGGTTTAGATTATTAGACATGGGCTTGAATAGATTACCTAAACAGGCTTACCTTATGCAAGTAAATCTTGATGATCAGGGCATACGGTGCTGGGTAACAGGGATTAGAGAAATTCTAGGGAGCACCGGATTTAATTATGTATGGCTGCGGCAAGGTGTGGATGACGTAAGAGTGTTTTTACCAATTTTCAAACAAAGGCTAGTTGATATGTATGTTCAAGAATGGTTGGCATCAATTAGGGATAAAAATAGATATGTCTTGTACAGATCTTTACAGTGTGGGTTCGGAATTAGTCATTACTTGGAGTTTCTGGACATCTGTTGCTTTAGAGTGGCTTTGACACAGACAAGACTTGGAGTACTCCCTCTAAGAAACAATACCGAGAGATATTGTGAAAATCCCGTCGCAAGATTTTGCCCATATTGTTTGAATATGGATGAGGATGAAAAACATCTTATATTTGTATGTCCTTTGTATACTGATTTAAGAGACAGGTTTCTTGGTCTCTATCTTATTGTTCCGTTACAAATTCTTTTGAATGGTGTAGATAAACAATTATCTCGTGCAGTGGCAAAATACATATTTCACTCACTTAAGCGTAGACAAGAAACAGTTAACTACCTTTGAAATATGTAATAGGCTTCAATTATATATAGCTTTTGTAATAAGAACAAGTCAGAACGCTCATCTTCGGAGTTATGATGAACTTGCTGATCAGGATAGTTATGTTGAATGAGTGAGATCATATCTGAGCTAAGGTTATTTACTTTGAACGTATATGTGTATATCAGAAGGTGTGATTTTGTATGTACGTGCTGTTATTTTCCCGCAATCTACCCATTCCCTTCCCCACCCACGTCCCCAATATTTCCCATTATCATTGTGCAAGATGCCTATGGCCTATATGCATTAAACGTTCGCATTCGCATTCGCATTCGCATTCTCTCTCTCTCTCTCTCTCTCTCTCTCTCTCTCTCTCTCTCTCTCTCTCGCTCTCTCTCTCACTCCATCTCTCTCTCTCTCTCTCTCTCTCTCTCTCTCTCTCTCTCTCTCTTCCCCCACCATGTTCATGCGGAGAAAATCTCTCTCTCTCTCTCTCTCTCTCTCTCTCTCTCTCTCTCTTACTCCATCTCTCTCTCTCTCTCTCTCTCTCTCTCTCTCCCTCCCTCTCTCTCTCTCTCTCGCTCTCTCTCTCTCACTCCATCTCTCTCTCTCTCTCTCGCTCTCTCTCCCTCCCTCTCTCTCTCTCTCTCGCTCTCTCTCTCACTCCATCTCTCTCTCTCTCTCGCTCTCTCTCACTCCATCTCTCTCTCTCTCTCTCTCTCTCTCTCTCTCTCTTGTCAGAGAGTAGATAATGATAATATTTTCGAGTTGCAATGTGCGAGTCATCCGTTAAATGTTGGTAGATGTTCCCAGGATAAATCGTTAAATAATTATGGTAAGTTGTTATTGAATATGTGTACTGCTGTAGATTTGTGTATACTTAATGGATTGTGTCATGGCGACCTTGAAGGTCGCCACACATACGTATCAGAAAATGGTTGCAGTGTTAATGATTATTTTATGATGTCTTGTGAATTATTTGCGTGTTTAAGTGATTCGTCTGTGCTGAACGTGTGTGAACGTATTGAATCAGACCATTTGCCTGTTGAATTTCATGTTAATCGTGAAGATAATAACCCAAACACTAGTTTAGATACGAATAGCTTCATCATGGAAAAATATGTGTGGAATGATGATTATATAGATGTATTCTGTGATAATATGACTTCAAAACATTTACAGGATAAAATGGCGTTTGCAATCGGCCTAATTGATTTTGACATCAACGAAGCACTGTGTTACTTTAACATGTGTATAAGGGAAGCTGGGGAATGCATGAGAAAACAAGTAAGATGTATGAAAAGTGACAGACCTAAAGACTGGTTTGATGCAGAGTGCAGAGCCTGTAAATCACATGTTCGTGGATTGCTGAATAAATCTCTGCGTTCGCATGACGCTGAAGATCGTCACGAGTATTGCAAGGCAAGACGTGAATATAAGCATTTACAAAAGAGAAAGAGGAAACAGTTTAATGAAAATTTAATGTCAGAATTATTATCATCTGTAAATAGTCAAAAACAGTTTTGGGACACTGTGAAAAAGATTTCTTTAAAACAAAATCAGCCTCCAAATAGCATCAGTATAGATACTTGGTTCGACCATTTTAAAACACTACTGACTAACAATACAAGTGTTGATGGCATATTACGATGTGAACATAATGAAGAAATTGAAATGTATTTTAATCGCCCAATTTCCAAAGAAGAAGTTTTGTATGCCATGAGGAAAATTAAACACCATAAAGCTGCTGGACCGGACGGTATTATTGGAGAGTTCTTGAAATACTGTAGTAAATCTGATCCTATTTTGCATTTTTAGTAACGTTTTTCAACTCTCTATTTGATAAAGGAATTTATCCTGAGAATTGGTCAGAATCCATTATTATACCCCTGTACAAGAAAGGAAATGCAAACAATCCCAATAACTACCGAGGCATTTCTCTTTGTGATGCTTCTAGTAAGTTGTATAGCACTATCATTAACCGTAGGTTACAGGAATGGGTAGAGGAAAATAATCTTACGGGAGAATACCAAGCTGGATTTAAACGTAATTATTCTACTGTTGATCATATGTTTACCCTGATGGCGTTTATTCAAAAGCAATTCTCTTTCAATCGTAAACTATATGTTGCTTTCATTGATTTTGAAAAAGCTTTCGATTCTATTAACAGAAGCATTTTATGGCCTATTCTGTTAAAAAATGGTATTCATGGTAAATTATTTAAATGTATAGTAAGTATGTATAACTGCGTAAAATCTAGAGTAAGAAGTGGAGGGAAATTGACAGATTATATTATGTGTACTAGTGGTGTTAAACAAGGTGACGTATGTAGTCCTATTCTTTTGTCTTTGTTTATTAACGAATTAACATCTGAAGTTATAAATAATGGTAGACATGGAGCCCAATTTACGGAGGACCTTTTAGAACTGTTTATACTTCTTCTAGCAGACGATGTTGTTTTGTTATCTGAAACAGTTATTGGTTTACAAACACAGTTGAATAATTTAGGGCGCGCTGCTGCTTATCTACAACTGAAAGTAAATATGCAGAAGAGTAATATAATTGTATTCAGAAAGGGTGGCTATCTGGGAGCAAGAGAACACTGGAATTATAACGGAATAACTATGCCAGTCGTAAATGTGTACAAATATTTAGGAATCTATTTTTCAACCCGATTAAGTTTTAACTTTGCTTGTAAAGATCTTGCGAGTAAAGCAAAGCACGCTGTTTTGTGTATAATGAGGAAACTATCAAGTTTAGGAAATCAGTCATTCAAAGTATTTGTGAAATTATTTGACTCCCAAATCCAACCCATTGTTCAATACGGTGCTGAAATTTGGGGTTTGGATAAAGCTGCAGTCGATTGTGAGAAAGTCCATTTATTTGCCCTGAAGAGATTTCTTGGTGTTTCAATACGAACGTCCAATGATTTGGTTTATGGGGAAACTAACAGATACCCAATATACTTGAATTCCACAGTTAGATGTGTTAGGCACTGGTTAAAACTGATACAAATGAATGATTGTAGATTACCGAAGAAAGCTTACAACATGTTATGTAACCTAGATGCCAGGGGAAAAATAAACTGGGCCACAAAAATGAGAATTAGATTACATGAACTGGGTTTCGGTTATGCCTGGTTAAATCAGGGAGTAGGAGATGAACCGACCTTTATTCGAACACTCCGTGCCAGGCTGGTTGATAGCAGATGGCAAGAATGGAATTCTCACATGAATGATAGTACTAGATTTGATTTGTATAGACAATATAACTCCTCACACTGTATTCCGACTTACTTGTCAATGAAAATGGACAGACATCTGAAATTTATAGTGACAAGGTTTAGATTTGGAATATCGGATATCTTAGTTCATCATTTTCGTTACAGGCAACATTCCAGTTCTGATCTTGCCTGTCTATTATGTAAAAACGCGTGTGAAAATGTTCATTTTGTACTGCAGTGTACTGCCTTGAGTGATCTTAGAGACGAATTCATTCCTTCTAGTTATTATAGACAACCATCCTTGTTTAGACTCATCTTACTCATGTCTTGCACTAAAGAAAATGTTGTGAAAAAGCTTGCATTGTACTTATATAAAGCTTATAAACGCCGGAG
>CM065729.1:27249591-27254591 GCA_033310375.1 Conus canariensis | reverse complement strand
TTGTAATCTCTCTCTCTCTCTCTCTCTCTCTCTCTCTCTCTCTCTCTCTCTCTCTCTCTCTCTCTTTCTCTCTCTCTATATATATATATACTCTCTCTCTTCTCCTCTTCTCTCTCTCTCTCTATATATATATATATATATATACAATAAACTAATAAATTCCAAGGATAATTACCGAGCACCATTCCAGCAACTTACAGAGCAGCTTGGTGTTGCAACGACTGCAAGAAATATTCAATTATAAACAAAGCTTGCTCTTATGTCTTAGATTGAAGAAATAGGGGAGATAAGCATTCATATCTGCAGTGGTAGATAATTCTGCCTAACTAACACTATGTGCTTGAGTGGGCGAATGGGGAATAATAAATGCTTCTCAAAATGAGCCTTCCGTAAGCTTATAGTCTCCAAAGAAAAAAACCTTTCTTTTTTTTTTAACTGAACAGACATACTAAGGTATTGCACACCAGCCTTTTTCAGGGATATCATTCTTTTTAAAACCGAAAGGGCAGAGGAGTCAAGTTACCACTTTCCGCGGTCACTGAGCAGAAACAATCAGGTTTCGAAATACCGGTATCTGACCAGGAGTTATCATGTTAGTGAGTTTCCTCCCCATTGGAGATTGTCTCCCCCTTGGAGACTATAAGCTTACTGAAGGCTCATTTTGAGAAGCATTTATTATTCCCCATTCACACACTCAAGCACATACTGTTAGTTAGGCAGAATTATCTACCACTGCAGATATAAATGCTTAACTCCCCCTATTTCTTCAATCTGAGACATAAGAGCAACCTTTGTTATATATATATATATATATATATATATATATATATATATATATATATATATAAACACGTGCGTGACTGTGAAGTGTGTTGAGCAATTAAGTAATAAGAGAAAAAAGGCGGTGAAAAACCTGTTTTAATGAGAGAAAACAAGTGCAGAATAACGATTTTTCATTGTTATAATACTAACAACCTAACAAAAATTCGAAGAAAACAATCAGGAAGGGCTTGGGGGCTGTAAGAAAATGAGACCAATACTACCTATCTTGATGACGTATCGCGTGGTTCTAGACCTTTCGTCCGCTGGATCGGACTCATCAGGGAGATACGGCTGATTGTGTCTGTGGATTGTTGGCACCAAATTGAGATATACCGCAGTCTGTAATTCCATGGTATTCTCACCACCAAGCGTTCGAAAATGGAATCTAGCAGCACCCCCCCAAAGCAGCCAGTGAAGGGTAGAAAAGTAAAATGAAAAGAAAGTGTGGCAAAGAAGCACGTTCCTGAAAAACTAAAAATCATGTATAAGATGCAAGGGTAAATCTTTGAGCCTATGCTTGAGAATCCATTTAAGATGCAAGGGAGATCAAAAACTGTCAACAGTCAGAGTGGTCAACTCAACTGTTAAATAACCCAATATGTTTATTGATACACATACACACACACACACACACACACACACACACACACACACACAACACACAATATATAATATATATATATATATATATGTGTGTGTGTGTGTGTGTGTGTGTGTGTGTGTGTGTGTGTGTGTGTGTGTGTGTGTACAAGAGAGAGAGAGAGAGGAGAGAGAGAGAGAGAGAGAGAGAGAGAGAGAGAGAGAGCTTTGACACATTCGGTTAGCTGAATTTTGCTTCTGACTTTGGACAGCTCTCTTTGGTCGAGTTCCTTCTTTAGATCGACGACACGAAGCTCCGTAATTGGCTGCCCGTTGATCGTAACGTTTTCGTCGTCCGCCATTGTGTATTTTCGATCTAATGAAGGAACTCGATCAAAGAGGGCTGACCAAAGTTGGAAGCAAAATTGAACTGACCGAACGTCTCAAAGCACAACTGTTGCTGACGAAACAGGAAAAAAAAAAAAAACATCTTGGCCCTCAGGACACGAAAAAGCTCCCAGTCTTTCCGATAAGCAAGCTGCAGAGAAAAATGACTTCATCAAACAATACCTAGCCGAGCAACAGCGTAACCTGGAGCGGCAGATGCAGATGAAAAAGAAACATCAAGGCTGTGATTGTCCAATTTGATCAGTACAAACGGACAGACCCGCCTTGAGAAAGCTCGTGTGAGCGACAATTTGGCAAATAAGAGTGGCAAGAGATGAACAACAAAGATTTTATTGACTTTATCTATCGATCTATCTATCTATCTTTATCTATCTATCTATCTATCTATCTATCTATCTATTAACATACATACATACATATATGGGGGGGGGGGGGGGGATTAAGGGGGGGGGCATGCGCAGACAAACACTTTCACTCACATACATATTCTGAAACACACACACACACACACACACACACACACACACACACACACACACACACACACACACACACACACACACACCACACACTCGCTCACGCGTTTGCATATACACATACACACTTACACTGATACAGGGAGGGGGAGAGAGAGAGAGAGAGAGAGAGAGAGAGAGAGAGAGAAAAGAGAGAGAGAGAGAGAGAGAGAGAGAGAGACAGAGACAGAGACAGAGACAGAGACACAGAGACAGAGAGACAGAGAGAAGGAGAGATAATATTGCAAGCAGAAAAAAATCAATCGATTACGCAAACAAGTAAAGACGCACGCACGCACCCACCCACGCACACGCACACATACACACACACACACGCGCGCACACAACACACACACACACACACACACACACACACACACACACACACACCACACATACACACCACACGCACACACACACGCACACACACACACACACACACACACACACACACACACACACACACACACACACACACACACACACACAAACTGTTCTTTAAATATCAGTCCACTTATAATGGTAAAAGACAGTTACGTTACTATTTATTGCAAACTGCGACAAATCAGTAGAGAGAACCGTTTGTGACAATTACGACAAAATGTTGATATCCCGCTTTGGATCACCCTCAAGAGTTGACGCGCAGCGACAAATGGAGTAATTGCGACATTCTGCAAAGTCAACGGCTTCTTCTCCGCGTCCTACACAGAGGACAAAGACGAAGGTCCGGGACAGACAACTGACATGTCGATGCATAATGATTCTGACAGGCAGAAACCTCTGTTCCTAAACAGCAGGCGCCGTAAGCTTACCTGATATGAACACGTGATTCAAATGATCGATATATGGAGAGAGAGAGAGAGAGAGAGAGAGAGAGAGAGAGAGAGAGAGAGAGAGAGAGAGAGAGAGAGAGAGAGAGAGAGATGTGAATCGTTTATTCATTAGGCACAGCTGTTCATGTAATTCGAATATCATTCGTTGAGAGAGAAAAATACATATGTATGTATTTTGTCTGTATGTCTGTTTGTCTGTCTACTTACCTACCTAGCTACCTAGCTACCTGGCTAGCCAGCGACCTACCTACCTACCTACCTACCTACCTATTTTCCAACCTACCTACCTACCTACCAACCTACCTTCCTTCCTACCTACCTATCCATCCATGCATTCATCTATCTATCTATCTATCTATCTATCTATCTATCTATCTATCTATCTATCTATCTATCTATCAATCTATCTTTCTATCGATCGATCGATCGATCGATCTAATTATCTATCTATCTATCTATCTATCTATCTATCTATCTATCTATCTGCATGTGCGTGCACGTGCGTACGTGTGTGTGTGTGTGTGTGTGTGTGTGTGTGTGTGTGTGTGTGTGTGTGTGTGTGTGTGTGTGTGTGTGTGTGTGTGTGTGTAATCATCTTGAAAACGTTTACGTAGTATGCAGACTGTCAAATGGATCTTTTCTAACGAAAATGTTTTACTTTTAATGACATTCGGCACAAATCTGCTCTGCACCTGACATATTCTATTTAAATCTAGTATGATGAGTGTTAGCTGCTGTCTATGTAACCATTTCCTTCAAACGACTGAAATATGAACAGTTTGTGTGTTCAATGAATATAATCTTTTATGGGAATATGATTAATATTTCGAAAACCAACCAAATATTCTCTAATCTGTTTCTCCACCTATGCCTGCCATGTTCAACTGCACAGTTGTGTCCTCTGTGCGATTTACTCTATGTCTTAAATATAGCATATCTTGATCTTTTCCGATTGTATTTCTCTGTCATTCTTTTTGTTTTGCTTTTGCTTGATTTAACGTCCTTTTACAGCAGAAAAAGATATCTTACAACTAGTTGACATTGTCAGTGCCTTAAAAGATTCAATATATAATGGGATATCCGCGTTCCCCCCCCCCCCTCCTCCCCCCTCCCCTTCTTTCAAAGTAAATCCTTTAAAATAAACCGTCACAAAGACGAAAACGAAGTTCTGATATAGTGAAACGAAATGGCTGGTTATCAGTAATGGTTTTGAAACCAACTTCGGAATTAGGAGTGACTGCCAGTGAATCAGGTGAAAACTCTCCTGTTTAAACAATAGAAAATCCTTCAATGTTTTAAACAACCTCCCTCTACAGGTGATTTCAACGCTGTTATATGGCTGTGAAACCTGGCAACTGAAGACCACCCAGGAGAAGAAACTCGACGCTTTTGATACTAAGTGCTTACGTAAGATCTTGGGCATCAAATGGTCAGACTTCATACCAAATGAAGACGTCAGGGAGAGGTCCAAATAGCTCCCCGTGTCAACCATCGTCTGCAGACGGCGCCTCCATTGGCTGGGTCTTGTCTTAAGATTACCCTCTTCAGAACCTGCAAACCAAGCCATTAAATGGACCCTAGCAGGCCAGAGAAAGAGAGGACGACCCAGGATGAGCTGGCGACAGACAGTGGAGAGAGACCTCAGACTCCCTGAAAGAGGATGGAGTGACACTAGCAAACTGGCTGAGGACCGTGCACTGTGGAGCGCCTTGACTGCCTCGTGTGTCGCGAGACGCGAGAGCGTCTAAGTAAGTCTATAGGGACACTTAATGTCCTGAATGTGTTTACATCTTAACGCTTACAGTTTCAGTATGTGGTGCAAAATTGTCATTTTTCGTGAGTC
>CM065729.1:27204591-27214591 GCA_033310375.1 Conus canariensis | reverse complement strand
CATGAGCATAGCTCTATCCGTTCATAAGATGTGATGTTTTTTATTGAATCACTGGGTCATGGAAGACCTAGGAAGCACGGTAAAGGCTAACATTGTTTTTGTTATGAATGCACTGGAGCATTCGTGACATCATGGCTTCTAATTCCAAGGGCACACACCGGACAGGGCTGTCTGTCTAAAACATGTATGGATGTCTCCACACCCACGACACACGGCGTGCAGTGTTTATTCTTTGTGAGTATAGGTGTGTTCACACCCATGACGTACTGAGACCTTTTTTTGTTTATTTACTGTTTTGTTTACGAACACAAGCAGAGAAGTTTCAGTGCGTATGCAAAACATAGGTTTATTGACAACGTCATAAAGTGTCAGGGATGTAGATTTAAATGTTTTTGAGTTGCAGGATAAAAAGTGGGTGTGTGGGTAATTTCACACCCACGGAGTACGGCAAAGGTTAAAAGGAAAGAAAGAAACAAAGAAACAAACAAACACTACAACAAGAGCAACAGTACTACGGCAACATCAACAACACCAACAACAGCAACAATAATGACACCACCACCATCACCACCACCACCACCACCGCCACCACCAACCCAGGTTTATCTCTCAAATAAAGTTTAAATTGCTGATTTCCGTTTGAACCAAGACGTTCAGCAGCTAAGGCTGACAGCGTGCCCCAGGGATTCATGAAGTCCATCGTCTGTGGAAAGTGTAATGAAACAGCCTCATTGATTTATGTGTCTGTTCCCCTGGATTGAAATAACATTTGGCCCTTGGCGACTGATCCCACCTGAGCTAGTTTCACATCTATTTCGCAGCTGATTTCATTGTGACGTCAGTGAGGTTTGCCACATCAGTCTCTACTGGGCAGATCAAACAGCATTGAAGGTTGATGGTGGTGATGGAGGTGGGTGGTGGTGGTTTCATTTACATTTTTTTTATATTCCTTGTTCTGAACAAAGTGACAATGGACATTGATAGGCTCATCTCACCTGCCCACCTAATGACCCTTCACAGTGACATTTTAAACATGATGCTCTTCTCTCTCTCTCTCTCTCTCTCTCTCTCTCTCTCTCTCTCTCTCTCTCTCTCTCTCTCTCTATTTACTTAGCTATTCAGTTTACCAATTTTGTTCCAGAATGTTTTGTCCATTTCCGGGCGCTGCAAATATGATCTTGTTGACCTTTGACACAAACTGTACAGGTCAATGTCAATATAAAAAAGCATGTCTGAAACGTCTGAAGCGTCTGGTTCGGGTGGGAGAGCGGGGGGGGGGGATTACATGGGAAGTGCTAAGAAGTGACGTATAGAGTGAACTGGCCCCGTTTACATTGTTACTTATTCAGATTTTAGGTCGTATTTTCATATCTTCTGCAGTTACCTTTGTGATGTGTCATGTCTTCCAACCAGTTGGATTTCTATGTGAAGGTGTTTTGTGACAGCTTTCATCTCTTTTATGTCGGAGGGAACTAAAATCAGTGTTACATGTATCTGAAAGCGTTAAAGCTTAAGAGAAGGACAGACGGTGTTAATGGTAGATTGCCTCCTCACTCCTCTTTTCTGGATGTTTACTGCTGCAGCGTAAAGACGTGGAACAAAATCTTGGACTATGCAAGGACAGCATGTGTCAGACATGTCTGACTTTTTACACCCGCAGACCCAGCACTGACAAGATAGCGGGCTCGTCAACCCACATAGCATCAACCTCCCGACCTCCTGATATCCCCACCAAGGTAGATCTGATGTCTACACTTCAGATTATGAGTAGTGGATTTGATGGCTTGAAGGCTGATATCAGATACATCCATAATGGTTTTGCTGGACTTCAGATGGAGGTTCGCACTTTGACGGACGAGGTGACCAACCTATGTCGTGAAAACGATGATCTGACGACGAGGATTCAGGATGCGGAAAGGAAAGTGGATATCTTCAAGGGCTGTTCCAAGTACAATGATTTAATCTACCATTGTCTCAAGGGTAAACAGAACGAACACGCAGTCTGTGTGTGTGAGGGCGTCGTCCACGATCTTATCATGAATGAGCTGGACCTGACTGGCGAGTTCTGCTTCGTCAGGGTGCACCTCTTGAACAGCAAGCCAAACTCACCTGTCATAGCATGCTGCGCTTTTCAAAGACAAGTAAATAATGTGTAGACCTGTTTGGTTTCTTTATTTATAAAGGAACTAGCATTGGGAGTTCTCAGAGAAGGGAAAACATGGTGCAACCCGTTAGTACAATTATTTTGAATTGTTTATATTGCTTCTAGCTGATGATGTCGCCTTGCTGTCTAAACTGTGGTTGGCCTTTAAGTACAGTTAAACAGTTTGCACACACACAGAGTGTCCGCTTCGCATCTGAAGGTAAATTAGATAAAAGTAATGTGATAGTTTTCAGAAAAGGAAGCATCCAGGAGTCACAGAAAGATGGACGTATTACGGCATCGCAAAACTTTACTGATCTTAATTTGAAATGATCACATCTCCAACATTGATATTTAAGTTGAGAGTATCCTTGAGTTGTCTGCTGCTGATATTCATTCCTAGGTTTAAACAACTTAGTTTTGAGTGTCGACTAATTTATCTAGTATTTCTAAAGCGTCCCGTTTTCCTATTCGAGAATTCCATTGCCCATGTGAAACATCCATCCCAATGTCTAGGAAACCCAGTTTATTTTCACACTTTCCGCGGTCACTGAGGAGAAACAATCAGGTTTCGAAATACCGGTATCTGACCAGGAGCTATATGCTAGTGAGTTTCCTCCCCATTGGAGAATGTCTCCTCCTTGGAGACTATAAGCTTGCTGAAGGCTCATTTTGAGAAGCATTTATTTCATTTTTTCCCCATTCACCACTCAAGCACATACTGTTAGTTAGGCAGAATTATCTACCACTGCAGATATGATGCTTATCTCCCCGTATTTCTTCACTCTAAGACATAAGAGCAAGCTTTGTTTATAATTGAATATATCTTGCAGTCATTGCAACACCAAGCTGCTCTGTAAGTTGCTGGAATGGTGCGGTATTTATCCTTGGAATTTATTAGTTTATTATATATATATATATATATATATATATATATATATAATATTATGAGCTTGTTTGTGCTTGAAGTCTTAAACCATAATTATGATGAGATAAAAGACTTGATAACAGCTAAAGGTGTATAGGGACTTATGAACTAAGCATATCGTCAAATGCATAAAACCGTATTAACAAAGTGTACACAAGTCAATCCACTGGATAAAGTATCAAAATGATTATAATACTTACGATAACTCTTACTTTCTGAAATGCAAATATTGACATTCAACGAAAAGATGCTGGGTGACTAAACTTTCAACTGCTCTGGAATGTACATTTTCGTGAAATTTTGCTCGAAAAGCATTAGCTTGTGACACACACACACACACACACACACACACACACACACACACACACACACACACACACACACACACACACACAAAACGCGCGCGCGCGCGCGCGCTTATTTATTATTACTATGTCAAATTACTTTAAGGTAAATTAGACATTCAGTTCTAAAACGACAAAGGCGCGCTCTCAAACTCACACGTTTCAAATGCACAACAAATAGACGGAACCATACGCATATCCAGTCATGCATTCGTATAAATTGTCTTGCATGTTTGGTGAAAGTGTCAGGGGGAGGACTGATACGCAGAACAAAGTTAGTAAAAGATGAGGAAATAAGTGAAGGCGTACAATTCTTCCGCCATTACATAAATGATTTGGTGAAAGATTCAACAACAACAACACAGAAAACTACACACGAAAAGGGGGGGGGGGGGGGGGGGGGGAACGGGGGAAGGGGGAAAAGAGAAAATAAGATTATAAAAAAGGCAAAATAGGGAAATGTATCTTCAATATCAAACCTTTCACCAGCAGGTTATGGAACCATTGTAATCCATCTTGAAGGCAGATGGAATCATATCGCCTGCTTTGAGGCCTTTCGCCCGCTGGATCGGACTCATCAGGGAGGCACGACTGATTGTGTCTGTGCTCCTTTTAACAAACCATGAAAAAAAGAATGAGGGGGGGGGGGGGGAGGGGGGCATGAAAAAAAGGGAATGACATCGAAGAAAATAACCCCATCACTAAAAATTCATGGGAACCTTTGTCATCCATTCCTACTGCCCACTCCGAGTCCTTTCGTCTGCTGGTTCAGCCTGATCAGGGTGGTCACAGTTGATTGTGTCTGGCCACCCTTGGCATCAAATGGAGATATACCACAGTAAAATAATTCTGCGGTGTTCCCACCACCAAGGCTTCAAGAAATAGAATCCAGCAGCAGCTCAAAAGTAGCCAGCGAAGGGTAGAACGTTAAAACGGAAAGAAAGTGTGGTAAGGAAATACGTTGCTGAAAAACTAACATAATCTTATTGTCATCACCGGTATAAAATGTAGAGGGGAAATCCTTGAGCCTATACTTGAGGATCCCCTGAAGGATGCGAGGGTGGTCAAAAGATGTTCATCAGTTCGAGTGGTCAGCTCTGCTGTTGAATCACGGCGGAGAATAGATTATAATGACGACAATGAGATTTGTCGAGGCAGGATGACAAAGAGCAGGGGGGGGGGGGGGGGGGGGATATGAAGAGGGTGGGAGGAGGAGAAGGAGGAGGAGGAAGAGAGGGGAATGAAGATTGACGAGGAGGTGTGTGTGTGTGTGTGGGGGGGGGGGGGGGGGGCGCAGAGGGATAATATCATTGAACGAGCACAAGGTAAACGACGACCAAACCAGCAACGATTAGCCTATCGCATGCTGGACAACGGCACTAACTACTACTAATTACTCATGACACCTAATTGCTACTGCTATTAACCAAAATAATGGGTGACGTTTAGGCTGCTTTACTTCGGACAAGCTCCGAGTGATGATAAACTGGCAAAAAGACTGTTGTCATAAATACCCCAAAGTATGCCAGTTATGAACGCTTTCGCACTGGTTAATGTATGTATATATATATATACACGGCCTGTCACCTGACCACATAAACGCTAGCACGAGAGCTCGCGCACGCACGGAGAAGGAAACAGACGTTGCTGATGATCAGTCCTGTTTTAACCTTAATGGGCAGGGAGAGTAAAAAGAGAGGACAACCCCCTGCAGTTCTGCACAACACTCACCGCTGGCCACGTTGAACTGTTGAGTTGAATAACGGGATCTACGGCTGTGGAACCACTGTGAATCGAGGTAAAGAGAGAGAGAGAGAGAGAGAGAGGAGAGAGAGAGAGAGAGAGTGACAGACAGACAGACAGGCAGGGACTATAAACGTTTTTTTTGTTTTTTGTTTTTTGCCTTGATGTGTGTGTGTGTGTGTGTGTGTGTGTGTGTGTGTGTGTGTGTGTGTGTGTGTGCGCGCGCGCGCGCGTGCGTGCGTGCGTGCTTGCGTGAAGATTATTGGGATAGCTTTTTCTTTTCTTCTAAATTAAACTTAGTTCACGAGTTTCGTTTATGTGACTTTTCCCATTGAAAATAGTATAATACGAATGTGCATGCTTGTACTATGCAGTGATGAAGAATGGCGTTTCTGGGATGACTTGAGATTTTGTTAAACATTTGTTTGTTCGTTGGTTTTTTGTTGTTGTTGTTTTTTCACACCACACACATGAGTCTTTTTTGTGCCTTTGAGAGAATTTTTTTTTTATTATGTATTCTATAGTCGGAAAGTCAATATTTTCAAAATAAATACCTGCCTGCATCAAGATAGTGACGGTTTTACACGTGTCAGTCCGCTGGCTTCTCAGCAAGTGCACACACACACACACACACACACACACACACACACACACACACACACACACACACACACACACAAAGACATGATGTTCGGAATTCTACAAGGGAAGTAATCTATACCAAGTCGGCGTACAGCGAAAGTGATTCCGCCGTTTTCATGGGACAGATGCTGCTGGAGGACATGCCCGAAGAAGTGTTGCCCCGTGTCGTCAGTCAGCTCATCAGCTAAATAATAGAGGAAAAATGAGGGGGGGGGGGGGGGGGGGGGGGGACAAAACAAAACAAAACAAACAAACAAACAAAAAACATGGCGTATGAAACGGTGCGCCTGTAACGGAGACAGTCGATATCCTGGTTGTGCTCTCCGGATCAAATGTTTGACATAACAAGATCTGTTCGTTTGATCTATAAACTCCGTTTGCATTGGAAGGACAGGCGTTATCTTGTCCTGATTTTTTTTTTCTCCGGAAATGGTCTATTGCCGAACTCATTCTATTGCCCAACTAATACAAAACGTGGTCTTGTGCCGAACTAATACGAAACTCACTATATTACCGAAGTAATACGAAACATGGTCTATTGCCGAACTCGTTCTATTGCCGAACTAATACAAAACGTGGTCTTTTGCCGAACTAATGCAAAACGTGGTCTATTGCCGAACTAAGACGTAACTCGCTCTATTGCCGAATTAATGTGGTGTATTGTTGAACTAATTTCGAAACTTGGTCTATTGACGAGCTAATGCGAAATCTGGTCTATTTCCAAACTAATACGAAATCTGGTCTATTGCCGAACTAATACGAAATCTGGTCTATTGCTGAATTAATACGAAACGTGATCTATTGCCGAACTAATACCAAACGTGATCTATTGCCAAACTAATACCAAACGTGATCTATCGCCGAACTAATACCAAACGTGTTTTACTGCCGAACTAACACGAAACTTGGTCTATAGCCGAACTAATTCGAAACTCGCTCTATTGCCGAACTAATTTTATCGAAACTTGGTGGAAAGGTGAGATGTGGCCAAAAGGTCAACCCAGCAAACCTGGGTGTCGATCTGTGGTGTGAATACGGATCAAATTACGGATCCAGGATCTGCTCAAGATCATTACAAATTTTCGCTGAAAAATAACAATGTGAAATCACTGTTGGTTTCAAAGTGAGATGACTGTACACGGAAGTTACAAACAAACATAAAAGAAAAACTACTGTTCCGCCGAACGAAAGAGACATAAAAAAAAATTCAGGACGAAACACGACGCATTTTGAACTTTTTGTTCTTTTCAGGCGAGACAAAACAACATTCAAGACAATGAAAACGAAGAACGAGAATCACGGATCTCCTCAAATTGGGCGCAAAATGGATGTGGAATGAATGTTGTGTTTATGAAGTAATATTATATTTTGGAGGAACATTGAAACTTTCTTGTAGTTTAAATGTTGACATTTCCATTTTCAATATCCCGAGGTTGTGTTTATTTGTTTGTTCGGTTTTTGAACTCATGGGAAGTAACTGTTCCAGTCCACATATACCATTACAATACAAACTGTTTTCGCCGTCGAAACAGATCTAAATAAGTGTTGTCACGTATGTGAAATGGATAACGTTTGGAAGAAGGACCGCTCAGCGCACTTTCTTGTTGTTGATGATATTTCCAGGTTGTAACACAACACCAAATTATGTGGTTTGTTGTTGTTGTTGTTTATGGGGTTTTTTTTGTTTTTTGTTTTGTTTTGTTTTTGTTTTTCTTTTGTTTTGTTTTCAGCCTGGAACACTCGAGACCAATAATCCTAGGTGTTTTTTTTTGCCTTGATAATTATTTTGGCGACAGTGTCACAAGTGATCTCGGTATCCCCAGATATTGCTTCTGCGCGGCTGGCATCGCAGTTTTCAGTTGTTATTTTCCTCTTCTAGGCAAGACGCTTTCCATCGAAAATCGGTCAGAGAAACATCAAACAGCTTGGAGAAAGTCTGGGTCTTATTTTGTTTCCTCATTCACCCAGTATTCTTTGCTGAATGGACACATTTATTTGACATCATGTTCTAACATTCATGTCGCAACTCAAACAATTCTTCGTCCCATTGATTGACTGACATGTGAAGAGGTTTTACATCTAAAGGAATTAAAGAAGACACGGAGATACATCCATAGTCAAAAGTGACTTGTAACGAAGTCGTTAATGTCTTTGATAACCACTATGATTTGACTTTGAAACCGTTTGTTCTACTCGAGAGTGATAGCGGTGGGAGGTGGGAGCGTGAGTCATCTTTAATCTTTAGACGTTTGTTAAATGACAGAATTTGCTCCAAATTTCTGAAAGCAAATACCTGCGTTTGGGACATGCTCTTTCCATTCTCGGAAATTCTGTTTTAGGACAATGTCTGTCTCCCCCCCCCCCCTCCCCCGATAGAAGACTTGTCACGCTTTTCCTCTTCCATGGACGCACACATGCGTGCATACACATTCAACGTTATGTCAAACATACTCACGACAATGACATATGCCAACTTAGTCGGTGTCTTCACTATTATGTGTAAGGTCACATCAGTTTTTACAACAGTTATCGCTGTAAATCTATGAGCCATTTCATAACATAACGTAAATATATTACTTCTTTTCCTTCATATTGTGTCCAGCCCTCAGACTTTAGCTGTGATGACGGGTTTTTTTTTTTAATTTTTTTTTTTTATAGAATGGTTGCACAGACGTGCCCTTCGTTTTCACACGTGAGTGAAAAATGTGGTCCAGCTTTAATTACCACGTACTTTCACAATGCACAAAACTAATGTATTTCTTGTAATTACAATTTATTTACTTTGGGACTGATACAATCAAGTTGTGTTCGTATCACACCTGGTCGGTTTTATGTTTTGTTGCAGATGGACACAAGCACTCCTTTCTTCATCAACGAGACCTACGACCTCTACATTGAACCGTCGCCTGTCAACAAATCGGCTCAAATCGGCTGCTGGACAACGTTTATCGTCCTGGCCTGTATCCTCAATGCTGTTGTCATCACTGGCATCATCTGCCTGTATGCCAAACAGCCAGCAGTCAGGACGGGGCTGCCCAAGCTGGGCGTCATCCTGGTGTGTTGTGTGCTGCAGCTTTTGGATGCAGCGTTGTCTGGAGTGGGCGTTCACCTAAACAGAGTGACAGCTGAAGAGCTGAAGTCAGCGTTCACTTGTGGAAACTTAGTAGGCGCGGAACTGGTTAACTTCGTGCTTGTGCCCGTTGTCAGTTTGCTAGTCGGTGCGGTGGTCGTGCTTGAAGGTTTGAGGATGCAGAAGTTTGTCAGTCTGTCCCCTGGCATTCACCTGGTGGCGGCGGTGACGTTGACTGTGTCGGCCCTGCTGTACGGATTAGCCGTCGTCATCCCTGTCTTCTATTTCCGATATCTGGAGGATGAGAAGAACCCCTGCAGGCAGGATTCAGTCTATTATCGTGTGGATTCCGACAGCTACAGGGACATATACATCACCACTTTCATCGTTCCTCACTGTCTGGTCTTCATGGCCTGTCTTCTCCTGCTGGTGGCTTATTACACACGCCACTATGCCGCACGTCTTGCTGTTGAAACCCACTGCTACCCCGCCCCTGCCCCTTACGCTGCCTCCGGGCCCGGTGCGTACCCTAACAGTACATTCAGTGCCACAGACACGGTCTCTTCTCATCCAGGTCACTCACCTCTCCGTCCGCCCGACAATCCCTACGGAACGCAGTGTCAAACTGGAGCACGTTACTCTCGCTTCCCGTGGCACGTTCTGTTAGCAGCGGCGGTTTCCTTCGTCTTTGAATTTGTCATTTTCCTTCAAGCGTATGCTGATCTGGACCTGCCCTTCTCTGATGCCAGGCGGCTGTGGGCTGCAAGCGTGTTGCTGCTGTCCCTCAGAGGCGTGTTCTTGCCCTGCTGCTGGCTGCTGGACAGACAGGTGCGTGCCCAGTGGAGCTGCTGCCGCGGTCCCCAACCATCAGGAGGGGTTGACAGGTTCCCGCCGGAAGGAGGAAAGGAGATGGCGGACATGGCGCGTGTATGAGATGGGTACAGACAGACACCTCAAAGACATTGGGTCACGGGCCTGTACTTGTTTCAACATGGTGACGAGAGTTACTCTACTTGTTCATTATTTACTGTGTACTGTTCTCTGCTTCATTGTAGATTTCCTTTCACAACAATCAGACCGAGGTTACCTGTATGTGTTACTGTTGGTCCCCGTGTTTGTTTGACAATATT
>CM065729.1:27184591-27197091 GCA_033310375.1 Conus canariensis | reverse complement strand
GTGCACGCGCAGACACACCCACGCATCCGCCTATTGGTGAAGAAAATGTAGCTTGTCGCTCAGCGTGCATGTGCATGAAATGACACGTTTACAAGGGTTTGTCACACCACTGCGATTTTCACAAAGCGGTGTAATATTTCTAAGTGTCGGTGCTGATCGAGTCATTCTTTTGATCCATCGGAGTATCAGATGGATGGATGTAATGACAAAAAAAATTTGTTACGCCGATCTTCTGTGAACAGCACAAACTATCTTTGAGGATGCTCAGATTTGAAAGTAGAAACAACAAACAAACAAACAACAACAACAACAACAAACAGAAAAAAAGAACAACAATCTTCAACGTTTCGGTCATCGACCTTCTTCAGGACTTGGGACATAAAACGAAAGAAATTAATCCCAAAAGGCAATGACGTAAGAAAGCATGTTTCGTAAACGGACGAATACGTACTACAATGACGTGTATATGTTCGTGCATTTAACTTTTACCGGATGACGTTTTTGACTGCACAGACCCGATCGTGCTGGTCGTCCAGGACCCACACATTTGTAGAGGCTTTTCCTATTGCTTATCCCTATTCAGATCATGTGGGTCTTTTAAGACCCGCACCTGATAAAGGACGATTCAGCAACTTATTTCTCACCCTATGGCGTGGGTCATGTGCGACCCAATAAAATATACATGTCCCGGGAACCGCGACTAATTACGCTGATATTTGATTATGACCATACATTAAATTTTATTGGCAATGGGTATTAAGATCGTTGAAGAACTCCTAAGAATTCGTGAGCACAGCTCTAGCCGTTCATAAGATGTGATGGGTTTTTTTTATTGAGTCACTGGGTCATAGAAGACCCAGGAGGCATGGTAAAGGTTAACGTTCTTTCTGTAATGAATGCACTGGAGCATTCGTGACATCATGGCTTCTAATTCCGAGCGCGCATACCGGACAGGGCTGTCTCTCTAAAGCATTGTATGGGTGTCTCCACACCCACGACGTACGGCGTGCAGTGCTTATTCTTTGTGAGTATGGGTGTGTTCACACCCACGACGTACCGAGACCATTTTTGTTTGGTTACTGTTTTGTTTACGAACGCAGGCAGAGCAGTTTCAGTGGGTATGCAAAACATACGTTTAGTGAAAAAGTCATGAAGTGTCAGGGATGTAGATTTGAATCTTTTTGAGTTACAGGGTAAACAGTGGGTGTGTGGGTGATTTCTAACCCAACGAGTATGGGGAAGTTAAAAAAGAAAGACAGAATAAGAAAGAGAAAGAAAAAACTAAACTAAACTAAACTAAACTGAAAACACAACAAGAGCAAAACACTGCGGCAACAGCAACAGCACCACTACCACCATCACCACCACCACCACCGCCACCACCAACCCGGGTTTGTCTCTCAAATAAAGTTTAAATTGTTGGTTTTCGTTTGAACCAAGACGTTCAGCAGCTAGCGTGCCCCAGGGAATCATGAAGTCCATCGTCTGTGGAAGGTGTAATGAAACAGCCTCATTGATTTATGTGTCTTTTCCCCTGGATTGAAATAGCATTTGGTTCTTGTCGACTGATCCCACCTGAGCTAGTTTCACATCTATTTCGCAGCTGATTTCACTGTGACGTCAGTGAGCTTTGCCACATCAGTCTCTACTGGGCAGCTCAAACAGCATGGAAAGTTAATGGTGGTGATGGAGGTGGTCCGGGTGATGGTGGTTTCATTTACGGTTTTTTTTTGTTTGTTTGTTTGTTTGTTTTTTTAAATCCTTGTCTGAACAAAGTGACAATGGACATTTATAGGCTCATCTCACCAGCCCACCTAATGACCCTTCACAGTGACATTTTAAACATGATGTTCTCTCTCTCTCTCTCTCTCTCTCCTCTCTCTCTCTCTCTCTCTCTCTCTCTCTCTCTCTCCACCCCTCTCTCTCTCTATTTACTTAGCTATTTAGTTTACCTATTTCATTCCAGAACTTTTTGGCCATTTACTGGCGCTGCAAATATGATCTTGTTGACCCCTGACACAAACTGTACAGGTCAATGTCAATACAAAAAAGTGTGTGTGTCTAAAACGTCTGAAGCGTCTAATTTTTTTTTCGGGGGGGTGGGGGTGGGGGGGGTGGGGGTGGGGTTGGATGAGAAGTGCTAAGAAGTGACGTATAGAGTGAATTAGCTCCGTTTAAATTGTTACTTATTCAGGTTTTAGGACGTATTTTTATATCTTCTGCAGTTACCTTTGTGATGTGTCCATGTCTTCCAACCAGTTGGATTTCCACGTGAAGGTGTTTTGTGACATTTTTGATCTCTTTAATATCAAAGAGAACTAGAAACAACGTTACAATGTATTTGAAAGCGATAAAGCTTAAGAGAAGGACAGACGGTGTTAAGGTAGACTGCCTCCTCACTCCTCTTTTCTGGATGTTTACTGCTGCAGCGTAAAGACGTGGAACAAAATCTTGGACTATGCAAGGACAGCATGTGTCAGACATGTCTGACTTTTGACACCCGCAGACCCAGCACTGACAAGATAGCAGGCTCGTCAACCCACATAGCAACAACCTCCCAACCTCCTGATATCCCTACCAAGGTAGATCTGATGTCTACACTTCAGATTATGAATAGCGGATTTGATGGCTTGAAGGCTGATATCAGATACATCCATGATGGTTTTGCTGGACTTCAGACGGAGGTTCGCACTTTGACGGACGAGGTGACCAACCTATGTCGTGAAAACGATGATCTGACGACGATGATTCAGGATGCGGAAAGGAAAGTGGATATCTTCAAGGGCTGTTACAAGTACAATAATTCAATTTTCCATTGTCTCAAGGGTAAACAGAACGAAACGCAGACTGTGTGTGAGGGTGTCGTCCACGATCTTATCATGAATGAGCTGGACCTGACTGGCGAGTTCTGCTTCGTCAGGGTGCACCTCTTGAACAGCAAGCCAAACTCACCTGTCATAGCATGCTGCGCTTCTTCAAAGACAAGTAAATAATGTGTAGACCTGTTTGGTTTCTTTATTTATAAAGGAACTAGCGTTGGAAGTTCTCAGAGAAGGGAGACATGGTGCAACCCTTTAGTACAATTATTTTGAATTGTTTATATTGCTTCTAGCTGATAATGTCGCTTTGCTGTCTAACACCGTGGTTGGCCTTCAAGTACAAACAGTTTGCACACACAGTGTAAGCTCTGCATCTGAAGGTAAATTAGATAAAAGTGATATGATAGTTTTCAGAAAAGGAAGCATCCAGGAGTCAGAGAAAGATGGACGTATTACGGCATCGCAAAATTTTACTGATCTTAATTTGAAATGATCACATCTCCGACATTGATATTTAAGTTGAGAGTATCCTTGAGTTGTCTGCTGCTGATAATTATTCCTAGGTTTAAACAACTTAGTTTTGAGTGTCGACAAATTTATCTAGTATTTCTAAAGCGTCCCGTTTTCCTATTCGAGAATTCCATTGCCCATGTGAAACGTCCATCCCAATGTCTAGGAAACCCAGTTTATTTTCATCCTGTCTGTCAGATCTTTGTATGAGAGCATTTCCTTTGAGTTCGGACAAGTAAGTTTAGCCAACGACTGTATGTCTATGGCAGACGGCGGGAAGAAGACGCAGATAAAGGGCAGCGTATGAAGAGATGTGGGCAAGGATTTATAGAGATGCCCAAACCCATCACGATTCAAATTTGCAGAATAATAGGCTTCCACGACGGACGCTGCAAAGGTTTATTGCTGTTATTTCGGACCTCGGGTATTCCGAGGAAAGAAATAGGCCTTTTTCTCTCTATTTTTCTATCTTTGAATCTTTGCACCACCACTATCCTCCTGAACCCTACCATCCCTCCTACTGCCATCCATCAACTCTCTCTCTCTCTCTCTCTCTCTCTCTCTCTCTCTCTCTCTCTCTCTCTCTCCATTTGACTGGTTTATCAGTATTTGCATTTCTGTCTGTCCGTCCTTCTACCTGTCTGTCTACCAGTCTGTCTCTTTCTCTCTGTTCTTCTGTCTCTCTTTTTCTGTCACTGTCTGTCTGTGTTTGTCTGTCGTCTGTCTCTCTGTCTCCTTCTCTGTCTGTCTCCTCTGTGTGTGTGTGTGTGTGTGTGTGTGTGTGTGTGTGTGTGTGCGTGCGTGCGTGCGTGCGTGCTGCGTGCGTGCGTGCGTGTGTGTGTGTGTGTGTGTGTGTGTGTGTGTGTGTGTGTGTGTGTGTGTGTTATTGCTGTCCATCTGTCTGTCTCCTGTCTGTCTACCGTTATGTGTCTGAGTGTGTGTGTGTATGTGTGTTTGTGTGTGTTTGAGTATATATGTTTCTGTGCCAGCGCGTGAGAGCGTGATCACAAGAACAGGATTCTTTTTTTTTTCTTTTCTTTTTTTTTAAAAAACTTATTCTATTGTGTGTAGTTGATAACGACCATCACAACCACGACCACAACCACCACCACCGCCACCACCACCAACACCGCCACCACCACCACCACAATCTCCACTACCACCAGCATAGTTGCCAATACCATTACGACAACAACAAGAACAACAACAACAACAACAACAACTTCAACAACAAAAATAATTATGATAATGACAACAACAACAACGATAATCTTATCATCATCATCATCATCATCATCATCATCATCATCATCATCATCATCATCATAACAATAATCATAACAATAAAGAATAATGACAATGATGATTATTTGATGATAATAGCAATAATAATAATAATAATAATAATGATGATGATGATGATGATGATGATAATGTTAATAATGATAATAATGATGATAATAATAATAATAATTAATAATTATTATTATTATACTAATGATGATGATGATGATGATGATGATGATGATGATGATAATGATAATAGTGATGATGATAATAATAATGATAATGGTGATGATGATGATGATGATGGTGATGATGATGATGATAATGATAATAACAACAATTATAATAGTAATAATAATGATAAATTAATAGTTATGATAATAACAGTAATGATAATAATGATGAAATAGTAATGATAATAATGATGATAATAATGATGATGATAATAATAATAATAATAATAATAATAATAATATAATAATAATAACAATGACAATAATGATATACATCACATCCACACACATGCAACACACTAATGCATCCATACTCCCACACAGCTTCATACATAAACATGCACGTGTGACCGCATACACACACACACACACACACACACACACACACACACACACACACACACACACACACACACGATTTTGTTTGCACCGCATACTCTTTGACAAACTTCATAATGGTATATTAATGGACACACAGGTTCGCCGTCTCCATAGCATTTTCTTCTCATTTGAGGCAAGCCTTCATTGAGATCATGTTTACTCGTCTGTATGTACTCATTTCACATTCCATTGCTGTGTTTGTCTTTTTTAGTAATATTGTTTGACATCATGGGTGTTACGAAAGAAAAAACAAATCTTCAGACAAGAAACCTTAATCGGGCAACGCCCCTCAGGCTAGTGTTTGCTGAACACCTTCTAATCTATGGGGCCTGGCCCAATCTAACTCACGACTCCTAGTCGCCTATCTGCTTCCATTTATTTTTCCTCTGACGCTGCTGGCAATTAAAGCAGCATCATCTAGATGCGCGGCCATTTAAAGCCATTGCCTTTTACCTTTTTTTTGTCTGGTATTTAACGCAAACCGCTGTGGGGCATGCTTTCTAAGCTGGGAAATGTAAGCCTTATGAAGTTTACATTTGCTTCTCTACTTCCAAATCCAGCTGAAACTTTTTTCAGTGGTCTCTGCCTCTAACGTTGGCGTTCTGGTTGTCTTCTCGCGAATTGTGAGCATTTTTTTTTCTCTTTTGGATCAAGGGCTGAGTCTACAGACCTATCCTAGCCTGGATCAGGAATAGTTTAGAATGGAAGTGGGGTTCATACAGACATGCGGGTCATGCGAGAGCATGCTCGCAATGAGAGAGAGAGAGAGAGAGAGAGAGAGAGAGAGAGAGAGAGAGAGAGAGAGAGAGAGAGAGAGAGGGAGGGAGAGAGAGAGAGACAGAGAGAGACAGACAGACAGGGAGAGAGAGAGAGAGAGAGAGATCTCATCTCATCATTGATCCTGCAAATTCCAGAAACCTCAACTCAGAGCTATAAATTCTTGTAGAGTCCGTCCTGCAAGCCTATTATTCCACAAAGCGGAATCGTGATGGGTTGCGCATCCCTATAAATCCCTGCTTAACACATTCCTGCATATACCCCCCCCCCCTCCCTCTTCCTCTGTTTGCTCACTCCGCGTACCACAGAAATGCAATTTCAAGTTCTAGAGCTGGAAATAGAAAAGCTTCAAAGCTGATTCCAAATGCTGCGATTCAATTTTTTTTAGCACAGAGAAGTAACTAGTTTTTGTTTCTTTTTGTTTTGAGTTTGTTTTGTGTATAGCAACGTATTTTGCGACACAATGTTTTTACTCGAGGTTCTGTATATATATATATATGTATATATATATATGTGTGTGTGTGTGTGTGTGTGTGTGTGTGTGTGTGTGTGTGTGTGTGTGTGTGTGTGTGTGTGTGACAGTTCATGAACATGCCTGTTAGAACAGACCAAATGTTAAGTTGTGTCTACATCAATGACAAAAAAATCTACGATCATTTTGGTAGATCTAGAGACAATTCAACTAGGATTCATAAAAGGTTAGGCATACACCATCAATAGAATGATCCCTGTCACAGTGGGACTACAATGGTTCGTTGATCAGTCATACATGTCGGTAGTGGGTGAAATGGATTTATGAGGTTGACTCCCTGTTCCGCTTCAGTCTGTGACGTTGATTTCCCCGTGTCTGTTTCAGTCTGTGACATTGATTTCGCTGTGTCTGTTTCAGTCTGTGACGCTTACTTCCCGGTTTATTTCAATCTGTAATCTCTCTGCCTCTTGTCTGTCTGTCTGTCTGTCTGTCTGTCTGTCTCTGTCTCTGTCTGTCTGTCTGTCTCTTTCTCTCTCTCTCTCTCTCTCTCTTCTCTCTCTCTCTCTCTCTCTCACACACACACACACACACACACACACACACACACACACACACACACACACACACACACACTTCGGCAACACTATCCTAGTTGACATTTTGCAATGCCGTAGCCTCTCCTGGTGGCATAGTCTATGATGGTGGGTATAATACTTCTTGCCGCTGGATGACTCGGGCAAAATTGGTCTCACGTTGTCAATTGCCACTCGATGAGAGGGTGTCTCTATGAGAGGCATCTTCCGATGAGGTGCTTTCCTGACGGTGTTTTTACCAATTCAACGTTGGCAAGCATCGCGTGATGTACAATACCCTTCCACATCTTCCACTACGCTGGGCTAGTAGAAATAATTGAGTAACCCTTCTTTGGTTTCCTCATTCCAGCGTGAGCAGACATTGGTACCTCATGTGCTACTCTAAGTGCTTCGTTCCTCAGTTTCTTTGGCACAACAACTTGGTTGTGTTGTCCTCTGGGATCTTGACTTTCCTGTAAAGGATACCATCTTTCAGCACATAGCGGAACTCATTGCCGGCTATGGTGCACCTGAGGTTGTCGCTCTTCCTACCTACTTCGAATAGCTTGGACAAACTGGGGTCGCTCTGTTGTTCCTTCTTTACTTTTTCAGGTGTGATGGATCCTAGAGCTGATGGCTTCACTTTCAGAGGTTGTGGCTTTTTTTTTCTGGAACACAGCTGCAGATTGCGCAGAGTATACAGGAACTTTTTTCCACACTCTCACTAGAGCTCTTTCTAGTGTTTCCATTTAGCACAAGACCCTGGTTCTCCCATAACCAACACATCAATCTTGTCATTGAAGTTGGGGTTTCCGTTCTGTCTTGGGCAACAGGTAAGGTGGTCTTGACTTTGGATGACGCTAAGGATACTTCTTTCTTCTCACCTGCATAACACTTCTCAGGGACGATATCTTTCCTCACAATAGTCATGGTCGACCCGGTATCTCTAATCGCCTGAGTAGTACTGCTCTCAAACTTCACTGTGCAGTGAGGTTCAAAATCAGTCTTCTTGCATGTGTCACATAGCTGAGTAGGGGGCTTTGGGATGGGTTTGATGGCTGCTATCGTTGTACATACTGCAGCAGAGAGGCTCATGTTCTTGAAACAACTGCGTGTCAAATGTGGCCCTCCACAGACATAACACTTGAATTCAAAGTGGTGCCTTGGAGTGGTTCTCTCTTTACTTTTCTCACTCTGAAACTTGTGCCCTTTTGCACTTACCCTTGGTTGTCTGCACGGAAACTTCCCTGCAATCTCTCATGATGATTCCCTTTGTGCTCCTGTTTTCTATCTCTGAATATCCTCTGCATGAGACGGGTCTGCTCATAGAGATCAGCAGCTGCAAACACCTGCTGTTCATCATGAGGATCTCTTCCACGTACTGCTCTTTCTTGTTCGAATGGTAGATCTTCCAAACAATTCTTGAGCACGAGCATCTCCTTCGAATCTTCTTCCATCTCCTTGGACAACTCTATCCAACGTTCAAGCCAAATGCTGATCCTATCCCACAACACTAAAAACCACACTTGCATCCTTCCGGGCTGTACGGACTTCTGTCTGTAGGAACTAGCACTCAACTGGCAGACAAATTTATGTAAAGGTTTCTGGCTCTTCCTTTTAATTAACGTGCTATCCTGGCTTCCCATTCTTCCTCTTTCCAGCCATTGCTGACTCCTACATTCTGAAACTGAGCTAGGTAAGACTCCAAATCATCTTTGATTCCCAATAGTGTATTTGACTTCAACCGATGATTGTATGATGTATGATGTGATGAAATAATATGTATGGAGATTGATGAAATGACATGAATGCAGATGATTGTGAATACCTTTTTTACAAAGCCAAATAAACCAAATATACCAGTAAACAAACAAACAAAAAAGACCTTAAAAACAAAAGAGAGGTGTCTTTTGTCACAGAGTGTCACTTATTTTGCTGGCTAATTCGTGTAGTGCTTGCTGCAGATATCACAGTCTTGGTTTGTTCACATTTCTGATGAATAAATGTCTCCTTGAAGAATTTGAGGTGACGACGATCCCGAGGTGATAAAAAATTGTAATAATAATAATAAAAAATAAAAATGAAAAGATTAATTATCTGATGAAGATGAAGGATGTGTAAAGTCACTTTTCCGGATGATCAAGCGTTCACGTCTTGAGGATGTTGTCAAAGACGTGGGTCGTTCTTCCCATGGGTAAAAATACCGTGCTGCAATGGTCAACAATGGACATAACAACCTGCAATACATACTCTCTGTCACCCTTTTGAATACTCTATCTAATTCCGTAATCTCATTTCTTATATGCGCCACATGCACTCCTTTCTAATTATCTTTGATCATGTTAAGAAAGGTATCGATTTCCAAGTGGACATTCAACAAAGATATCATATGTTTCAATATATAAATTATCTTAACGTGAAACAGAAATAATGTTGATAGTTGTACAGTGAACACTCAAATACATTTATGATGCACATGACTGTGCAGTTTACGTTCACAATAGATTTACTTTTCTCCCATTACTTTTCACAGCAACAGTATGGCTTCTCGATCTAGGAATAAATGTTATTTCACAAGACTTGTTTACAAATGATAGATGACTATCATGCCGTTCACTCAACATGCAACACAACCATATATAATATCATGATACAGGTTAGATCTGTATGACGGTGATGTTGCTGCACAGACAATGGATTGTTAGTACAACACATGGTGATAAGAATGGAGATGGAGATGATACAAAATGACGATGTCGATCATCTAGTCCATCCCGGCGATAAATAGATCTGGTGACGATCGATCTAAAACTAGACTGACCATTAATTGTTAGAAGTAGATATTTGCTGAACGAATGTGATGCAACGATTTCGATTATGAACGCGTGTTCGATTACGGCTGAGTTATAATATACAAGAGCAGACATATGTAACAATAATATAGTTTAATGATTGCCTACCCCGAATCAACTCTGCCAGGTGTCCCCTGCTGGTAGCCCAACAAAATGTCTGGTCTGCTCTTGTCCGCTTCTAGCAGCTCTCCTGCCGCTGACGTCAGTGACTGCATTGCTCTTCCTGCCACCCAAGGACTGGCCTGGTCAATGCTGAACTGCTCGTTTGCTCTGCTGTTTTCTCTTCCTAAAATGTCACGCTTGATCTTCTGATCTCTGCTTGCATCTTGTCTTGATGGCCCCTTCAGTCTCTTGTCGTCAGAAGTTGACCGGTTGCAGGTAATGTGATCGAGTTGGGTATGTGGATTAAGGTGAAGTTGATTGAGATCCACTCTTAGTCACCTACGTATTGCATACACAGTGACATCACACATTTGTGACAAAAAAATAGGAAGAGATTGAACGATAGCACACACACACACACACACACACACACACACACACACACACACACACACACACACACACACACACACGGACAGTCATGCATAATCACCTTTTCCTCCCCTCCCCTTTTGACAGTTCACCAAAAGCATGCATAGGCATAAAAGGCCACCTGTCCGCTCATAGAGTGAACATTCGAATGCACTTCCAGTATGGCTACTAAAGGAACGGCACTAACGGATCTGCTGTTATCAATACCATCACTGCAGCACCAGAAATGGACCAAACCATCCGGCTGACTGATTAGTACGTACAATGACGTCTCTGGGTGGGAAAGTGAACTACATTGATGAAACATCAGATCACATCATTCGAAATAATAATAATAATAATAATGAATACTTATATAGCGCCTATTCTCGGCTAGAGACCAAGCTCTAAGCGCTTTACAATCAACACTCGTTTACACAACTGGCTGCCTACCTGGGTAGTGCCGACTGAAGAGCTGCCAGCTGGCGCTTCATTCAGTCGTTTCCCGTGTCATCCAGTCAGTATCGTTCAATATCGATCACTCATTTTCCTTACTTCCTTCATTCTTTCAATTTCTCACGCAGGGTGCATGCTATATGTAACGTGTCATCCATACCAACGGCCAAACTGGCCTACTCTTCCGAAAGTTGGTGATGGGATTTGACGTGTGTGCAAGATGTTATGCGTGCGTTCACACACGGAACCTCGGTTTATAGTCTCATTCGAAGGACTGTATGGGAAATGGAGTCAGAACCAATGTTAACTCCGAGGGAAAAATCCCCCTGTACCGAAACGCCCCCGGCGGAGGTTCGAACCCGCAACCCCAGGATCACCAAGATTACGAGTCCGGCGCTCTACCAACTGAGCTATTCCGGCTCCCAATATATAAATATATAAGTTATGATTTGATGGCTTGTCTGTTTCTTTCTTTGCCTCATACTGGATGCTAAACATTACATCTATTCAGAAATTTTGGTCAGGGTTTCCTCCAACTGAATGTACAACTTCCGTAAGAAAACCTCACTATCCCGCAAACAGTTCCTCAACGTTTTTTTTTTTAAATACCTGTTGCATCTTTTCAACAGCTACAGTGACAACTTATAAAGAAAGAACACCAACAGTAACAACAACAACATCAACAACACTATAACAACTGCAACAGCAGCAGCAGCAGCAGCAGCAGCAGTAGCAGCAGCAGCAACAACAACAACAACAACAACAACAAAGGTTTATGTCTCTCAAATCAAAGTTTGAATTGTTGGTTCTCAGTTGAACCATGACGTTCATCAGCTAAAGCTGACAGCGTGCCTCAGGGAATCATGAAGCCCATCGTCTGCGGAAGGTGTAGTGAACCAGCATCATTGATTTATGTGTCTCTTCCCCTGACTTGAAATAACGCTCGGCCCTTAGGGACTGATCCCACCTGAGCTAGTTTCACATTTATATGGCAACAGATTTCATTGCGACGTCAGTGAGGTTTGCCACGCTAGTCTCTGCTGGGTAGATCAAAACAGTTGTGAAAGGTTGATGGTGTTGTTTGGGGATGGGTGGCGGAGGTGTTATTTAGTGTTTTTCTTTTGGTACATCTCTGAGCAAATTGTTTGACAGTGGACAAGCAGTCATTTATAGACTCCTCTCGGCAGCCGGCCATATAACGCTTCATATATTTGTATCACTTCAAGTGGCATTTTGAATGTAATGTTTCTGTTTATGAGACGTTTACACAGCAGAGGAAAAGAAAAAGTCTCTCTCTCTCTCTCTCTCTCTCTCTCTCTCTCTCTCTCTCTCTCTCTCTCTCTCTCTCTCTCTCTCTCTCTCTGTGAGTTAATCACCTCCGTTATAAATTGTGAATTATTCAGGATTCAGGCCGTATTTTCATTGAATTGTATGCAGTTACTTTTGTGGTGTGCCATGCCTTAAAACCAGTTGGCTCTCCACGTGAAATGGGGCTGTGTTGTGACAGTTTTCATCTGTTTTATGAGAAAGAGAACTAGAATTAGGGCCGCCATGTTTTTGAAAGCGTTAAAGATGAAGAGAATGACCGACGGTTTTATGGTAGGCTGCCTCTTCACCCTTCTTTTTCT
>CM065729.1:27164591-27169591 GCA_033310375.1 Conus canariensis | reverse complement strand
CAGGATAGCGCAAAAAAAGATGCATGCCAATTTGAACGAAGAGTGGAAGGAACACTTCAACGAAAAGGCCCAGAAGATGAAATGGCAGCTGATGACCCTTATCGTAATGCACAGACCAAGTACGTCTACAAAGTTTAAATGCATTTTACATGCGGCTGCTTGTTCCTAACAATGAGTGCTGTTGAACAGCTGGTTGGTGGACACAAGGACAATCACAAAAAAGTGTTCTGTCTTTGGAAAGCACATCATTGTTGAACAGTTGGAGCAACAGCATCTGCAGAAATTCTAAGCACTGAATAGACTGTGCTTCCAAGCAGCACACTCAGGGCCGCAAACAAACACAGAGAGACACACACGCGCACAACAAACACACAGACAGACAGACAGACCCACACAGACACACAGACACACACACACACACACACACACACACACGCGCGCGCGCGCGCGCGCGCGCGCGCGCATGTACACACACGTACATGCATACACACGCTCACATTACAATGTTTACTGTCTCACATGACACGTTCTCTCTCTCTCTCTCTCTCTCTCTCTCTCTCTCTCTCTATATATATATATATATATATATATATATCTGTGTGTGTGTGTGTGTGTGTGTGTGTGTGTGTGTGTGTGTGTGTGTGTGTGTGTGTGCGTGCGTGCATGTATGCGTGTGTGTATGCGTGCGTGCGTGCGTGTGTTGGTGTGTGTGTGTGTGTGTGCGTGTGTGTGTGTGTGTGTGTGTGTGTGTGTGTGTGTGTGTGTGTGTGTGTGTGTGTTCGCACACGTGCATGCCCACTTGCGTGTTCATGTGTTTCGTGCATGCCATATCACAATGCATATGAGTATTTTCTTGCGACGCGAAAAACCAGCCCTAGAGAGAGATTTGCACCAATGAATAATAAGATCACAGGAGACAAAGGGGGGGGGGGGGGGGGGGGGGGGGGGGGGGGGGGGGGGGGTGTCACACATTAGATCAGGCATGAATTTCAATTTTCCTTTGATATTTGATCCTGACCCAGAACTGCACAGCCATTAACCAAGCACTACACGTCACCAACACATGAGCGATGCTACAAAACGTGACTGCAACATTGAAAACTGGACAGGACACTTGTATCCAGGTTTCACCCCCACCTTCACCCTCTCCACCCCCATCCCCCAATATCCTGTTCTGCAATGCTCGGTATTTTACACTCAAATGCCCTGGCTGGCAAACTCGTGTGTAAATGAAAACTGAAAGTTCACATTCTTATTGTTGAAACGGTTCTAGTCACAAAGCGCTGCCTCTGTCATTCTGTTGATAGCGAAGATATGGTCATTTGTTGTCTAATTCTCTCTAATTCTTAGTGAGTCCGTCAAAAACAAGGACACATGATTTACAAAACAAAACACGACGTGCTTCGACCTCTTAAGTCTTCGTCAGGCGAGATAAACAAGGTTCAGGACAATGAAAACAAAGAACGAGCGATCACTTCAAGATTCAACGCCTATCTTGAGCCGAATATGAGAAGATAAGTGATCGCTCGTACTTTGTGTTCTTTGTCCAGAATGTTGTTCATCTTGCCTGAAGAAGACGTAAGAGGTCGAAACGCGTCGTTTTTTTTGTCTTGTAATTTGCTTGTCCTTGTTTTTGGTAGACTCGCTCAGAATTATTCATAAAATGTGTTTCAGTTTCCGCCTGCAGTCATGTCACTTTGAACTCTCTACAGGAGAAAGCAAAACGCATACATGTAGGAAAATGTATTCCCAGATCAGATATACGAAAACATTGCCCACTGTCATCATGAATGCATCCCTCTTTGGTAGCCAATAGCCCCCCTAAACCAAATACGATGACACTGCTTTTGTTCATATTAATACTACTGAAGTGATGCACCAGCCCTTTGCAAATAATTCACCTGGCTCTACAGTCTATGAACAACTTATGACACTAAGATAACAGTCATGATCGGCAAACATCTGAATAAACAATTTAACAGCACCAGAGAATATCAGACAGTCGAAGCACACCTATTTAGCCGATGCATCTGTGAGAGCGTTACTTAGCTTCTGTTACATGCTCTGACTGCGTTGGTTTAAGTCGCTCATTCAGACACGATGGCGTGAAGAGTTAACGCAGGAAACGAAAATGCTTTCAAATAGGACGTGAGTATTTCCCTAAACCAAAATGCTTTGCACAGAACTGTAGAAAATACCCTTATGTCTCATAGAGAGAGAGAGAGAGAGAGAGAGAGAGAGAGAGAGAGAGGAGAGAAGCGAGAGAGAGAGAGAGAGCGAGAGAGAGAGAGAGAGCGAGAGAGAGAGAGAGAGAGAGAGAGAGAGACTTTAGACGCTTCAGATTAGTTTCTTTCATTGACAATGGCCTGCATGTAGCCTAGATTAAATTAAAATAACTTCTGCTGCGCCTGAAATATTTATAATGCTAAGACACAAAATAAGTAAGTTGTAACTGATTACGTCAATATTCAGGTCAGAATTCAAAACCACGCAGTAGAACAAGAAAATAACCATGTAAATTTCATCACTAAAAATAGTATGTTTTTTTTCTTCTTCTTTTTTTAACAACACAATCATGTACCCAAGTGTCTCACACAGGCACATGTCTTCACCGTAAGAAATCATTTGCACTCGACCACATAAAATATCAACGTCCGTTTCACTAATAGTCATAACAGTGAAGGGAACGAAAACATTTTAAAATGAGATATCAATTTTGCGCAAGATACTTGAAAAAAACTTCAAATAGTGATTATAACCGAGCGTTTCTTTCTTGGTACATTAGGTGCCTCTGCAGCATACTTAGCCAGTAGAGTTATTATCCTCTTATCGACAGAGGACAACGCAGTTAAGTATATAGGTTATGACTTCCTGTGGCAGTGATATTGCAAGTTGAGACTTCTTTCTGATATCGTTGTAAGCTGTACAATGAAATATAAAGTGATCTTTATTGTCTCTCACACCTTCTGTACACATTACAAACACGTCATCTACAGTGCCTTCGGGATTAAACCATCTTTTATTTACATTCAGTACAAGTGTCCCACTTCTTACTTCTGAATTTAGTAAGCAAATCCCTGTGCCATTTATTGATGACTACTGTCAATATTTTTTTTGCAGACTGTAAGATACTTTTTAAACAAATAGAATCAGGGATATTTTATTTCATCTTCCATTCTAGAATGCCGGTTTTCCTTACAACATGAGATGAGACGTTCTTTAAATTCCATTATAAACGCACTTTTATTGCCAACCCCTTGGCTGAGCCATACTACACTAAAAGTATTTTATTTTAAAAACCCGCATTCGAGTAGCTACTGAGCTGTGCTGTCCTGACTCAAATTGATGCAGCAGATGTTTCGTATGCCTGGAGAGAGAGAGAGCGAGAGAGAGAGAGAGAGAGAGAGAGAGAGAGAGAGAGAGAGAGAGAGAGAGAGAGAGAGAGAGAGACAGACAGACAGACAGACAGACAGACAGACAGACAGTCAGACAGACAGCAATATGAGCGGATTATTGCTGAAGATGTGTCCCTCTGAACGCTGTAATCTGTTCAGTAAACTTTTCAATTGGTCTCTAAATGAACCTTTTGTCGCCAGTCAGGTGGGGGAAACACACACACACACACACACACACACACACACACACACACACACACACACACACACACACACACACACACCCTCTCTCTCTCTCTCTCTCGCTCTCTCGCTCTCTCTCTCTCTCTCTCTCTCTCTCTCTCTCTCTCTCTCTCTCTGTTCTGCCACTCCCCAACCCTCCCCCTTCTCCCGCCTTAAAAAATGTCAACAACTTCAAACGACTTCAGCCCTGCCGTTCGTTTCCCGTCACCTCTTGACCTTTACAACCCATCACCTTGTTGACCTTTACAACCCATCACCTTGTTGACCTTTACAATCCATGACCTTGTTGACCTTTACAACCCATCACCTTGTTGACCTTTACAACCCATCACCTTGTTGACCTTTACAATCCATCACCTTGTTGACCTTTACAACCCATCACCTTGTTGACCTTTACAACCCATCACCTTGTTGACCTTTACAACCCATCACCTTGTTGACCTTTACAATCCATCACCTTGTCCCTTGCCGGTTTCCTTAAAAACCGCGTGAAAGCGTTGATGACGCTATTTTGACTTTCTCCACACTGCTTCTTCCCTCCAAACATCCTGTTTTTTCCCCTTCGTATTTTGTTTTTCATTTATCATTTTTTTCCCCATCTGCTTTCAATATGCTACGATCTCCTCTTTTAGTGAAGAAACTGGATATCGATTCGAAATTTACAGTAGGTAGTCAATTTTCTTCTTAGGATAATCCAGTTTCCAAAGCGATCTCCTCTAAATGCTCTGCTTCTACCAGTGCACCTAAATGTAGTATGATGTCTCCTCGCCACTGTTCTGTGTATATCATTGAATCTAAAGAGAAATGTCCTGCTATACGTGACTAATCTGAATTTGTCCATTTTGATGAAATAAAAAGAATGTGTTTATGCTGCGAAAACAACTATTTTGATTTCAATGTTTACAAAAAAATATAACAATTGGTAATAGCTTACCGCAAAGATCAACCATCCACTTTAAACATTGCTGTTGATGGTCAGTCCATTGAAGGAGTGGACGAATGTAAATGTTAAAGCATGAATTCACACACACACACACACACACACACACACACACACACACACACACACACACACACACACACACACGCACGCACGCACGCACGCACGCACGCACGCACGCCACGCACGCACGCACGCACGCACGCACACACACACACACACAATATTATATCAGTCAAGAATATTGTGCCCGCAGAAACGTACCCATAGCAGCTATAGTGACTCCTTGCTCGCTGTTTCTGTTGTAAAGTGGTATGGAAGTTTGGTGTGTGAAGCGAGTGACTTTGGAATGATGTATTGAATGTGTACAACACAAGTAGTGGATGCAAAGTAAGTCAATGTGCAAAGACTGTATGAGAATG
>CM065729.1:27134591-27144591 GCA_033310375.1 Conus canariensis | reverse complement strand
TGAAACTAGTATTCTAGTCCTCACTGGGCTAAAGCCTGTGTACATACCAAATTTCATCCAAATCGGACAATATGTCAGGAATAACGGTTTTTAACGGTCAGATTTTGAAACACTACATGGAAGTGCCATTTGTGTGTGATAACCTTTCTATATACAAAATTTCATTAAAACCCACCAATATATAAAAAATAACGGCAAAATAACGGTTTAACGGTTATATAACCGATGTACACTTTTGAAACCGGTATTGTAGTCCTCACTGGGCTAAAGCCTGTGTACATATCAAATTTCATCCAAATCGGACAATATATCAAGAATAACGGTTTTTAACGGTCAAATTTTGAAACACTATATAGAAGTGCCATTTGTTTGTGATAACCTTTCTATTTACCAAATTTCATTAAAATCCACCTATATTTAAGAAATAACGGCAGAATAACGGTTTTTTAACGGTTGTTTAATCCATTTTCAGCATTACATCACTTACATGTGGACAGAGGCTCCGATTTGTCACAAGATCATCCAAACCGCTTATAAATTGGCCAAGCACTTTCTGAGATATTCCATAAAGAAGAAAAACCGTTATAGGCCGTTACAGCCGTTAGTAACGGCTATAACGGTAAACTAAAACATCGGGCATCATCAGTGGCCCATAATGAACATACCTACAAATTTTCAGAAAGATCGGCCCAGTGGTTTTGTCTGGAGCGAGTGGACCACATTTTGACCACGGACACACAGACGGCATTTCTTCGTTCCCATTCTAAAGTACTCCCTGTTCTATAAGAACTGGGAGTACAAAAAGAGATCGCAGAAAACAAAAGCGCATGCCACACAGAAAATGTGAAATGTAACCGCTTTTGTTGCAAGAATATTCCTTCTGCTGGCGATGCTTGTCGCTGGATATTTCCCTGTGTTACTCAAAGAGAAAAATAGGCGACTCCTATGGATGAGAATCAGCCGGGGTGGAGAGAGAGAGAGAGAGGAGAGAGAGAGAGAGAGAGAGAGAGAGAGAGAGAGAGAGAGAGAGAGAGAGAGAGAGAGAGAGAGAGAAGCAACAGCGACGTAATTCGCGTGAAATATTGTCCAGTTTGACTATGTCAAATTTATAGTAATTCCATCAATTAATTCATCTATTTTTTCAGTTTATGTATTTATTCATTCATTTAATCATTTATTTATTATCTATTTATCTATTCATGCATCGATTTCTGTATTTACCTATGTATTCATGTATCTCTACATCTATTCATTTATTTATCATTAATCTGTTTACTCATTGTTCTAAAAAAATTTTCCCTATAAAAAGAGGTACGTGTAGAAAAGTACACAGAATAGTTTTAATTTTTTTTAAACTGTAAGTTTATGTCCCAGAAGACAACATTAAATCTGATCACAAGGTTTATGTGGAACTGGTTTTACGCTGTCGACATACTATCCTGATATCAAATGAGCACATTTGCAGCATGCCCACATTTCAATTCAAATGTGGTCGCAGCGACCGTATTTCAAAATGCCGGTGGTTCATCTAACCAAGGTAATTTTTTTTTCCAGTTAGTGCTAAGTGCTGTCTGGTGACTTCATGTTCTGAGGGAAATAGAATAGTCCCTGTGTGTGAACTTTTTTTTTTCTTCCATTACCCTCAATGACACTGCCATCAGAAGGAATATAATGTAAAATCTGTGTCAGGCCGGTGGGTGTCAGAGCAGACACATTTTGCATGCAGATCCACGTTGTCTGGCATCTTGACGGCCTGAGCATCTGTGTTTGTCTAGTCTAAAAAGCTTTTGTTTGTTCTTCACTCCGCAGCGTGGAGTAGAAGGAATACAGATAAGTTAAATTATGTACATAAAAATGGTTTATTTCGGTGTGAGCGTAGGGGGGAGTGAGTTTTTCGCCTCCCCCTGTTTTGCCCGTGGCCAATTTAGTGCTTAGTTCAACCACTCCGTTCACCTTCGATTCATTCCATACATCCTCCATCTTCTGTAACTGAATCACTGGAACGCTCGGGGTTTTTGTACGTGTTTTTTTTTTTTCTTTTCTTTTCTGATTTCCGTCGAACTGACAGCTATGTCAAATCCAATAGAACGAACTGATATGTCAAAGTAAATGAATTTTATCATAATTATTCAAGTAAACAGTTCGGAAAGGGTTAATCCAAGGTTATCTTCCAGATTGCAGCGATGTTTAACTTTGATGCAGAAACTTGCAAATAATCAGTTTTCGTCCATTCATTAGTTGGTGGGTTTCGGTGAACAGTTTTGCTGGGCTCCACTATCTCTGATGTTTATGTTTAGGTTCATCACCAACTCTACCACCTCAACCGACACTCGGCAAACACAGAAGCCCTCTGAATAAGTCTCCCTATCTATTTCCATACTCTATATCCTTTTGCTTATGTAATTCTGCAGGAAATAAACGGATGACTATGAACAGATAGGTATCATAGAAGAAAGAGAAAACAGCAAGGAAGAGATATCTGTAAGTGCTTGTGCGTATGGAATTGTGTGTATATATGTGTGTGTATGTATGTATGTATGTACGTATGCATGCGTGTATGTATGTATGTATGTATGTATGTAATGTATGTATGTATGTATGTATGTATGTATGTATGTATGTATGCATGCATGTATGTATGTATGCATGTATGTATGTATGTATGTATGTATGTATGTATGTATGTATGTATGTATGTATGCAAGTATGTCATATGCATGCATGTACTCTCTCTCTCTCTCTCTCTCTCTCTCTCTCTGTCATCTAATATTTTTTTTATCTATCTATCTATCTATCTATCTATCTATCTATCTATCTATCGATCTATCTATCTATCTATCTATACACCTATCTACCTATCTATCTATCTACTTATCCATGTATTTCTGGGTCTTTCTATGTCTTTCTATCAATCCATCTATACAATGAATAGAGAGAATTAAAAAAAAGAAGGACTGTACCTTTCTGGAGGTTTGCATATTTGATGTGCCTGTTCATTTGTCAGTATAGAAATTTGACTGCCAGAAAAATCAAAGCCATTTTCTCCAAACAAAAGCAACTCTGCTTACTCCATAAAATGTATACATAAATAACAGCCAGTAAAATCCTCTGGGAGACAGAAATATCAAAATTCATTTCAATTGCTAATTTGTGACCGGCGACGTCATATGCACTTTCCAAGTAAGTAAGAGAGAAAGAAAGAAAGAAAGAAAGAAAGAAAGAAAGAAAGAAAGAAAGAATCAAACAAAAAGACCTCATATATGATTTGTTTTCGTCCAGACTTGTCAGAAGTTCTTTTGAAATATTTTTTTTTCACTTGGTGACTCAGACTTTGTGTCTATCTCCAATAATGCTCTTGACAGTTGATTTCATATGCATTGTCTGAGAAGAAGAAGAAGAAGAAGAAGAAGAAGAAGAAGAAGAAGAAGAAGAAGAAGAAGAAAAGAAGCAATGACAAAATGGGTATTACTCGGAAGACACTGGCGACAGCGCAGTCCTACGCCAAGAGAGATCAAGAGATCATGAATCTGGAGCCCCGTCTGGAAGTTAAAATGTTTACGTAATAAAACAAAAAAATGTTCTCCACCTTCATTTTTCTTTTCGAATGACATATTTCCGCCAAACAAAAGACTTTACAAAAAGAAATAGGACAAAATAATGTGTCAAAGTAAATGAAGTCTGTGATAACAATTCAGTATCAGTTAAGAAAAGGTTAATTGCAGACTATGTTACAAATCGCAGTGATTTTTAACTTTATTGCGAAACCTAGCGAACAGTCAGTGTGTGTCCACCCATTAGTTGGTGGGTTTCAATAAATGGTACTTGCCGGGCCCTCCCATCTCCGATATCTATATTTAGGTTTACCACCATACTCCATCCCTCATCCCCCTTCTATCTCCTCCTCACTCCCCCTTAATACGCACGCGCTCCAGCCAAAACTCCTAGTCTTTTTCCAATTCCTATGGCTGTTTGCTGACGTAATACTGAACAGAAAAGACATAAGATTTCATACTGGAAGGCATCTTAACAGAGGAATAAGAAATTGAAGCAAGGAAACAGTTTCTGTCCGTCTGTCTGCCTGTCTGTCTGTCTGTCTGTCTGTCTGTCTCTCTCTCTCTCTCTCTCTCTCTCTCTCTCTCTCTCTCTCTGTCTCTCTGTCACTCTCTCTCTGTCCGTCTATCATGTAATCTGTTTAACTCTCTCTCTCTCTCTCTGTCTTTCTCTCTCTCTCTCTCTCTCTCTCCTCTCTCTCTCTCTCTCTCTCTCTCTCTCTCTCTCTCTCTCTCTCTCTTTCTCTCTGTCCGTCTATCATGCAATGTACTTAACTGTCTGGAGAGAGAGAGAGAGAGAGAGAGAGAGAGAGAGAAGAGAGAGAGAGACAGAGAGAGAGACAGAGAGAGACAGAGACAGAAAGAGAGAGAGAGAGAGAGAGAGAGAGAGAGAGAGAGAGAGAGAGAGGAACTCATAATAGAGAGATCGTTTGGAAGAAAAGAACCCAAAGTCTTCCCTTCTCAGGAACTTTAAATGTTTTGATGTGATCATTTATCGGCTAGAATTGGTAAACAGATCATTCTTTGAGGACAGTCAAATCTTTAACATAAAACTATTACAAGGACATGTGACTTTCAATAACAAACAAGCAAAGCCATCTTCATGTTTCAAATAAGTGACCAAAATATGGTTCTTGTTTTCTTTCTCCAAACAATACCAACGCTATTAACTCCGCAAATAGAATACACACATAACAGCCAGTAATATTATCTGAAATTCCAGCTATCTTGTGATCCATTTCAGTTGCCTTCTCACCGGCGACTTTGTGTCCTCTTGACAACAAGACAAACAAACCGACAAACAATGGACAACACCCCATGCATGGATTTTCCCCCCGATTTCAAAGTAGCTTTTGGAATTAGATTTTCTTTTTCTCATTTGGTTAGATCTTGTGTCTATCTCCAATGGTACTGTGGACAATTCATTTCGTATACATCGTCTGGGTGCGTCTGCTTTGATGTGTGTGTGTGTGTGTGTGTGTGTGTGTGTGTGTGTGTGTGTGTGTGTGTGTGTGTGTGTGTGTGTGTCTGTGTGTCTGTGTGTCTGTGTGTGTCCTAGGCGTAAAGATTTCTGCTTTATATTTTAGTTACATTTTAAGGGTTACTATGCTCTCTCAAACTCATCGTAGTAAAACGATATCCCACACCTTCATCAATCATGATTGCAGTAACAAACCACATGACACTGTCCGTGCTTGTAAGAGGTTATACACAACAGAAAAAGCCCCCAGACTTCTATAGTCATCTTTTCTTGCCAAGGTTTTGATAGGCTCTCAAACAGCAGTTCGTGTCACATTGTTTAGCCATTGATGTTTCCACGGTGTCACAAGGTAAATCGTGTTGCCTTTGTTGTTGATTTGCTTCAAACATTTCAGGACGGCTCAAGTCTTGTTACTGGTTGCTTTTTTTTGTTCCCCATGCCATGTATTTTTAGACTCTTTTTTTTTCTGCCCCCACAGACCCCAGCTCTTCTATTAAGAGTGTAGCAGGATGCAGATTTCCTCACGCCTCGAGGAGAACATGACCTGTGTAAACATTTGAAAACAAACAAACAACATCTTTTTTTTTTTTTGTTTTTGCCCTTTTTTGTTTTCTTTCTGGAGATTATGGTTTCCATTGCATCGGTCTCTCCATAAGCTTCTATGCTGTGTTGCTTTTCGTTCTTATTTTATTCTGTTGAAAGTAGAGGTTCAAAAAAGTTTAAACTGCAGAAGAAGAAGAAGAAGAAGAAGAACAACAACAACAACAACAACAACAACAACAACAACAACAACAAGAAAAGAAGAAGAAGGAGGAGGAGGAGAGGAGGAGAGAGAGGAAGGAGGAGGAGGAGGAGAAGAGGAAGAAGAAGAAGAAGAAGAAGAAGAAGGAAGAATCATTTCGAAAATCTTGAAAGGCAGGACAGCACAATAAAAACTGTCGTTCATCTTCTCTGGCATTCTGATGCAGTGGGCACACCTTAGCATTTACATCAACATTAGTATACAGCTTCCTCTATATACACATATCAGCTATTCCGAATCCCTTTTTGTCATATAGTTCGTTAAATGTCTGTCAATGTCAAGCAAAATATACATTTCACATTTTCTAGAGACTTAAATATTCTATAATAAAAAAAACACACACACATGTCACTGTTTTGAATATGTCCTCCCATTTTTGCCACCTATCAATCAGTCTCTGACGAAGTTCTTTTGGGAGAGAGAGAGAGAGAGAGAGAGAGGGAGAGAGGAGAGAGAGAGAGAAAGTATATCTAGATTATTCTTTTTTTGTAAGAGAGAACAGAGAGAGTAATAGCAGGTGTGAGACTGCGGGAAGAGGGATGCACAGGAACACACGACGTCCCTCTCTCTTTAAACACACACACACACACACACACACACACACACATGCACGCACGCACGCACGACGCACGTACACACACACGCGCGCACACACACGCGCACAGATAGAGGAGGAGAGGAGAGAGAGAGAGAGAGAGAGAGAGAGAGAGAGGCAGACAGAAAGAGAGAGAGAGAGAGAGAGAAAGAGAGACAGACAGACAGACAGTCAGACAGACAGACAGGCAGGCAGGCAGACAGACAGACAGACAAACAGACAGGCAGACAGACAGACAGACAGACAGACAGAGAGCGAACGACAGAGACAGACAGCGACAGAAGCAAACTCAGCATTTCTTCACCCACTCCGCATATTTCCATTTGTCCACCGGGTGATGACTCACGGCTTCGTCACATGATCTTTCTAAACATAAAAGCGGAAAGAGGAAACAATGGATTCCTTCCGCATAACTGTTTATTTTTGTATTCCAACGAAAATGTAACACCTTGGCCTTTTCTGTGCTGTTTGTTTTTAAAACCTCAGGATCAGCATATTTCGCTATTGTTTCACTGTTGACGTTGTTATTTATGCGACTCGCTGTTTTGGGACCAGAAGAAATGTCAAGAGTTGCTGATCTGGCATAATTACCATAGTGACAGATATGCTACATGGCTTAGGCTATTTGCGTAGTGGACCCGGACCCGGCTGTGCAAAACACGACCGTGCGCCATCCGGTTGTTCGGGTCCTTGGAAGCGTTCATAATAGACCCCGGAGGGAGGCGGCTGCCACACACGAATTTGTTTGTCTTGCAATGTGAAAAGGCGCTCACGAGAAACTAAAAACTGATAAAAAGGCGGTTGTAGAGGGAAAAAAAAGAAACACTGTACACACAACACCCCGTTCTTCGCTGCACCTGATCATACTATATATATATATATATATATATATATATATATATATATATATATATATATATATATATATATATATATATATATATATATTATATTATATTTCAACCCCCCCCCCCTTTTTTTTTTCCTTGTTTTATTCAGATCTTAGCCAAGTCATTACTATGACGGAACAATTGTTAGCCTGCAATTGTCCCCCCCCCCCCCCCCCCCCTGCTTAATTGTTCGGCATTATCTCTCTCAGTCCTCTCTCTCTCTCTCTCTCTCTCTCTCTCTCTCTCTCTCTCTCTGCCCCCCCCCACCCCCTCTCAAAATTGAATACACATATAAATCAATACCTAAATAAATGTCTTAATAATAAAAAAAAACAATAGATACTTAATAAATAAATAATGAATATATCAATAAAAAAATTCAATCAATCAATCAATAAGTAAATGATAAAAAAAGAAAGATTTCGTAACATCGTGAAGAATTTAGGTGTTTAAAGCTTCATCGAGGATAACATAGATGTTGTCACAATTATACTGCTAGAGCATAACGTTGACAAAAAAGAAAGGAAGGAAGAAGAAAAAAGAAAGAAAGAAAGAAAGAAAGAAAGGAAGAAAGAAAGAAAAGAAAGAAAGAAAGAAAGAAATAAGAAGAAAGAAAGAAAGAAAGAAAGAAAGAAAGAAGAAAGAAAGAAAGAAAGAAAGAAGAAGAAAGAAAGAAAGAAAGGAAGGAAGAAAAGAAAGAAGAAAGAAAAAAAGAAGAAAGGAAAGGAAGAAAGAAAGAAAGAAAAAGGAAAGAAGAAAGAAAGAAAGAAAGAAAGGGAAAAAAGAAGAAGAAAAGAAAGAAAGAAGAAAAGAAAGGAAAGAAAGAAAGAAAGAAAGAAAGAAGAAGGAAAGAAAGAGAAGAAAGAAAGAAAGAGAAGAAAGGAAGAAAGAAAGAAAGAAAAGAAAGGAAGAAGAAGAAAGAAAGAAGGAAGAAAGGAAGAAAGAAAGAAAGAAGAAAGGAAGAAAGAAGAAGAAGAAAGGAAGAAAGGAAGAAAGAAGAAAGAAAGAAAGGAAGAAAGAAGAAGGAAGAAAGAAGAAAGAAGAAAGAAAGAGAAGAAAGAAGAAGGAAGAAAGAAAGAAAGAAAGAAAGAAAGAAAGGAAGGAAGAAGAAGGAAGGAGGTTAAGGAAGAAAAAGGAACCAAAAAAAGCGAGGAAGATAAAGAAAATGAAAAACAAAACCCGAAAGTCCGCCCGGTGGGTAACTGAACATAAATTTAATTTGTTAATTACAAAACTAGTTAGTTAGTTAGATCGTTAGTCAGTTAGGCTATTAGTTAGTTAGTTAGTTAGTTAGTTAGTTAGTTAGTTAGTTAGTTAGTGTTAGTTAGTTAGTCAGTCAGTTAGTTAGTTAGTTTAGTTAGTTAGTTAGTTAGTAGCTATTTAGCTGGTGAGTTGTTTAGGTAGATAGGTAGTTAGTGTGGCAAGAGAGAGAGAGAGAGAGAGAGAGGAGAGAGAGAGAGAGAGAGAGAGAGAGAGAGAGAGAGAGTCAAGCCATAAAGTTCACACGTATATCTCTTAGATGGTGCCTAAGTGGGAAAACATTTTTAGTTTTGTTGTCCTTGGAAGGCATGTAAGCCATTTTTGTCGAAGAGTGTTGTGATACAGATAAACTGCTGCTCCTCGGTAGTATAATGGTTAGTATATACCCGCCTGTCACGCGGGAGACAGAGGTTCAATTCGCCGCCGGGGAGATTTTTCTTTTCTCCAACATCTTTTAACATAATCATTTTACAGTCGTGCGCGAGTTTGTGTGTGATGGAGAGTAAAAAAAATGACAATTGCTGAAGCAAAGTATCCAATGGTATTTAAAATGATTGGAAAACTACATTTACAACGATTCATAGTCGTATGTGGCTAAATGAAAATACTTGATTAAAAACAAAGGAGTGACAACTGTACCGTTTAAATAGCACAAAAGTGACGTGTATAATCGCATTAAAACGGTGCATATCAAATAGTAGAGGAAGATTTGAACAATAACAATCCTGTCATGCACCGACAATGAGATAATGAGTATGTCAATCTGTGGAAAATGTGCATATGATCGTTGAATAGCCAGCTCCTTGTGATATGCGAATCTGGCAGCTATGAAACAAATTTTGCCATCTGTGCTGATGGGCCATTAATCAAGGCCAGATTTCTTCCTGTTCTATTGACGGACTAAACATCAAAATACTGCAATTCAGAGAGCTTAATGCCAGGATTTCAAAGAATCAAAACTAAGTTCATTGATCTGCAAACTAACATGGTCATTTAACCCCCCCCCCCCCCCCAAACTTTTAGAGGAATTGTGTAAATATCAAGCACACACATGGACAAGCGACTCTGGTATAGATCCGATGCGTGATAATGTTATATGTGTTCTTCTAATGTCTCTGCCACTTGGTAAACATCAATTGGCTTCGTGTTTGCGCTCTCTCGCTCTCTCTCTCCTCTCTCTCTCTCTCTCTCTCTCTCCCTCTCTCTCTCTCTCTCCTCTCTCTCTCTCTCTCTCTCTCTCTCATTATTAGTTCGTTGCTAGTCACTCTTAGTCCCTCGGCGGGACAAGGTCCAGATGCAAACAAACATATATTTGCTTATATGTTACCGTTGGAATTAAAGATTATCAATCAATCGATCAACAAATCTCTGTCTCTGTCTCTATCTCTCTGTGTCTGTCTCCCCCCCCCTCTCTCTCTCTCT
>CM065729.1:27109591-27117091 GCA_033310375.1 Conus canariensis | reverse complement strand
CTCTCTCTCTCTCTCTCTCTCTCTCTCTCTCCCTCTCTCTCTCTTTCTCCCTCTCTCTCTCTCTCTTTCTCCCTTTCTCTCATTGCTGTCATTGAAAGGTGTGAATCTGCCAAATCAACGGTAAATAAATGTCTGTAGTCTTAGGAGTGTCAGCTACTGGACCGCGAAGACAGCAGGCAGAGGTCACAAGCGGATTAGCCACCAAGGAAGCCACTGTTGACGGATTTGTGCTAAGTGTCCATTAACCAAGGTCAGAAATCTCCCTGCTCTATATCGTCATTATCGCAAGTGAGAAAACCTTATACAAGCGTTTCAATGAATCAAAGACAGGTGCATTCATCTGCAGACTACGTTGGTAAATTAAGCATACCCCCCCCCCCCCCCACCTTCTCAGAGGTAGTTGGTCAAGGTCGAACACACATATGATAAAGCGAAATTGGCATGCATCTGATCCATAATAATCAAATGTGTGTTCTTCTCATGCACTGCCAAGCAAATAAAACCAACTCCTTTTTTTTTTTTTTAGTTCGTTTGTTTGTTATAGTTCTGTCAATCTTCTCTCTCTCTCTCTCTCTCTCTCTCTCTCTCTCTCTCTCTCTCTCTCTCAGCACACACACACACACACACACACACACACACACACATGCGTCCACACGCACACACGCACGCACGCACGCACACACACACACACACACACACACACACACACACACACACACACACACACACACACACACACACACACAGAGGAACCCATTATGGAAGGGAAATCATTTCTCTTTCTTCTGTTCAAGTCATTTAGCACGGGCCTTGTGCTCCTTTCCGCTGGCAGATAATTGGATCCTGTACAACCGGCAGGATGGACGAGCCCTGCTACGAACCAAGATGTTCACTGTTCCTAAAAGGAGATCTGAAAGAAGAGATGCAGGGTGGGTGGGTGGAGGTAAGGGCGTGAGGGTGGGGGGTGGGGAGTGGGGGTGGAGGTGTGAATCATCAGAGGAAAAAGAAAACGATCCATCAGAACTGAACGTGAAGAGCGAACCACACACACACACACACCACACACACACACACACACACACACACCACACACACGCACACACACACACAACACACACACACACACACACATACACACACGCACCGCACACACGCACGCGCGTGCGCGCGCGCAGACACACACACACACACACACACACACACAACACACACGCATACACACACACACACACACAACACACACACACACATACACACACACACACGCGGTCGCGCGCGCGCGCGCGCACAGACACACCACGCACGTATAAACGCGCATACGCATGCATAAACTGACGCACACATAATTATACCCCACACCAACACACACACACACACACACACCACATCACACACACACACACACACACACACACACACACAGCACTCAGACACACAGAGACACGCGCGCACGCACACACATGCACACACCCACCCACTCATTTGTACTACAGACAAACAGACACACACACACACACACACACACACACACACACACACACACACACACACACAAAGCACCACCGACACGAGCACCACTACCACAGTCACTATCAGCACCATGGAAAACACCCAATAAACCGCAGTTGAACATGCACAAAGTTTTACTACAAAAGGAATGCAAAAACGAAACTTGGATATTGTAGTTGTACATTTTAGATGAGGAATTGAAACGTTCCCAACAATTACTACAACAATGCACACAACATATAACCCGTGATATTCAGTGCCGAAAAATGCTAACCCCATCATTTTCCTAACAAACCACAGGAAGTGTAACACAAAGTATCACGACACAACACACACGAACTTAACCAAGTACACGTAGGACGAGATCCAACACCCCGCCTCAGATCCACCAGAACACCAACCGACACTGAAATCAACATCTTTACTACAGATTAACAATGAACATATCTTAGTGAGTAAATGATAAACATTTCGATTGAGGCACTGGCTGGCAAGGTCAAAGTATAACATTTTAATTAGCAGGTAAATTCACTCCCAGGTTTTTTTTCCTTCGAAAAGGAAGTGTACAAAAGTTTCCGACACAATTTCACATCGATGTCTTTTAACCAAGTCAGCAGATTAATGGAGCGAGATCAAACGACCCCCGCCTGCGAGTTCCACTTTCCAACGCACACGACACTGTAATCATACATCTTTACCTTTACGTTTGACACTATCTCGAGTGAGTAAATGTATAAACATTCGTTCGAGCACTGGCTGGCAAGGTCAAAGTTTACAATTATTAATTAGCAGGTGAATTCACTCCCAGTGTGTTTTGTTTCTTGCTTTCGAAAAAATGAATTCAGTTTTAAACTATTAACGGATTAACATTGTGAAACGCTACACATAACAAAACCATGCATGCATGCATCTTAGAAAGTGAGATTAAAATTTGAATGAGTAAGGTCCATCATAACTGTAAAATGTGAGCAGAAATGCCAAAGCGTGTACCAAAAAAAGGTGTGTTCTTATCATTGAGAGTCAAAGGAGTTAGTGAAAGTACTTAGTGATGGGATTGAAAACATTATAATAATAATAATGATTTCTTATATAGCGCTTAATCAAACGAATTTCTCTAAGCACTTTACAAAGTCATACTACATTCACCCTTCTCATATACAATAATACACCTTACACCCAACTACAAATACTATTACTACAATAACTAACAAATCCTAATCCTACCAATGTGACATTCACTTATTCTTCAAATATCACTACAAAAACTTAATCCTATAACGTTCAATCATACAACAAATACATATAATAGAGAACATACACATATGCTACATTTGAAAAGGCCCAGACGGCTATGAGTTAGGTTGTACCCCCCCCCCCCTCTCCCCACAGCATTGACTAATTATGAGAAAATAGATGGGTTTTAAGTTTAGACTTGAAAGAAGAGATAGAATCTGAATGTCTGAGACAGTCTGGCAGTCTGTTCCACGTCGCTGGAGCTTGAAAAGAGAAAGATCTTTCACCAGTAGTAGTCCTGAAGCGAGTCATTCGCAGAAGGCGGTCGTCAGCACAGGAGCGTAGTTGTCGAGAGGGGGTGTAGATTTTAAGGAGATCTGAGAGATAAGAAGGTCCATTTTCAAAGAGAGCAGAGAAAGTGAGAGTTGAGATTTTGTACGAGATACGGTTTGAGACAGATAGCCAGTGAAGAGAGTGGAGGAGAGGCAAAATGTGAGCATGTTTTCTTGCTCTACAGACGACTCGGGCTGCATGATTTTGGATTCGCTGTAATCTTTCTATCAGGTATTTTGGAAGGCCGGCCAAAAGTGAGTTGCACTAATCTATTCTAGATAAGACAAATGCACAAATGAGAGTTTTTGTAGCATCTGTAGAGAGAAGGTGACGTACAGAGCTGATTCTTCTTAGTTCTAAATAGGCAATCTTGCAAATATTTGAAACCTGTTTCTCAAAGGAGAGGATTGGTCAAGTATGACCCCTAGACTGCGGACAGAGGTGGAGACAGAGACAGCACAGTCATTGATAGTGACAGTTGAAGGCAGAGAAGGATGGTTAGGCTGTTTTGTCACGAACATGAGTTCCGTCTTGTCGTCGTTTAGTTGTAGTTTGTTGGTTGTCATCCAGTCCTTCAGGTCTGCAATGCAGCCCCGCATCCGAGAAATCAGTGAGTCAGTTTCAGCAATGGGAGCCGACTGATGAAGCTGAGTATCGTCAGCAAAGCTCTCATGCGACATGGCGTGACCACTGATGACGTCAGACACAGGACTAGCATACAGCACAAAAAGGACTGGCCCAAGTACAGAACCCTGAGGCACACCGTACCTAAGAGGAGAACTGTCTGAGTATCTTCCCTGTACACACACTGTCTGAGTCCGTCCAGTCAAGTAAGAGATAATCCAGTTGAGAGCTGTGTCTTTGAATCCAAAGGAAGTTTGAAGCCGTGAGAACAAAATATTATGATCGATCGTGTCAAATGCTGCAGAGAGGTCTAACATCGCTAATAAGGAAACGTTCCCATCGTCAAGCCTGCAGAGGAGGTCATTGACTATACGGAGGAGTGCTGTCTCACAACTATGGCCTTGTCTGTAAGCAGATTGATGAGGATTCAAAAGGTGATTCTTTTCGAGATGTTCTAGAATTTGTTCCAAAACGATCTTCTCCAATAATTTTGATAGAAATGACAAATTTGATACAGGCCGATAATTCTTTAAAACATTTTTATCTAATGAAGGTTTCTTGATCAATGGACGTACCACTGCGGACCGGAAGATTTCAGGAACGTGACCAGAGGACAAAGAGGTATTGATAACATGAGTAAGATGGGGTAGGACATCATCAATGCACTGAAAGAGCAAGTTTGTGGGAATGGCATCAAGTTCACATGATTTAGGGCTGCATCGCAAACAAAGTTTTTTGACATAGTCTTGACTAACAGGACTAAAACAAGCCAAAGGAGGTCCACAGTAAACTTTGTCATTCAGAGGATGTACAGGTGCAGTAGAATCTAGCTTTTCACGGATAGTGTCAATTTTTCCATTGAAAAACTCTAAGAATTTCTGAGGGAGCTCTTGAGTTTGGAAGATGGTGGGAAGGGCGGAGTAGCTGACTTTGCCTAGGAGACTATTTGTGACATTAAATAGTTGCTTGGCCATATTACAGGCCAATATCTTTGAAGAATAGAACAAAGTTTTTGCTTGATGAACAATGTCAGTAACATGATTTCTCGCAGTTTGATATATTTCCCTGTGCACAGTCAGTCCCGTGGCGCGCCATCGCCTCTCAGCCCCCCTCCTCTCCTGCTTGGCCTCGGACAACTCGGGACCCACTGTGTTGTGCCATTGACACAGTGAGCGATCAGTGATCAAGCGCCTGCTCACTGGAGCATGCTTATCAAGCATGGCACAGAGGGCAGAGGTCAGCTGACAGGCCGATGGCTCGCTCGGTATGGCCGTGCTCAGATCAGATTTGAAAGCCTCTATATCGATAGCCGAAATTTTCCTAACTTCCTTGTAAGTCTTTGGAACGGCGGGCCTAACGATATCTAATTCACAGTTCACAGCATAATGATCCGATGCTAGGTTATCGTCAACGGTTGAGGATTTGAGAAGATGATCACTGTCTCTGTAGACTACCCAGTCTACTATGTTACCCTGTTTGTTCGTCATTTCATTCACGGACTGCTGGAGTCCGAAAGTATCTAAAATTTATAACACCTCGGGCGTGTATCCAACTGTGGGCTTATTGAAATGGAAGTTGAAGTCGCCGATCAATAACAATGTTCCTGGAAGGTCATTTACAAATTCAAGAAAGTCTGGCAGTTCGTTGACAAACATGCTGGGCGTAAATTTGTTCTTTCTGCTGGGTACCAGTCTATAAATCCCAAAAATGTTAGTGACAGGAGCGCTAGGTAGGGACAGTTTCAGGTGAACAAGTTCAAAGGTCCGATGCTGAAAATCAAAAGACGAGTCAAAAGAGCAATAGGGGAGCAGCTTATCCGAGATGACGAATGCGATTCCGCCCCCGCAGGTCGTGGTGGGGTGGGGGAAGGACTTGGTGGTATAGCCAGCTGGGGCGAGGTCACGTAGCTTTGGTTCATCGCCGCTTTCCTTGAACCACGTTTCCGTTACACAAAGAATGTCGATATCATTGGAGAGTATAAAGTCATTTACGGCAGATCGTTTCTTTTTACAAGTATTACCAAGTGACTGAGCATTGAAAAGTGTCAGCGAAATGTTCGTTGTTGTTTGTGTGCGAGGAGCCATAGGCACTTGAATCAAGTTGCGACAGTTTACTGAGCGAGTGTGGTTGTGGCGAGAGTGGTGAGAGAGATGGGCAACGTTACCGACTGTAGGTATCGTCCTCCGTTTCCTCCTCCCTCCCCGTGCTGTGCGACAGTGAGGAAGGTCACGGCCAATCCTGAGACGCCGCAGTGTCACGTTGAGCGAAGGGTCAAGGGGTGAAGGTCGCTCCCTGCCAGCCAGCAGCTGGTCCCGTGTGTAGGTCAGGTGAGTGATTTGACGAGGGAAAGGGTGTGGGTAGTGACGCGTAAAGTCGGTCATAATGTAAAGATGCATCAGCATGATGAAGAAGAAGAAGGAGGAGGAGGAGGAGAGAGGAGAGAGGAGGAGGAGGAGAAGAGGAGGAGGAAGAGGAGGAAGAGGAGGAGGAGGAGGAGATGGGGGAGGAGGAGAATAAGGAGGAGCAGAAAGAGGAGAAGGTAGAAGTGAGGAGGAGGGTAAGACCAGACACTGCTGAGAAGTATAGTGTTATAACTTTCGTGCTTGGAGATGATGGACTGGAATCCTATCATACGTAAGGGGTTTCAGCTCAAGCCTGAAAGTTGTTCTGAGGTGATGACTAGCCCTTCACTTTACACTGACAGACTAAACCACGTAACTGAGTTTCACCTCCTTCCTCCGCAGACAACGTCTGGCACTTCTTGACGTTTAACAAACCCATATAAGTAGATTAAGAAAAATACAGGGTACAAATAGTAAAAAGCAAATCATCCTCATTAGGGATCTGTCAATACGTGTGTTGTCAACTAATCCTGATCAGAGCTGTGGATGTCCTAGGATTGTAAATGAATCAACCCAATAATGCTGTGATGAACACGTGAAAACTCACGTGCTGGATCTGCCACCACGCAATTGTTGTCATCAATGAAGGCTTCCGTAACAGGTGTCCTGTGTGCGCTATATCGAATGCAGAACGTTAGGGCTCAGCGTTGGTCAAGGGGACGTTAGGCCCATTCCCTGAGAAAGAGGTGCAAGGTCTAGTTCTAGGCAAAGGGGCGCAAAGCTTATGCCATGTGTAAGAAAAGACTAAAACATCACCTTTCTCTGAAACTAATTATCAATGCACAGTGGAAAGAAGCAAGCACGCACAATAAGTCAGCATGGAAAATGAAGATTCTGACATTAGAGAGAGCGGGTGCGCGCGCGCGCGCGCGCGCACACACACACACACACACACACACACACACACACACACACACACACACACACACACACACACACCAACGCACGCACGCACCACGCACACACACACCACGCACGCAAGCGCGCACGCACGCATGCACGGCTCCTTTTGAACTGCCAACATGCTGACCGAAATAAAAGTGCATAAAAATTGAACAGTAGGTCAGAGAGAAAAAAAAGGGATTTGGTCATTGGACCGAAACAAACAAACAAACAAAGAAGCACACTAAAAACAAACCCAAGACGTACAGCTTTCGTTGTCAGAAACCAAACAAACTCAAGTCACAAAAACCTTGTAAGAAGCTATGTTGTAGTGCGATAATCACAATTATCATTTTTAGTCAGTTCCTGCTACTAGCCACTTCGGCAGTGACGTAGAAACTTCTTACGTGGCTTTGTAGCGTTTGAGGCACATACGATGAGATTAACAAAAGGAGAGAGAGAGAGAGAGAGAGAGAGAGAGAGAGAGAGAGAGGGGGGGGGGGTGGAAAACTAAGGT
>CM065729.1:27102091-27104591 GCA_033310375.1 Conus canariensis | reverse complement strand
ATCTCCAAAGGGGAGGAAACTCACTAACATATAACTCCTGGTCAGATACCGGTATTTCGAAACCGGATTATTTCTCCTCAGTGACCTCGGAAAGCCCTAACTTGACTCCTCTGCCTTTAAGGTTTTCAGCTTGCTCTTATGTCTTAGATTGAAAAAAAATATTGAGATATAAGCATTCATATGTGCAGTGGTAGATAATTCTGCCTAAACTAACTATAAGCTTTCTGAAGGCTCACTTTGAGAAGCATATATTATCCCCCATTCACCCACTCAAGCACATACTGTTAGTTAGGCAGAATTATCTACCACTGCATATATGAATACTTATCTCCCCCTATTTTTTTTTTCTTCGCAGGGTTCAGCGCAAGGAAGAAGGCGTTGATTTCAACGCCTTCTTCCTTGCGCTGAACCCTGCGAAGTGATCTGAAGCGATCAAAGCTAAGTGAATTTTCGTTGTTTTTATTCGTTTATGTCTCACCTGATGAAGACCTAAGAGGTCGAAAACGCGTTGTGTTTCGTCTTGTGACTCGTTTGTCCACGTTCTCTGGGCGGTTTGCTAACATTTATTTAAGATTTGTTTAGATTTCCGCCTGCAGTCCTCTCGCTTTGCAACTAAATAAATGTCTCTACAACACAACACACACACACACACACACACACACACACACACACACACACACACACACACACACACACACATCTGTATATCTATCTATCCATCGATATTTCCATCTATCGATATTTTGATCTATCGATATTTTGATCTAGCGATCTGTGTGTGTGTGTGTGTGTGTGTTGTGTGTGTGTGTGTGTGTGTGTGTGTGTGTGTGTGTGTGTGTGTGAGAGAGAGAGAGAGAAGAGGAGAGAGAGAGAGGGGAGAGAGAAGAAATTATAATTCTCTTGTTTTGTATCAACATGTCTAATGTACGAACACGGCCAATTGCTTAGTACGGTTCTGAATTTTAAATGGCAGCAGCAGCGGCAGCTAAAAGTAGTAGTAGTAGGAGGAGGAGCCTCTGCAGCAGCAGCAAGAGTAGTAGTAGTAGTAGTGATAGTAGCGGTCGTCTTGGTAATAAGAGTTTCTCTCTCTCTCTCTCTCTCCTCTCTCTCCTCTCACTCTCTCTCTCTCTCTCTCTCTCTCTCTCTCTCTTTAAAATAAACACCAAATCCGAGGTTCGAACAAATACCAAAATAAAAAAAAGAGTTCCTTGAGACAGTGGAGCCCATATTGGAAGGGATCCAATAACATCTGTTCTTTTTGTGTTATCTTTTTAAGCCTCTTTCTGTTTTTAGCCTGATGAATGAATAGTGGAGCTTTCTACCACTCCCAAGATGTGTGCAGTTGCTGCCTCGAGCCCATCCTATCGTCTCTGTCTTGGAAAAAAAAAAAAAAAAAAAAAAAAAAAAAAAAAAAAAAAAAAAAATCTGAAGACGGGGGAGGCAGGTGAAGATGTGGAGGTTAACGGCAAGAGAAGGCAGTGATCAATCAGAGGAGGGTATGCGGAGAAAAATAGCACATTCTAAAAAATGCAGTATGAAACACACACACACACACACACACACACACACACACACACACACACACACCACACACACACACACACACACAAAAACATCAAAGTAAAACAGTAACAGCAAGTGCCAAAACAAATTGGTTTGAAAGCAAAAAACGGGGGAACAGGTGACTTACTTTAGTGGCATGAAAGCAACGCTTAACGCAAGCAATAAGATCGAAAGGACGCTTGCCCAGGCGCTTACAAATGGAGATAACACATTCAGTGGAAGATAAACGTTTGGGGAAAAAAACAAACAAAACAGTGTCTATGTTGTCTTCTTTTCTGTTACTTACGTCGAAAAACTTCTGTTCAGCCACTAACCTTTTTTCTTTCTTTAATTTGCTTTCCTTTTACTCTTCTCAATAATTATTTTTCTTTTAAAGTTGACACTAAGTATGATAAAAAGTAATGTGTAAGCTTGTGTGCGTATGTGTGAATGTGCATGTGTGCATCTGTGTGTGTGTGAGTGCGCGCGCGCGCTTGCGTGTGTGTGTGTGTGTGTGTGTGTGTGTTGTGTGTGTGTGTGTGTGTGCGTGCGTGCGTGCGTGCGTGTGTGTGCGTGCGTGCGTGTGTGTGTATGTGTGTGTGTGTGTGTGTGTGTGTGTGTGTGTGTTCGTTAAAGTCATTTGTACAAGCTCGTTTCTCTTTTTTTTTTTTGTCTGAGGAAAATTGGACACCCGCCACAACTGACAACGCAAACGAGTGCTGGCACGGAACATACTGCAGACTAGCTTTGGAACGAAGAGAGGAGTGAACACGATGGGTTGGTGAAGGAGCGGAGAGGGCTGTGAGAGGTGGAAGTGAGGGAGACAGGAGGCAAATGAGAAAAAAGGGGTGATGGGGGGATAGATTGGAAACGTGTTGTGATGAGGTCAAGAAACGATGGGAAAGGAGAACACTGAGGCGAAGGAAAGCCATGCAGTCAGGAGTGATAACAGTGCAAT
>CM065729.1:27081488-27096991 GCA_033310375.1 Conus canariensis | reverse complement strand
CCTCTGACCTTTCCATCGCACTTTCCCACCTTCTGACCCCAAATTTAATTCTGCTGTTCCCATTTCTCTCTCTCTCTCTCTCTCTCCCCCCCCCCCCCCACCATCAGTTATCCCCCACCCCGCTCCCTCCTCCTCCTTTCATGTCTTTCCTTTATTCGTCTGTGATGTGACACAGCAAGGAAACCTCTCTCGCCACTTGAACAGAACGTCCTCGCTGTGACCCATTGATCATGGAGCCGTCTTTGTCTGCTGGTTTTTCATTATCAGTAATTAGGACCGACACCAGAGGGAATGACTGTCGAAACCCGTGAGCCGTAGACGAACCCCTAGCTAGTTCAGTGGAGCTCACTGCTTCTTTGTATGGCTGTTTCTATCTTGGTTGACTCTTGGTTGACTCTTGGTTGCCTCTCTCTCTCTCTCTCTCTCTCTCTCTCTCCTCTCTCTCTCTCTCTCTCTCTCTCTCTCTTTCTCTGTGTGTGTGTGTGTGTGTGTGTGTGTGTGTGTGTGTGTGTGTGTGTGTGTGTGTGTGTGATAAGTATATATTGTTTATAACTGATAATTACCATCTACTAGTTTAGACCATAAATACGCTGGGATTTATTGGATGCAGAGATCTGACAGACACGTACGTAAATAAACATGATTGCAAACAAACAAAAAGCAAACTCAGAAACTAGCAACATAGGAACAGAACCAAAGAGCTAAGCGATACTAATAAGAAGTATGATCTCTGAGCCCCACAACCTAGGGATAGGGTCTTGCCGTTAAATTGTATCTTTGAATGTCAAAGGCACAAAATACATGCGAACTATTCATACTGCCAGCAGTAAACAGGATTAAAGCAACTTTGGACGCAGTCGAAGGAAAATTTGCTATTGATGATTACTCCCTTTATACACCCAATGCACGTTTTTAATCCTTTGTATTTATTGAGAAAATATTTCAAAACACTCTTCCATCTTCGTTGTCTTAAGCTGTTTTATATTTGATTAAACATCCCCATAGAATTATAGGACCTATTCGGAATGCGGTTCGCATGGACGATTTTCCCTTCAAAGTAAGCAGATGTCAAAATATCACATGAAATATGTCAGCCTATTTCATAGGTTTCTCTCTGTCATGAACACGCTGTGTGAACTTAAGAATAGAAGCAAATAATGTAAATGTACATTTGTGTTTTTTTAACCTCATGCATCTTGTGTGTGTGTGTGTGTGTGTGTGTGTGTGTGTGTGTGTGTGTGTGTGTGTGTTTGTGTGTGTGTGTGCGTGCGTGCGTGCGTGCGTGCGTCCGTGCGTGCGTACGTGCGTGCGTGCATGCATGCATGTGCGTGCATGCATGCATATGTGTGTATGTGTGTGCGTGTGTTGTGCTGTGTGTGTGTGTGTGTGTGTGTGTGTGTGTGTGTGTGTGTGTGTCTGTCTGTGTATATGTCTGTGTGTGTCTGTGTCTTTGTATGGGAAGTGCTGAAACTTGCTAGCTTAAAATATAATCCTTCAAAATGTTTTTTTTCTTTTTTTAACTAATGATGTGTTAAAAAGAATAAAAAAAACAAAACGGGAGAGCGAAGAAAACTGACAACAGGAGAGAGAGAGAGAGAGAGAGAGAGAGAGAGAGAGAGAGAGAGAGAGAGAGAGAGAGAGAGAGAATGAATGAATGAATGAATGATTCTTTAATTGTAAAGGCCACCAGCCCATCATAATAAAACACATAAAAGATCGTCATACATGATCAAGCATGCAAGGAGGGGGGGGGGGGGGGGGGGGGAGCACAGCTAAATCATACTTATTCGCCAGCGTAAAACAGTATAAACAAATCTATTTAAACATACAGAAAATGTAACCAATGAAGCAATTAAGACACAATTGGCAATGAAGCAACTAAACACAGTTACTAATGTACACGTTAGGAATTCAAGTTTCTGATACACAGAGCTTTGTGAACAAAAAGTGCGACTTCTTTTATCAGTTTTTGGTTTGTGCTTGACATCAACAATATAAACTTTTAAAAAGATGGCTGCCTCCAGAATTTGTACGGAATAAACCGGGCACGAATATCTTCATACATTGGACATATCAAGAGAAAGTGCATTTCACTCTCTTCAACGTCACAACAAAAAGGACAGCGAGAATCAGCATTACGACCAGGTTGAAACTTAAGAAAGTGAGACTTCAAAAGGGACATCCCTATTGTAAACCTTGCAAAAGACTTTCTCACAGTTATATTCGTAATTAAAGATACATACTCAGAGCAAATAACATCCCGTTTGAAAAAGGAATACACGTAAAAAAAAAGTCATGAGAAGATAAAGAAGATCTCCAGTCCTGCTTAAAACAGTCAATAAGACGTTGTTTAAATTCTGCTATAAAAACTTTAACATTTCCGACACCTTGCGACTCCCAAACGATTCCAAATCCATATTTAAACAATATGTTGCGTACGCTGCATGCCCAAGTAGAATAATTATGACGCTGCAACTCCAACAACATGTTGTACGCCTTTTTTGAGTACCTTGAATTATCTAATCTTGTCAATCTCAGCCAAAATTTAATACATCTGGAGTAAGTAGCTACAAAGTGGGGGTACCTTCCAGTTTCCCCATAAATTAATTGTCTTGGAGACTTATAACTTACACCAAGAAATCGCTTCAAAGCTCTGAGATGTACTCTTTCAATTTGGTCTTGGACTCCGGACAAGCCCCAAATTTCAGAACCATAAGTAAGGATAGGCAGAATTTGCGTGTCAAAAAGTTTGAAAAACACTTTTGGAGAGAATTCGCCAACAGACCACACTAACTTCATAATTGCTGAAACACCCTTGCTGGCACGCCCAGCTAAGTCTTTCATGGTATGAGAAAATGAAAGTTTGGTGGACATAAGAATACCTAGGTATTTGTACATGTTAACAATTTTCAGTTCACAACCATTAAAATACCACTTTTCGCTTTCACCAATAAAACCCCCGTTTCGAAACACACCAATATTCGACTTGTCAAGATTCACAACAAGGCCCAAACGTTTTGAGCTTTCACAAAAGTATGTGCAGCTGGGTTTGTAGACCAATAACGGTGTCAGAAAATAGAACAACATCGTCTGCAAATAACAAAATAAATAGTTATGTTAGTTCTGGGGCAAGCTGAATGCCATGTCTACCGTGCTTGGCAATATCACAAGTAAGCTCATTAATAAAAAGTGAGAACAATACAGGGGAGCACACTTCACCTTTTTTTTTTACTCCTTTAGGACAAAAAAAAAATTCTTCAGTTAGATCTGCTCCTGCGCGCACACGTGCTTTGACAACTCTGTACATGCTTTGCAAGGCATGAAAAATTTTACCATTCAAACCATGCTTGTCTAATACTTTCCACAATTTATCTCTGCAAACCGAGTCAAATGCCTTGCGAAAATCAATAAAAGCAACATATAATTTTCTGTGCCTTAAAAGCTGTTTCTGAATCATAGAAAAAGGTGTAAAAATATGATCAGTGGTACTGTGATCTGGTCTAAAGCCAGCTTGTTCCTCACCAATAACATTGTTCATTTCAATCCAGTCAGTAATACGCTTATTTAAAACGTAACTGTACAGCTTGCTACTGATGTCAAGCAAAGAAATTCCTCTGAAATTATCTGGAACAGAGGGGTCACCTTTTTATGTAATGGTAGTAAAATTGACAATGACCAAGCATCTGAAAATAAGCCCTTGTCAAAAAGGTAGTTGAAAAGCTTCGTGAGAAATGATAAAATCTGTTCACAACTATATTTGTAAAATTCTCCAATAAGACCATCAGGCCCAGCTGCTTTGTGATACTTCAAGGCACCAATAGCTGAGCGTATCTCGTGAGAAATAATTGGTACATTTAGGCATTCACAATCAAGAAATACAGAATTCCCTAGTTCACCAACAACCTCGTCAGACAAATCGTAAGAATCAACATACAGGAAACCCATAAGATTTAACACCATTCAAAACACACAGACCAAATTCTTCACAGACATTTAGTAACAGACGACCAAAAGCATTAACGGACAAATCGCGAGAAACACGTGCAGTTATCTCATCAACTTCTGGATTATTGTCTGCTGAATCAGTCAGGTCTGCCAGATTCTGAGATGGATCACCAAAGTCGGCTTGTAGGGAGCCAGTTCTTGCGTTCAAATCACCACAGATAATGATAGGTAAATCACTATGCTCTCTCATAAGTTCAAGCAGGCAGTCCTCTAATAATGAAACACCGTTGTAAATGTCAGTCTCTTCATAGTAAGGAGAGGTTTCAGGTGGCAAGTAACAACCTACCAACAAACAATCAGTTTCTGTGGCTAGAATACGTTTAGAAAGCTTCAAGGAGACAATGTTATCTATCTCAGTCTCTATTCTTTCAATAAAATGACATAAATTCTTTCTAACAAAAAAAAACAACTCACCTGATAAACGCCCGTGAATGTTATCATTGAGCTTAACGCCCGCCAAATCAAAGACTTTATGACATGAGAACAGTGACTGAGGAATTGATTTAGTAAAGGTTTCACAAAAAAGCAAAGTCATATTCATTTATCAAAAATGTGAGATCACATTCATCTGTGATGGTCCGTAAGCCTTCAACATTGAATGTCATAAAAGATAAAATTTGTTTTGAATTAGAACTTGTAGAATCACACTGTATATTCCTGCTAACACAAAGTGATGAGCCTTGGCCTAACCCCTATCTTCTACTGCTCTGGCGCAGACTGGCATCAAGCATGGACTGATGCCTCTGAGTACGGTTCCTTGTTGTCAGCGAGGATGAGCAACAAGGTTCACAGCTTTGACGTCCGTTCTGTTGGCTGCAAGGACCTCTGTCATCACTGGTAGTTTTGCTGTTAGTTTTTGTCACAGCGGCACTGCCAGAGGAGTGCCGTCTTAATCCACCTCGTCGGTGTGATGACCCAGATAACACGTCACGTGGTTGATCAGCCCATGGAGCCAGGGAGGAGTTTGAAGGGGCAGGCAGTGAATCTCCCACATGACGGGAAGCAGAACTGGCTGCTGATGGCACAGTGTCGACATGTTCCGCTGCCTCGGGAGACGCCTGGACACCTCCGACACCAAGAACAGCCCCAGTGCTCCAACTGCCTTGAGGACCGTAGTCGTCTGCGTCCTGATGCAGGTCCACACCCCGACTGCTGGTGATGTCAGTCTCGTCCGGTCTGAGAGTGGTGCCAGGTTCAGAATGGACCAGCTGCTGCAATGACATCTCCAGAACGAACTGCTGACCCTGCGTACTGCGGCCTTCTGGTGAAGGAAGGGAGGAGGGGGAACGGGACTGGCTTCCTGAGTGTGAGAGATACCTCCCATGCCGGGGCCGGGTAGCACTGGGAACAGTGTTCTGGGAAGAAACAGCAGAGGGCACTTTCATATAGAGATGTGGTTGAGCAGGACAGGGACGTGGTGTTGGAGAGGCAGGGTGAAGATGGGAAGGACGGACACTGTGATGGAAAATACTGCTCTTTCCAAGGGACCCGGACACGACCAGCTTGCCCTTGGAATAGAAGGCATGCAAACCCTGTTGCCTGTAATTGGAAATTTCTTCCTGCTGTTGTATGGTCAGGTCTGCACGAAGACGAAGACCTGCCTCTTGCATGTTCATTTTTGCTTTTGTATCACGAAGCACCAGCATAGCATCTCTTAAACATACAAATTTTATCAAAACTGGCCTTGGTTTGCCATTGCCCGGTTCTCTGCTCAAACCAAGCATCTGTGCATGGTCGATGTCACATGCGTGTCAGTCTCTACCTGGGAAATAATTGCGTAACAAACACAAAAGCATCAGACACATCGGTTTGTTCACTTGAATTCTCAGGCATACCATATAACACAACATTAGATTTTCTCAGATGTCTATCTTGTCTTTCTAGTTTGAGCTCCAGCTGTCGTAACACAGTTTTAAGATCCTCCTGTGCTGTCTTTGTATCTTCGATCTCGTATTTTAGCTCTTCCGTTTGCGAGGAAAATCTTGCTTCAAGAGCCGACAGTCTAGATTGTAGCTGTTCACTTAGCTGTTTTGTTGCACTGCTTACTTCTATCAACTGGTTCAGCTTACTTTCTAGAACCTGAGACTATGTCTAGCTTGCTTTCGAGAGAGCGTACTGCTTGCTGCATGACATCTGCATCAGTTGGGCCTGGATTGCTTTCTACGTCACCGCAACACAAGAACAGTACAGACAAGCAGAGCAAATCATTTTCATGACAGCATTGGCAGGTATTGTCAATCGTGTTAATGTATGGCGTAGGGAATGATTCCTGTTCATTCCCTCCTTGATGACTTGTATTATGTGAAACAGGTAACAACTCCTGTGCATGCCCCCTCAGCTGAGCAGGTCCCGGAATTAATTGAATGTAGCTACAGCACAGTAGAAAGCATGACAATAAGAGCACAGTCACAATACCATCAGTTTGACAAACTAGACTGGAATGTGGAATAGAAATGCACCTCCTCTGCTTTTGTTGTGAATCGAGTTTCTTGAGAAGTAAAAATCTTAAAGTCGCAAGTGCAAGAAACTCACGTTGAAGTGCGTCAATGTTCTGTAGCACATCAAACTGTAGTGTACCAACATTGCACATACCACCGTTCAGGTTCAGCTGGTTGTGATTCACTGCAAGAGAGAAGCAACACAGCAGGGAAAGTACAACTGTCAGTGTTCTCACTGCACTGGTTGGCCAGCACAACTTCAGCCTGTGAGTAGGCGCAAACATGGAGTTCACTAAGCGTTTCCGCATAAAATGTTGCCATGTCCAATAAAATTGGCCACAGGCGGCTCTCGAAGATAAATTTGACACAGGCATAATCACGACAACACCAGCAATTTAAAACACTCAAAATAAACAATTAAAGAGTCAGCCAATTAATGAAATTTGCCAATTAAGGAGCACAATGTGGCAGGCCGTCTTACCCTCAGGATGAGCTCGTGTTCAGTGTCAGAGAGAGAGAGAGAGAGAGAGAGAGAGAGAGAGAGAGATACAGAGAGTGTGTGTGTCTGTTTATCATCATGTTTGTAAATGTCAATACTTCCAAAGATTAATCTTACAACACACTTGCTCTCTGAGAGAGAGAGAGAGAGAGAGAGAGAGAGAGAGAGAGAGAGAGAGAGAGAGAGAGAGAGAGAGAGAGAGAGAGAGAATGGGTCTGTTTAGCATCATTGTTGTAAATCACGGTACATCCAAAGATTAATCTTCCAACACACCAACTTCAGTGAGTCCAAGTAAGTGCCTGTTCGTTAGGCTGTGTTTGATGTTGCCTCTTGAAACCCACTACCTGTCCTCTTCAACATACATACAGACAGTACAGTCAGACCCTCAGAACGTTGAGGCACTTCAGATCTCTTCAAGTGGCCAGACTGAGAGAAGGCGTGATGTTTGTCTAACAAACACGTGAGGCGTTTTGTCTGAAGTGGCCAACAAGCAGAGCAGAGCTAATGAGAGGCGACCCTGTTGACAGAACTCGTTTAAGATCAAACTGTTGTTTTCTGTGTATATGACCTTCCACCATGAACTGAAACGTAGTGTGCATTGTGACCCTCCACCATGAAATGAACCAGTCTGTACATTTTGACTCTCCACTGTGAAAGGAACCAGTCTTTATTTTGTGACCCTCCACAGTGAAATGAACCAATCTTTACAGAGATGTGCAGGGAAAGTACAAATCAAGTGCTGACAGTTTGATTTATTGTTTAGAGTGTAAAGAACAAGCACGCTGATAGTTGGGAGTGTGGATGAACTGCTGTCTGAATGAATGGTAGGAGTATACAAGGCAAAGATTGGCAATGTGAAAGGATTGTCAAAAGGAATGCATGGAATGTCCGAAACAACTGTTTACTATATGTGGAAAAGTGCAGGTGTGAAAAAAAAATCAAACTGGGAAATTCTGTCTGAAAAGATTAAAGTTTTGCATGGAGCATACAAACAAACTGTCTGCAGTGTGAAATGACTGTATGGAGTTGCTTTCCTCTGAATCCTCTTCTACGAACAAACCTGTACCATGCATACATATCTACAATGTTGAACCTGGAATTGTATTAACCCAGGTCGTTCGAAAAAAGTTCTGACTTTTTGTATTACAGTGGTATGATGAAGCAAAGGTTGTGTGAAAGGAAAACAGACCTTTATAAACAAAATGATGTTTATTTTCAATGATTTCTTCATTGCCGTGATGGTCACTTAGGCTGGTCGACAACTCTGTCCTCAGTAATGTCTGTCAGGGTCGATGTATTTTGAGTAGTCCAGTCTTGTCTGCTGCGCTTCTTGGAATTCTTTGTTCCATCTCTGGGATGCCTGACTCCCACTGTTCCCTGTGAAGTGGGCTGGCAGAGAGATCCATGACGAAATGCATTCCCATACCAGACAAGACTACAGAGCATAATATCGATGAGGAGAAGATATAGCGTCCACCAATGTGTGTTTGAATGTACTGCCTGGCATCGTCATAGCTCTAATGGTCATTGTTTGACCTGGCATGTGTTTTGAAACAATATGGAGGATTGTTTATAATGTAAAATCGATTTTATTTCATTTGCTTCGTTTTGTGTGTTGTGTTGTTTTCATACTTGTCTCTGCGTTTTGTAAATGTGTGTTTGTATGTTTGTTTGTTTGTATAGTTTTTACTTGCAAGTGTTTGTTCGTTTGTTTGTTTGTTTGTCTGTCTGTTTTTGTTTTGTCATAGACGGTTTGTTGCCAAGGCAGGTCTGAACATATGAAGTAAGCAATGTATAATTATATCTCATCATTCTTTTTTTTATTTTTATGTTGTCGAATGGTAGATGTTCCCTTCTTTTCTTTATTCACCTTAAAGACACAGTGAAGGCCAACTTCAAGAACTGCACCATGGGTACATTCAGCTGGAACATACTGCTGTTGCCAGACCTCACCGAAGACGTTAAACCATCAGGTCACAATGATTTTTATGATGGACAGAAGGTCTGCCGTTCAGTGAAAAAATCAACAGGCGGAAATCAGGTTTCGCTTCTCTTAACGCCATTTCCCTCATCGTCTCCGGCTGATTGCATGTGTCTCCATGAACCTCTTTTTGCATATACGGACACATTCTGGCAGATGATCTGTCTAGCTATGCGTCAATAGGACAAGCAGGAATTCCCATGCTCTGTTTACCTCATGACTTGATGAAAATGTTTGCTAAACTGATTGCTTAGGTATTTGACTGAGGATGCATTGGCTTCAATTTGCTGCTGCTCCTGCTGCTGCTGCTGCTGCTGCTGCTGCTGCTGCTGCTGCTGCTGCTGTTCTTGATGCTGCCATTGCTGTTGCTGTTGCTGTTGCTGCTATGTCTCTACTGCTGCTGCTGTTGTTGTTGTTGTTGTTATAATTACATATTTTCTGTGCATTGTGTATCGCAAAGTCCCTGCCATACAACATAACATGCAAACCAGGAGTTCCTTCTTTGTATGTTGCCACAGTTACATTTTAGCCAGACCTCTAGCCTGTTTCAAGTGATCGATGCCACATGAGTGGTGATTTCTACAATTGCTCGCTCGTCCTTCACGGTAATAAACAAATAAATTCAGGTTTAACATCCACACTCACATACAATCAGGCCATTATGGCAGTCAGGGATAACCATCACTGGAAAGTTAGGGAAGGGAATCTATTGTACACAGCAAGACACCCCCAGATCGACAACACGTTAGGATGTGTAGTGAAAATTGTGTTATTTGTCGCTCATCAGTGTAATCCTAACGTGCAAACATTCGACTCCAAATTCAGTGCTGTCTAGAATCATTATAGTACCCCTGGTTCCCTTCCTTTATTATTTTTTTTTCAAGAGGGTATGGAGAGTGGACGTCTTCAGGAAAACATTTCTGTGGAAATTTGAGGATAGTTCTTTCTTCCTAATACCTGGTGGACAGATCATCAACATAAGAATCGACAGAAATAACAAATAAAGAATAGGTGATAAAGCAGCTTGTGTGTACGGAAACAAAGCGTACGTAGATACGAATTACTAAAGAGTGCAGGAGAGCAAGAAGGCTGTTGCTTCCTTCTTGGACCCTAAAGAATAAGATCAAGGATGACCACACACATCAACAACACACACACACACACACACACACACACACACACACACACACACACACCACATATATATATATTTTGTTGCCCCAGTGAGAGTGGGGTTACATTAGAGCTTGTAGCCACTACGATCACTTCCCAAAAAAAAACCCTTCCCCCCCCCCCCCCCCATACAACTCTTCCCGCCCCCCCCCCCCCCCATCTCTCTCTCTCTCTCTGTTTTTTTCTCTCTCGGTCTTTCTCTCTGCTCCACTTTCTTCTTCCTCTTTTTTTCCCCAACCCCCCCCCCCCCTCTCTCTCTTTCTCTCTCTCACTCTCTCTCTCTCTCTCTCTCTCTTTTTCTCTCTCTCTGTGATGGACCCGGTGAGAGCGAGTCCTGGACTTCTGTGGCCCCAGTGAGAGTGGGGTCTATTGATAGCTTGTTACTACTATGGTCACATTTCTTCCCCCCCCCCCCCCCTCTTCCTCTCTCTCCCTCACTCTCTCTCACTCTCTCTTACGGATCTGGTGAGAGCAGGTCCCGAGCTTCCGTGGCCCCAGTGGGAGTGGGGACACGGGAGGGCTTGTTTCTGCTGCGTCCATTTCCCCCCCCCCCCCCCCCTTTCTCTTCCTCTCTCTATCTCTCTCTCTCTTACGGATTTGGTGAGAGCAATTCCTGGATTTTTGTGGCCCCAGTGAGAGTGGGGTCATATGAAAGCATGTAACTACCACGACCACTTTTCTTCCCTCCCCCCCCCCCCCCCCCAATCTCTTCCTCTCTCTTAATCTTTCTCTCTCTCTCTCTTTCTCTCTCTCTCTCTCTCTCTCATGTGTGTGTGGGGATATGTGTGTGTGTGTGTGTGTGTGTGTGTGTGTGTGTGTGTGTGTGTGTGTGTGTGTGTGTGTATGTGTGTGTGTGTGTGTGCGTGCGTGTGGACATGTCGGTTCGCTCACACGGATGTGGTATGGAATGTGTGGTTGGGTGTGATCGCTTTTTCAATGGTTGGGGTGTTGCACGTGCAGAGCGCCAGTGAAATTTCGGATGAACAGAGTAACATGTGTGAGAGACGTTTTTGTCAGTCGCAATAAACTCCCCGGAGGAAGGCCTTGTGCCGAAAATTTGGGTGTCGAACGGTACTTGTTGTTCTTTGCCTTGGTTTGTTCATGTATATATATATATATATATATATATATATATATATTATATCAGTTTAAAATAGAATTATTTTTTAATGGAAAAGTAAAACCTACAAAATTGTTTCGAGCCAAATGCTCTCCTCAGGGTATACAATTTATGCCTGTGATTGCTTATCATTTCTACTTTAGAGTTCAGGGATGCTAGATGGGGTTTACATAATATCAGCGGCTTTTCTGTAGTGCATAAGTTGCATTTTTTTTTAGAAATATTGTTGTATGGTGTTGCTCTTTTTATAATTTTCCATGATATGTTGTAATCTATTTTCTTATCTTTAAGCTTCCAAATATATTTACTTAGCTCTGTTTGGTTTTTTTTATTTTTCATTTTTGAAGGACTGTTTATGGTTTGCATATCTGGTTTTAAAATGGTTTGCCGTGATCCCTATGTATGTTTCTTTATCACTATCTGTTGTTACCGTACCTTGGTACACAATATTGTTGTAGAGACATTTGTTATTCAGAGGGCACTGGTCTTTTTTGTGCAATTATAATATATCCTTTCGTCACCCTCTTTGGTTGTGTTGTTTTTGGTTTTATTGGAAGAATCAATTATATTTTTAAGGTTGGGCATACACGAGTATGGTAGCTTGATGGTGTTTTTATTGAATATTTTAGATAGTACATGTTCTTTTGGGAATGATGTTTTAAGGATTCTGAGGAATTCTTTTCCTACGTTAGTTTTCGTTCTTCCATCATATGGAGGGTTATACCATATAATTTGTCTTTTCCTGTTTTTCTTATTGCTGTTCATGTTATTATCTGGGTTATATTGTAATTTGTAGTTGTAGCCACTTTTTCCAGCGCCTCTTTTACTCAGCTGCTGCACTGTTAAATTCTTTCTCATTACATGACAGTTTAGATAATCTTTTGTTTATATCATTAGGTATGGTTTTTAAAATGGAGGGTGGATGATTACTTTTGATGTCTACGTAGACAGGTGTGTCATTAGATTTTTTATATGGTTTGTATGTATGATCCTTAAGGTCTAATGTTATGTCTAAATAATTCACTTTTTTGTTGGCTTCTACTGTGATTTTTAGGTTATGGCTTTGAAAAAAAATTACAAAGTTCTTTTTTCTTGTTTTCAATGGTTTTTGGTTTATTGGATAAAAAACAAAGCAGCAGAAAGTCCACATTCGATGTCACGATGGGATCTTATGATGGAGCCGAAACTTGTGAATTAGTTGGACTTTTCATGTTGTCTCATATACAGAAAATACATGGTAAACTGGTTGGCTTATACAGAGATGATGGCCTTTCCACGTTAAACAATAAACCAGAAACCATTGAAAACAAGAAAAAAGAACTCTGTAACATTTCAACCTAAAACCCAAAAAAACACGTGTAACCAACTTGCACGTGAAAACAGGGACAACTGGGCCCTACATGCTATATAACATCGGCAGTAGGCGACCCAAACATCATCCTGAAGAGAGCTACGCTCGAAACAATATTGTAGATGATTTTTAATACTCAGTTTAATATTTGATTTTAACAAATGTTGCTCCCCAAGGGGTCGAGCACTTTAAAAATCATATTAGAGAGAGAGAGAGAGAGAGAGAGAGAGAGAGAGAGAGAGAGAGAGAGAGAGATGTCACTAACTGACACCAAGAGCACAGACACAATCAGCCGTGTCTCCCTGATGAGTCCGATGCAGCGGACGAAAGGCCTAGGAACAGGTAATATTAATAGATCTGCCTTCAGGAGGGATTACGATGGTTCCCTCAAGCAACTAGTGAAGATTTTTTTCATATTTACAATATATTTTCTTAAATCATTCAAGCAATCAGAAAGACGAAGAACGGGAAAGCCCCAGGACCTGACAACATCACATCGGAAGTGCTCATGGCAGAAGCAACGGTCGCGGCGGACATCCTGATGGACTTATTTCACGAGGCCTGGGAAAAGGAAGAAGTGCCGAAAGAGTGGAGAAAGGGCTACATAATCAAGATACCCAAGAAGGGGGATCTCAGCGAGTGTAAGAACTGGAGAGGGATACAGCTGCTGTCACTACCCAGCAAGATCTTCACGAGAATCATCCTAGAGAGGATCCGGGCAGCTGTAGATGAAAAGCTGAGAGACGAACAAGCAGGATTTCGAGCAGGAAGATCATGTGTCGACCAGACAGCCACGCTCTGAATCATCATCGAGCAGTCTCTTGAGTGGCAGTCACCAATCTACATCAATTGCATGGATTTCAAAAAAGCATTCGACACAGTGGACAGAGAAGTAACATGGAAATTTCTGAGGCACTATGGAATTCCACTCAAGATGGTAAAGATAATACAGAGTCTGTACAAGGACACAGCGTGTCACGTCATCCACAACACGAGTGTGTCGGAACCCTTCACAGTGAACACCAGGGTCCATCAGGGATGTTAGTTGTCACCGCTGATCTTCCCTCTTGTGATCGACTGGGTGATGAGGACAGCGATGAACCCACCACGTGGGATCCAGTGGACACTCATGCAGAAACATGAGGTCCTGGATTTCGCGGACGACATCAGCTTGCTGACTCACACCCTCCACCACATGCAGAAGAAGACCAAGAGCCTCCGCAGCACAGCCAGAAACACTGGCTTGGAAATCAACGCAGAGAAGACAAAGACCATGAGAGCCAACACAAGCCAGGCTGAAGCAATTCGCCTAGGGGAACAACAGATGGAAAATGTTGAGAAATTTACCTACCTAGGAAGCATTGTCAAGAAGACAGGAGGTACTGATGATGACATCAGGGGTAGCATAACCAAGGCAAGATTTGCTTTCACCACCTTCAAGCCCATCTGGAGGAGCGCAAACGTCCATCTTCACACCAGACTGTTCCATATCTTTTGATCTCCCTTGCATCCTTGAATGGATCCTCAAGCATAGGCTCGAAGGTTGTCCCCTACATTTTGTAATGTTTGCATAATATTTCCAGTTTTTCAACAACTTTTTTGCTCTCCACGCTTTCGTTTTGTTTCATTTACCACACTTCGCTGGCTGCTTTGGGGGTGTTGTTGGATTCTTTTTTTAACCCTTGGTGGCGAGAACACCACACATTTATGGACTGTGGTATGTCTGTATTTGACACCAAGAACACAGACACAATCAGCCATGTCTCCCTGATGAGTCCGATGCAGCGGACGAAAGGCCTAGGAACAGGCAATATTAATAGATCTGCCTTCAAGTGGCATTACGATGGTTCCCTTAAGCAGCTAGTGAAGGTTTTTCATATTTACAATATATTTTCATAATTTTATTTTCCTGCTTTCTTCATCTTACCCCCCCCCCCTTCTTTTCTTTTTCTTTTAGTTCTTTGCCAGTGCATTACTATAATGACGGAAGAATTGTTATCCTGCATTTGTTTTCTCCCACTACTTAATTGTTCAGCATTACACACACACACACACACACACACACATATATATATATATATATATATATATATATATATATATTTGTTAAAAAATATTTTTAAAATGAAGTGGTAAAATCTACAAGTTTGTTTCTAGCTTTGCTATCTTCAGGATGTCTTTTGGAGCACGCCAACGGTCTTTTATGGCGTGCGGGACTTGATTTCAACTCTGTGTGTGCAGGCGGATCTCATTTGCTGCACGTGCGGCCTGTGGTTCTTATTGGGGCCTGTTCAGGTGGAATGTGCTAGCAAAGATTTCCACTTGTGCCTGCAATTGTTTACAATTTCTACTTTTGTGTTCAGAGTTGCTAAGTGTGGTTTGCATAATATTAACCATTTTTCTGTGGAGCATAGATTGCATCTTTTTGAAATATTGTTGTATGGTGCTGCTCTTTTTATGATTTTCCATGATATGTTGTAGTCTATTTTTTTATCTTTGAGTCTCCAGATGTATTTGCTCAGCTCTGTTTGATTTTTGTATTTTTCATTTTTGAATGACTGTTTATGGTTTGCGTATCTGGTTTTGAAAGTGTTTTCAGTAATCCCTACATATGTTTCTTCTTCATTTTCTGATGTTACCGTAGCTTGGTATACAATGTTGCTGTGAAGACATTTATTGTTCAGGGGGCACTGTTCTTTTTTAGTGCAGTTGCAAGATGTCCTTTCGGCACCCTTCTCTTTTATGTTGTTTTTCATTTTGTTAGATGAATCAATCATGTTTTTGAGGTTGGGCATACATGAGTATGACAGTTTAATGGTGTTTTTGTTGAATATTTTGGACAGTTTGTGTTCTTTTGGGAATGATGTTGCTAAGATTTTAAAGAATTCTTTTCCTACATTTGTTTTTACTTGTCCATCGTATGGTGGGTTGTACCA
>CM065729.1:27058988-27061488 GCA_033310375.1 Conus canariensis | reverse complement strand
AACACTAAAGTCAGCAATATGTGTGAACGAATATGGTGAACCCAACATATAATCAATCACAGTACATCCACTACTAGTGCATCGACCAATACCTGCATCTCTGCCAACTCTCTCATTAAACATAAACAAATTATGTGATTTGCAAAAATCAGTAAGTCGATAGGCATAGTTATTAGGTCGACGTACATCCTGAGAACATCTCGCAATAGGGATATCAAAATCTTCAATAGACAAGTGAAAACTATCAGCAACAATGTCATTGATATTTGTATCAAGCTTCAGAAAGTCAGGCAAACATTTAGTATAGACATTAACATCTCCCATAAGGAGTACATGGCAGTTAGAATCATGACGTGTAAGACTAGATTCCAAATCATCAAAACAGTTAACTGAACCATAAGCAGTTCCCTCTGGGAGAATATAAACTGAACCGACGAGCAGATCTTTATCATAATCTGTCAACAGTTTGTTGATTTTCAACCACAAAACACAGTCACTATCACACACACACACACACACACACACACACACACACACACACACACACACATATATATATATATATATAATTTTTTTTTTGTTGATAGGCAACGGCTATGCCACCGGATCTTTGATATGAAAGATATTTTCGACTAAACAAAGCAATAGAGTAGCCAAGATTACTAAAGCAGTCCACTAGATAGTCTGAGTCTTGTGCATCAGTTCTACTTTCGGTGAATGTTAATATGTCAAACTGAGAAATATAGTTTGTAAATTTTTTAAACTGCAAACGCCTTCTTAGTCCACAAACATTGATGGACAGGGAAGACAAAACTACATTTAAAACTAGAAAAACTTGAACAACAATTCAAACTAGGAACACTATCAAGGCTTGAACACATATGTACGTCAACGCGTCCTCCAGCAGACCCCTATGGCTCACAGACAAGGAGGTGCTGCAGCCCAAGGAACTTGAAGTCCACATCGACGCCCAATTTGAAGAGGTCGTCAGGACTGTCCACCATCACAGCTTCCGCCCTATCCTGACCAGGAATCTTCTTCACTCACACCAGAGTCTGCCATCAGGAGTAGTTGAAACCTTGTCCACTTTGCCCGACTTCTCCACCAGTTGAAGAAGCCTGCTGCGTAGTACAGTGAGATCGTCGTTCGGATAGACCCTCTTGTATTGATCTATCGTATGCAGCTCCTTCTTCTTCCTCATGACCTCACCTTTCACACGTCCAGAGAGAAACTTTACAAGCACAGGCCTGCACTTGCCACTAATCTTCTTGCCTTTCCTATGAACAACAGAAATGTCTGAGGCCTTCACTTCACATCCTGCCTCTTGTGACAGCGTCGCTACCTTTTGATCAAGGTTCTCCTCGTCTTCTTCAGGCAGACTGATGACCCGCACTGTTTCCCACCTGGTGTATTGTTCCTGGCGATCAAGGGAGAAGTGCAGCTGCAGGTTTGATTTCTGCACTTGTTGCAGAATTTCCGTGTTTTTTCTTGAAGACAGTGTCCATCACTCCAGTGATCACCCTCTCCAACCCCTTCACAAACAAATTTTCCATTTGTTTGGCAATAACTGGAACTAGAATTTCGGCGACGCGCATCGGAATAACGTGACTGTCAACATTGACGTCATTCTGGTTCTGATTCTTTCCTTTAGGCGTTTTCCTGCTGCTGATCTGCTGGCACGGTTTCGTCGCATTCATTCTGTGCAAAATGCTCTCCTGCACCTCGTCACACACTCCTGCTGTCGACTCCCTCACCAGCTTCTGCACGACTCTGTCCAAACTAGATCTAGCATCCTCCCACTGCACTGCAGAAGTAGAGGCCTCAGCCGACATTCTCGCACGGTTCAGTTCAAAACCAGGACTAGGAAACTAGGAAATAGACCACTCACGTGATCAAAAGGTCCGGAATTCTTAACCACTTTATGACTAAGGTTTCAAGTTTAAAGTAAAACAAAAACTAACCGAGAAGAAGAAAAAAAAACATAGAGCTCAAAATCTCAGCTGCCCATTAGAATGACCCGGAAGCGACGCGCGCGCACGCGCGCGCGCGCGCACACACACACACACACACACACACACACACACACACACACACACACACACACACTCACACACACACACACACACACACACACACACACACATACGCATGCACGCACGCACGCGCGCGCGCGCGCGCGCACACACACACACACACACACACACACACACACACACACACACACACACACACACACGTGATACCAAGCCCATGACCCACAAAAAACCCCAAAAACTTCTTTTTTGTCTATTTCCATTGCATGCTTTCAACTAATAAAAATAGTCATTAACTACCATGTTCTGTGTGCAAAGACGTTATTCATCGGCAAGTGAAATAGTGAATTCTTACAGATGTCAAAAGGATCACCAGAGCTTCAAAACCAGACGAGACAAAAATGTTCAATATGTTTGTCTTTTGATTTGGACACTAAATTTGCCACTAACAACAGTTCCGAGCACAA
>CM065729.1:27038988-27043988 GCA_033310375.1 Conus canariensis | reverse complement strand
GAATCAACATTGAAATATAGTCTGAATCAACTTTAGGGGGAGTTGTTCTGGGCCAGTTGCAAAAGTACCCCCCCCCCCCCCCCCCCCCCCTTGAATATCTCCGTTATCAATGTGCTCAGGGTTGTTATTTAATGATCATAAGCTCACACATGGACATTCTACCTAAATCAACATTGAAAACAAGTCTGAATCAACTTTAGGGGGAGTACTTCTGGGCCGGTCCCTGAAGTACCCCCCTCGCATATCTCCTATTTTAATGTGTTCAGGGTTGTTATTTACTGTTTATAAACTCATACATGGACATTCTATCTGAATCAACATTGAAAACGAGGTTGAATCAACTTTAGGGGGAGTACTTCTGGGCCGGTCCCAGAAGTACCCCCCTTGCATATCTCCTTTATCAATGTGTTCAAGGTTGTTATTTACTGGTTATAAACTCATACATGGACATTCTACCTGAATCAACATTGAAAACAAGGTTGAATCAACTTTAGGGGGAGTACTACTGGGCCGGTCCCAGAAGTACCCCCCTTGCATATCTCCTTTATCAACGTGTTCAGGGTTGTTATTTACTGGTTATAAACTCATACATGGACATTCTACCTGAATCAACATTGAAATATAGTCTGAATCAACTCTAGGGGGAGTTGTTCTGGGCCAGTCCCAAAAGTACCCCCCTTGCATATTTCCTTTATCAATGAGTTCAGGGTTGTTATCTAATGGTCATAAGCTCACACATTCACATTCTACCTGGATCAACATTGAAAATGAGGCTGAATCAACTTTAGGGGGAGTACTTCTGGGCCGGTCCCAGAAGTACCCCCCTCGCATATTTCCTTTTTTAATGTCTTCAGGGATGCTATTTACTGGTCATAAGCTCACACATGGACAGTCTATCTGAATTAACATTGCAAACGAGGCTGAATCTACTTTAGGGGGAGTACTTCTGGGCCAGTCCCAGAAGTACCCCCCTTCAATATCTCCTTTATTAATGTGTTCAAGGTTGTTATTTACTGGTAATAAACTCACACATGGACATTGTATCTGAATCAACATTGAAAACGAGTCTGAATCAACTTTAGGGGGAGTACTTCTGGGCCGGTCCCAGAAGTACCCCCCTCGCATATTTCCTTTATTAATGTGTTCGGGGTTGTTATTTACTGGTCATAAGCTCACACATAGACAGTCTATCTGAATCAGCATTGAAAACCAGTCTGAATTAACTTTAGGGAGAGTAATCTGGGCCGGTCCCAGAAGTACCTCCCTTGCATATCTCCTTTAATGAGTTCAAGGTTGTTATTTACTGGTCATAAAACTCACACATTGACATTCTATCTCAAACAACATGAAAGTATAGTCTGAATCTACTTTAGGGACAGTACTTCCGGGCTGGTCCCAGAAGTACCCCTTGCAGATCTCCTTTATTGATGTGTTCAGGGTTGTTATTTACTGGTCAAAAACTCATACATGGACATTTTATCTGAATAAACATTAAAAACGAGTCTGAATCAACTTTACGGGGAGTACTTCTAGGCCGGTCCCAGAAGTACCCTCCACCCCCCACCCCCACCCCCTTGCATATCTCCTTTATTAATGTGTTCAGGGTTGTTTTTTTTTTACTTTTTTTCTTTTATTTTTACATAAAATATAAGCTCACACATAGACATTGTATCTAAATCAACATTGTCATATAGACTGATTCAACTTTAGGGTGAGAACTTCTGGGCCGGTCACAGAAGTACCCCCCCCCCCCCCCCCCCCCCCTTGCATATCTCATTCATTAATGTGTTCAGGTTTGTTACTTACTGGTTAGAAACTCATACATGGATATAAACCCATGTATGGACATTCTATCGAAATCAACAATGAAATATTCTCTGAATCAATTTTAGGGGGAGTACATCTGGAGCCGCGCCAAAGTTACTTCCGGGAGTACATTTGGGCCGGGCCCAGACGTACTCCCGGGAGTCATTCTGGTGCGGGTGGGGGGTGGGGGGGGGGTGGGGGGGGGGATCGGGGGTCAGTTTGGGACTGGTACCAAAAGTACTCCCATGTCTAAAGGAAACATCATTATAAGATAGTTACATAAAACAAACATTTATTTGCAAAGTTGTCAATAGGGGGGGAGCACTTCTGGGACCAAGGGGAGGTACTGTCCCAGAAGTAGTCCCGGGTGTCAATCTGGCGCGCGGGCCCAGAATTACTCCCGGGAGTACTTCTGGGCGGGGAGTACTTTTGGGGTGTTACACCGGGTCAAGCTAACACTCCAGGATGGCTGTTCTGGGCTGGTGTCAGATTAACTCCCCAGGTGTGGGGCTGTTTTGGTGCAGGTCCAGTTTAACTCTCCAGGGGACTGTTCTGGGCTGGTGCCAGATTAACTCCTCAGGTGGGGGGCTGTTTTGGGGTAGGTCCAGTTTAACTCTCTAGGGGGCTGTTTGGGGCTAGTACCAGATTCACTGTCCAGGAGGGGGGCTGTTCTGGGCCGGGTCCAGATTGACTCTCTAGGGGGCCTGTTCTGGGCTAGTACCAGATTAACTCCCCAGGTGGGGGGCTATTTTTGGCCAGGTCCAGTTTAACTCTCTAGGGGGCTGTTTTGGTGCAGGTCCAGTTTGACTCTCTTGGGGGGGGGGGGGGGGGGGGGGGGTTGTTTCGGGCCGGTGCCAGATTATCTCTTCAAGGGAGGGGGGGGGGGGAGGGGGGCTGTTCTGAGCCAGATCCAGTTTAACTTTCCAGGGGAAATATTCTAAGCTGTTGCAATATTAACTCCCCAGAAGGAGGTTTGTTCTGGGCCAGGTCCAGTTTTACTCTCCAGGAGGCTGTTCTGGGCTGGTGCCAGATAAACTCTCCAGTAGGGGGGCTGTTCTGGGCCAGGTCCAGTTTAACTGACGAGGGGGGCTGTTCTGGGCTGGTGCCAGATTTACTCTCCAGGATGGGGGTGGGATGTTCTAGATTAGGTTCAGTTTAACGCTCCAGTAGGGCTGTTCTGGTCTAGTGCCAGATTAACTCCCCAAGATGGAGGGCTGTTCTGGGCCTTGTCTAGTTTAACTCTCCAGGGGGCTGTTCCATGACGGTGCCAGATTAACTCCCCTGGAGGGGGGCTGTTCTAGGACAGGTGCAGTTTAACTCTCCAGAGGGGCTGTTCTGGGCTGGTGCCAGATTAACTCCCCAGTAGAGGGGGGGGGGGGGGGGGGGCTGTTTTGTGCCAGGGCCAGTTCTACTCTCCAGGGAGGCCTGTACCAGGCTGGAGCCAGATTAACTCGCCAGGAGAGGGGGGGGGGGGGTTGCTCTAGGCCAGGTCCAGTTTAACTCTCTAGGGGGGCTGTTTTGGGCCAGTGCCGGATTAACTCCCCAGGAGGGGGAGGGGGCTGTTCTGGGCCTTGTCTAGTTTAATCTCTCCGGGGGGGAGGGGGGGGGGCTGTTCTATGACAGTGCCAGATTAACTCCCCTGGAGGGGGGCTGTTCTGGGACAGGTGCAGTTTAACTCTCCAGAGGGGCTGTTCTGGGCTGGTACCAGATTAACTCCCCAGTAGAGAGGCGTGGGGGGGGGGGGGGGGGCTGTTTTGTGCCAGGGCCAGTTTAACTCTCCATGGAGGCCTGTACCAGGCTAGAGCCAGATTAACTCCCCAGGATATGGGGGGGGGGGGGGGGAGCTGTTCTAGGTCACGTCCAGTTTAACTCTCTAGGGGGGCTGTTTGGGCCAGTGCCCAATTAACTCCCCAGGAGGGGGAGGGGGCTGTTCTGGGCCTTGTCTAATTTAACTCTCCAGGGGGAGGGGGGGGGCTGTTCCATGACGGTGTCAGATTAACTCCCCTGGAGGGGGGCTGTTCTGGGACAGGTGCAGTTCAACTCTCAAGAGGGGCTGTTCTGGGCTGGTACCAGATTAACTCCCCAGTAAGGGGGGGGGGGGGGGGGCTGTTTTGTGCCAGGGCCAGTTTAACTCTCCATGGAAGCCTGTACCAGGCTAGAGCCAGATTAACTCCCCAGGAGATGGGGGGGGGGGGGGCTGTTCTAGGTCACGTCCAGTTTAACTCTCTAGGGGGGCTGTTTGGGCCAGTGCCCAATTAACTCCCCAGGAGGGGGAGGGGGCTGTTCTGGGCCTTGTCTAGTTTAACTCTCCAGGGGGAGGGGGGGGCTGTTCCATGACGGTGTCAGATTAACTCCCCTGGAGGAGGGCTGTTCTGGGACAGGTGCAGTTTAACTCTCCAGAGGGGCTGTTCTGGGCTGGTGCCAGATTAACTCCCCAGTAGAGGGGGGGGGGGGGGGGGCTGTTTTGTGCCAGGGCCAGTTTAACTCTCCATGGAAGCCTGTACCATGCTGGAGCCAGATTAACTCCCCAGGAGAGGGGGGGAGGGGAGTCTGTTCTAGGTCACGTCCAGTTTAACTCTCTAGGGGGGCTGTTTTGGGCCAGTGCCAGATTAACTCCCCAGGAGGGGGAGGGGGTTGTTCTGGGCCTTGTCTAGTTTAACTTTCCAGGGGGGGGGGGGGGGGCTGTTCCATGACGGTGCCAGATTAACTCCCCTGGAGGGGAGGGTGGGGGGCTGTTCTGGGACAGGTGCAGTTTAACTCTCCAGAGGGGCTGTTCTGGGCTGGTACCAGATTGACTCCCCAGGAGAGGGGGGGGGGGGGCGCTATTTTGTGCCAGGGCCAGTTTAACTCTCCAGGAGAGGGATCGGGGCTGCTCTAGGCCAGGTCCAGTTAAACCCTCCGTGGGGGGGGGGGGGGGGGCTGTTTAGGGCCGGTGCCAGATTAACTCCCAAGGAGGGGGAGGCGGCAGTTCTGGGCCTTGTCTAGTTTAACTCTCCAGAGGTGAGGGAAGGGGGGGTGGGGGGGGGGGCTGTTCCCTGACGGTGCCAGATTAACTACCCTGGAGTGGGGCTGTTCTAGGACAAGTCCAGTTTAACTCTCCAGAGGGGCTGTTCTGGGCTGGTGCCAGATAAACTCCCCAGGAAGGGAGAGGGGAGGGAGGGATCCTGTTTTGTGCCAGGGCCAGTTCACCCCCA
>CM065729.1:27031488-27036488 GCA_033310375.1 Conus canariensis | reverse complement strand
GTAAAGATGATTCACAGCGCGGCAACTTATCAAGGCGTGGGCATTCTTCAACTCACAATTCTTCTTCAAAAAATTCAAAATGTCGTTATTGTGGTGGTCTGTTTCCACATAAAGGCAACTGTCCGGCTCGTGGAAAGAATGTCATAGTTGCAAGAAGGCTGGTCACTTTGTCAGTGTGTGAAACGACAAGGAGAACACAGATCAGATCTCTTCATTTTCAGCAAGTACCCAGCTACTTAACTGATGATGATGAAGACCCGGAAGATAATGAAATTGATAGTTGTGATAGTGAAGGTAGTGTTTTCACACTGATCAAGCATATCGCCCATCCCGCACATACTGTACAACTTGATGTGGATGGCAAGGCAGCATTTTTCATTGTTGATACCGGTGCAACAGTGAACATCCTGACATGGAACACTTTTAAGACATTTCCACTGCAGAAACTATCAGGTCCTTGTCCTTTCATTTACCCTTATGGATCAGATTCACCTCTTCCTGTGAAAGGATTTATCACTGCAAAGGTTACTTAAAAGAAATGTAACACGCACGTTTTACGTGGTTGACACAGATGCAAAACACTCAAGCAATCTCCTTAGTGGTACGACTGCAGAAGCGCTTCACATCATTCAGTTTCCTTTGTCAGCAGACATGTCTCTCAACCCACAACTATCCCTGACCAGTTTCCTTCCCTGTTTGATGGTAAAATTTGAAAGGTCGATGGTGTCGTCATCAAACTACATATTGATGAGTCTATACAAGCAGTCTAACCTCCCCATTGTCGTATTCCTTCTTTCCATGTTCGTAAAGACGTGGGTAAACAGCTGGAACGTTTAGAGTAAGATGACATCATTGAAAAGGTGGATGGTCCAACACCCTGGGTTAGTTCTGCGATTGTCGTTCCCAAACGAAATGGTGGTGTTCGTTTGTGCATTGACATGCGTGAAGCAAATAAAGCAGATAAGAGAGAAAAGCACCCCATACCCACCATCAATGATCTGATTCATGAACTGAATGGATCCACGGTACTCAGCAAACTTGATTTTATCCAGTGCCTACCACCAGCTGCACTAAATCCTAAGAGTAGATACATCACAGCATTCACTCACATTCACCCTTAGAACTACAAATGGCATCTTAGACTACGCATCGAATTGACAAATCCTCTCCATTAGGAGCTCATTATAGTCAGTTAATAGCCCTTTCCTCGTCAACCAATGACGTCAAAATTGTTCTTCACGCTATAATGGCCACTTTGGTAATTGAAATTAAAATAACTGTCAACTCACAGAAACTATTTGTAAAGTTAGTTCACCAACGCACGACTTCTATCTTCACACACCAACCATTCACTAATCAGATCCCCCTCTCTCCCACACATCCACGCACACGCTCTTCGTAGGATGTTGCTGTTCTCCCTAAGTACTTGCCCGGACTATCCTTGAAGAGCCGTAGTTCTGTTCGTAGAATTTCCGCCCGAATAATTATCCAGGTTATAGCTTTTGAAGATACCACGTGGAGGCCTCCATAAACTAAAGGTTAGCGGCTGTGGGCCATGTGTATACACAGATCAACTCAATATTTAGAGCGCACATATAGCCATCACTCAGCTCTTATACACACTTCGGCTCAACAGCCCTTACACACGACATTGCGCACACTATGACACTTCTGACGCTTGAACGATGGTTAATTCCACTGCTCCTCTGACGCCCTTCCCACTTCTTCGATGCCCTCTCCGCAGCTGTCACCCTCCAAAGTTATATTTCTTCCAGAAGAAGAACAAACAAACAAAAATAAATAAATAAAAACCCAACAGAAAACCATTCATCAAGACGAGCAAACCAGAAAATCTAGATGTGATAATATCCAATCACTACACTGAAACCCTATCTGGTTTGCTGGACATTGAAGGATAAACACAGTTGACTGGCAAAAGCTGCTGAATCAAGGAGTTATCCGACGTCACATTACATGCGAATTTTTCGCACAAACTATCACATCACTTCACAGAAATTTCAGGCACCTTCTCCCGATTATTCTGTAATCACATGGAAACATGGACAGTAAATCAGCACAGGCAATTTGCCACACACGGCCAATTTCAAGCTTTGTGATCGAATCATACCTTAAATCTACTGCAAAGGATGAAACTTTTCGCACAAACTATCACATCACTTCACAGAAATTTCAGGCACCTTCTCCTGATTATTCTGCAATCACATGGAAGAAACATGGACAGTAAATCAGCACAGGCAATTTGCCACACACGGCCAGTTTCAAGCTTTGTGAACGAATCACACTTAAATCCACAGCAAAGGAGAAAACTGTCTAACCCTTCACTGCCAAAACTCCAGCTGTCCGTTTTGACCCATAAGTCAGGCTCGCTAATTCTTAAAGCCCCCCCCCCCCCCCCCCCCTTCTGGAAACAATAAACATAATGATCTCCTTTTCTTGTGGGTAATTCTTCACGCATGTCAATGCACAAACCAACACCACCATTTCGTTTGGTAACAAGAATTGCAGGACTAACCCAGGGAGTACTGATTTTACAAGGCTACAATTCATAAAACTAGATCTAGATTACTGATTCAGTGTTAGGCTCAAATTATAGATTAGCCTATCTAAAAGCCTAGACTCCATAGTATACACCAACTAGATCTAAAAAAAATAGCTCTAAGAGTATTACTCTATACTGATCATAACGAAAAAAAAAAAAAAAGACGAAAGACTTATGTAATTCTAGATCTAACTAAAAGGTTCGCCGGCGACGTGCCTATGGTTACGTATCTGTGATGACGGCTGGCACAGGACCTGACACCTGGAAATGGGATTCTGTACAACAAGAATCATTTTCAAGACTGAAACAAGTACTCACAGGAAAACATGTGGTGGCCTACTTTGATCCAAACAAGAAGACAGACATCATTTTGGACGCAAGCCCTATTGGACTTGGTGCCGTTTTGACGCAAGAGGGCAAGCCTGTGTGCTACGCTAGCCGTGCACTCACAGATGTGGAGAAACGATACTCTCAGACTGAAAAAGGAATGTTAGCAGTTGTTTTCAGTGTTGAACTTTTTCACATCTACATATACGGAGGGCCATTTAAAGTACATACTGCTCACAAACCTCTGCTTGGCATTGCCAAAGGTCAAAGCTCAGAGCTGCACGCATTCAAAGACTACGTTTTCGTCTTATGCCATATGAGATGAACATTGTGTATCAGCCGGGGAAAAATGAACAGAATCTAGCTGATTTCATCAGTAGACATCCTACAAACTTTCCAAAACGGTAAAAAAACATATCAGAACACTACATCAGCTATGTAGCAAGAAAATGTGTTCCCAAAGCAATGACTGTCTTCCAAAAAATACGTAAAAGTGAAACGGTAGAAAGAGTCACACCTAAGTGTATATGCTCATTCACAATTTGTAATTGTATATCATTGTAAAACCATTATTCTCGTGAAGCAACATGCCCGTCAAGATATATTGTAATTTTAGATCTTTCTTCACTCACAATCAGTCCTGGTTTATCGGCAGTGTTGATTAATATATCTAGCCGGTTTTGAAGAGCAGATACGGTAAGGAAAAGAAGAACAACATCGTCAGCAAGAAGCAGATGATGTGCAGTTGCTTCTGACCAGGTGAGTGGAAATGTTCTGGAATCAAATAGTTTAATTGAAACATTTGGTTAAAAAAAAGAAATGACTAATGAGCATACTAGTAAAATGCACAGCTGCGTCCATCAGTCCCAGCAGCGTTACCATTCTGAAGTGATCTTATTGCATTTTTAACCTCTAATGATGCTATTGCCGAGTCTAGGGTGCAAGTATTTAAATCACAGCTGAAACTAATATCACTGTTAATAATGTTGGCCATTTGAATATCTAAAGGTACAAAACGATCGCTAATTCCAAAATGTAGTTTGTTTCCTTGTTCAAAGTCATTATAAACTTACGAAAGTGGTTGTACTATTCTTCTTCTTGTGCTTCCGTACATACCTTTGACTAAATAGTCCCCCAGAATTTCTTGGAATTATTTTCATTTGTCTCAAGAGTAGCCAGTGTGCATATTTTATCTTTCATTTGTTTTCTAACGAGCAAATCTTTTTATTCTCTTCAGTTGTTAGTGGCCTCAATTCTTCGACTTGCGTTGCGTTGTTACAATTTTTTTTTTTTTTTTTTTTTAAAGGACTGCAATAATTTTGATCTTGCATCTGGACATTCACTATCGAACGAGGAATTGTAATTCTTTTCACCTTTAACATTTTGTTTCCTGCATTGGCCTGCAAGAGTCAAACATTCGTAAAATGTATTCAGTGCCAGATTAGCATCAACAGTCATCAAAATTACAGCTTCATTCAAAATATCTTGTATCCCCTGTGACTTGAAGGCCTGATAATATTAATCTAAACGATCCTTACTCCAAATGAACCTTTGAGTGACACGTGTTACAGGTTAATTTGAAATGTTTTACATTTAGCTGTAAGTGAAATTTTAATTCAATAGGTAAATGTTTAGATTCTGCAATATTAAAGACTCCCATGCTTAGAGTGTGTTTAAGAATGCATCTTGATATAAAGATAATAATATATGATCTTCGACCTTTTATGTGCTATATACATACAAAGTGTCTGTGCATATCAACCGAGTTGACACCATGTAACATTATTAATGATAATTCTTCACATAATTTCAATAAGAAACGTCCAAATTCATTCATCATTTTATCTTTGGAATTTATAAGATATATTTCATGTACTTCAGTATTGTTGTCATCATCATTCCAAACATTGGTGTAAGGGAGAGTAATTTCCCTAGCATTTGATTTACTTGCCTTGGCATTGAAATCCCCCATAATAATGAAGGGTGATTTACCATATTGTTAAAAGATATCGAGGGACTGTAGAAAGTAGAAGGGAACCTGTTTTACACCACACCACACCAAACAATCAGAACAGCACCAAGATAAAATCGGTAGTGAAAATGGTAATAGTTG
>CM065729.1:27023988-27026488 GCA_033310375.1 Conus canariensis | reverse complement strand
CGTATGGTGAACCTCTGGCCAGTCTGGACGCTGCAGAAGGTGGTGGTCTGTTGTAGATGGAGGTGGCAGACAATGCAGCGTCTGGCACTGCACTTGTAATATCCAGCCACAGTGTCTTCTAGGTTCTGTGATACTGTGGGAGCGGTAGGTAAATTGGCAAGCTTGGATGGCATGCGGAGCCTCCGGAGGTTATGGCTGTTTCTTTCTCCGACGGTGGGCGCGCGTGGCACGGCCTTCCTCGTTCTTCTGCTCTGGTGCAGAGTGGGTATGAGCTCCATCAGCCAACGTCCAAGAAGTGGGTGTGTCAGGTTGTGTGTTATCACCACAAGCACTCTTTCTGGTTTGTGGTTTTTGGCTGCATATTTTAGAATGTGTTTGTCGACATGTTGGTCACTTTGTAAATGGCTATGTCTAGAAGTGGTCCTGGGTAGCCTTGTCTTTGCAGTCTTGGTTCAGTTCCTCATTCCTCTGACGGAACAGCTCATCAGTGGAGCAGATTCGGCGCATCAGTATACTCTGTCCAAATGGGATGCTCCTCAGGCAGTGGCGTGGGTGGCATGAGTGGAACGGGAGCAGCATGTTGGCGTCCGTGAGTTTCATGCTAAGATCTGTGACCTGGTGGCTGTCCACTATACTGATGCTGACGTCCAGGCAACGGATGTTAGTTCTGCCGTTGCTCCAGGTGAATTTGACTGTCTGATGTTGTTGGTTCAGCCAGAGGAGGATCTGCGGCAGGTTTTCTTTACCTTTCGTCCACAGCAATAAGATGTCATCAATGAAGCGCCTCCAGTTCTTCCATTGTATTTGTCATGGCGACGTGAACAACAGCCGCTTTTCCAACCACCCCATGAACACATTTGCAAAGGCTGGGGCCATGGGTGTGCCCATTGCGATACCCTGGACCTCCTTATACACTTCGTCGTCAAAGGCGAACACGTTATTCTGTAGAATATAATCCACAATTTCAAGGAGGGTGGTGATGGGAGACACGTTACTGTCTGCAGCATGATTGCTTAGCATGTCCTTCAGGGATGTGCCAAGACGTCGATGGTAGCGCGCATGCGCGTGCATGCGTGCAAGAATGTGTGTGTGCGTGCGTGCCAGCGTTCATGTGTGCATATCTGTGCGTGTGTACGTGTGTGTGTGTGTGTGTGTGTGTGTGTGTGTGTGTGTGTGTGTGTGTGTGTGTGCGCGCGCGCGCGCGCGTGTGTGTGTATGTGTGTGTGTGTGTGTGTGTGTGTGTGTGTGTGTGTGTGTGTGTGCGTGCGTGCGTGCGTGGGTGCGTGGGTGAGTGTGTGTGTTTGTGTGTGTGTGTGTGTGTGTGTGTGTGTGTGTGTGTGTGTGTGTGTGTGTGTGTGTGAAACCTAGGAATTAATGAGTGGAGATTAAGTCAGCAGAGGTTCGAATGGACATACAAAATGTTTCCTCGAAAAATGAGAAGCATATATTGATTAGTAGACCACACAGTGGAACGCGTGTCAAATTAAAAGATCAACCACTGTTTTGAAAAACTGAACTCATAGGGGAGAGCAGACATAACCAAGTCATCACAAGCAAGTTTGTACTAGATATTGATTGAAAACTCCGCGGGTACCCACACTAGCAATCACCTCCTCCTCCTCTTCAACTCAAACCCTTAACCCCATTCTGTGTCTTAATCCAATGCTGTCGTCTGCGAAACGCGGGAGTTAAAATAGTAAAGCGCTGAAGCTGTCACGAGGATATGTTAGGAATATTGCAAGCGAATTTCTTTTGTGTTTGTATATATTCTTATGCCTAGTGAGGGAGACATCCCTTCCATTTTGATAATCTTGTTTATTACCATTCTTATCTTTGTTGCCTAAAAGGGCTTTAAACACAGAGAAAAATAGATGATAGTTATAATTCAATACAGCGAATTCTACACAGGACAGAAAAGGCATTTGCCAACAGTTCAATTGGAAATATGCAAAACCTGCATTTTGAAAGTCTTTAATTGAAACAGAGAGAGAGAGAGAGAGAGAGAGAGAGAGAGAGAGAGAGAGAGAGAGAGAGAGAGAGAGAGAGAGAGAGAGAGAGAGAGAGATACTGACACTTCTTATTTTATTGCAAAGATCAGGGTTTTTTTGACAATGGATCAAGGATACGAATAATGTTAACACAGTTGTTCTTTTATCGCAAGCAATGCTGTTGTGTTATGCCCAACGATGTATTTTTCAAGAGCCATAAAAAATATTGTGAATGCTGATCTTTGGATAGACTTGTACCAACCCAACTATTATAATGTAATTGAAATAAATGACGATTGTCTCGAGCATTCACTGATCAGGTGACAACAAGACGATTCTGTATTGAATCTTCTTACGTCACGATGATGTGAGTTTTTGTACATTGTAGGTTTGTACATATATGAATTATTGCCTTCGCTTGAAGTAAAATGATGCAAAATGCGTGAAGCTGAAGATTGGTCAAATATAATCATATAAGATAAAAAGACAGTAAAAAAAAAAAACAAAAAAAA
>CM065729.1:26995244-27005244 GCA_033310375.1 Conus canariensis | reverse complement strand
TCTTCTTCTTCTCTATCGCTCTATGTCTCTCTCTGTCTCTCTCCATGTCTGTCTTTCTATCTCTATCTCTTTCTCTGTCTATCTGTCTATCTGTCTGTCTCTGTCTCTCTCTTACACTATCTCATCTCTCTCTCTCTCTCTCTCTCTCTCTCTCTCTCTCTCTCTTTGTGTGTGTGTGTGTGTGTGTGTGTGTGTGTGTGTGTGTGTGTGTGTGTCTGTGTGTCTATGTGTGTGTGTCTGTGTGTGTCTGTGTGTGTGTATGTGGTTGGTGGAGAGAAGGGGAAGGTGAGTATATCTGCATGTACTCCAACCAGTACTTTCACAGTTACCCTCACACTGTTAAGAGGTGACTCCAGCACTGGCATGTGGAGATGCCACACACACTGGACTTGTACGATCATCTTACTGTGCTTTAGAGGCAACTTGCGTTGCTACATATTGTTATTGTTTTATTTTGGATTTGTTTTACGTTTTGCTGTTGCTGCTGGTGGTGTTGGTGTTGTCGATGATGATGTTGATGCTGTTGTTGTCTGTGCGGGTGTTCTTCAATTTTCTTATCTCATGTTTTCTTTTTTTTTTCATGCCTCAGCATTATGAGAACTCTAGCTTTCTTGGCTTGTGCCATCGCTCCTTCATCTCACCAGTTGTAGCAGGATCCAACTTCCCACTTGCTGAGGACAGAACAAGGCTTGTACAAACGATTTTAACAGAGAGAGAGAGAGAGAGAGAGAGAGAGAGAGAGAGAGAGAGAGAGAGAGAGAGAGAGAGAGAGAGAGAGAGAGAGAGAGACTTTCCTGTCTGTAATGAGTTCCCATGTACCAACGTTTCTTCCTGTGTTCGATGTTTTGCATTCTGTGGCACACTCGAACCTAGTGTTCAGCACTGAAACAAAGAGCATTCCAGAGAAGAATCGAAGGTAGATGAGGAAACAAAGAATATCTTAGAAAGTATGTGGCCGATATTTCTGAAAATTTGTGGGTATGCTCATTATGGGTCACGGATGATGCCCGATGTTTAAGTTTACTGTCAAAGCCATTACTAACGGACTATAATGGTTTTCTTCTTTATTTAAAATCTCAGAAAGTACTTGGCCGATCTTTCTGAAAATCTTAAGTATGTTCATTATAGGTCACAGATGATGGCCGATGTTTACCAGAATAGCCATTACTAACGGTTACACCAGCCCAAGACGGATTTTCCTCTTTATGGAATATCTCACGCGTATTCAGGATAAACTGGGAGTACGTTTATATGCTTTGCATCTTGTTTTTCTTCAAAAGCCACACATGCCACTAAGTACAGTGCAAGAAACACACAAAGGAAACAGCGGTACAGGGGAGAGAATAACAGTGTTTTGTCTTCTGTTGAAGTCATTTATACGAGCGCTGTTCTCCTTTCAACATGTGGAAAATTGGATCCTGCTGCAACTGGCAAGATAGCACAAGTCGAGCTAACGACAGTATTGAAAAAAAAAAATGAGATGGGTGGCTGAGGGAGAGGTGGAGGGGTCGGGCATCCATCAGGAAAGGAATGTGAATAAGATCAACACAGACAACAAAAACCAGCATGTAACACAACATAAACAGAAAGAAATCATTATTCTTAGCTGCGTTTTCTGTGGCATCCTGTGACTAAGCAGATCGTCTCTAAAGCAAAAAGGGGTAAAATTTGACATTTTGAATATTGTTAGGAGCAGGAGAGAGGAAAGGCGAAAGAAGGAAGGAATAAAAACAAAACTACAATGATCAGAAAAGAACAACAACGGTGCACTAAACATGCATATATGACTTTTATTCTTAAAGCAAACGCGTGAGATTTTCTTTTTCCAACAGTCACAAATCATGCATGTGTTTGCGTCTGTCTGTCTGTCTGTCTGTCTCACGACAAAAAAGCAGAAGAGCACACCAAACAAAGTGTGAAGTAACGCAGTTTTAATGCACGACACAAAACAGGACAAGAAATTTTCGGCAATATGCCTTCCTCAGCGACAAAAAAAATACAGACATAAATGTCTGCATTCACCACTTTGGCTTCACAAGGGGAGTATTGTGCATGTTTATGTCTGGGTTTTTTTTTTGTTTTTTTTTTTCGTCGCTGAGGAAGGCATATTGCCGAAAATTTCTTGTCCTGTTTTGTGCCGTGCATTAAAACTGCTTTACTTCACACTTTGTTTTGTGCGCTCTTCTGCTTTTTTGTCTTGTTCCAGTAACGCTGCAGTTTGTTTCTTTTGCTGTCTGTCTGTCTGTCTGTCTGTCTGTCTCTCTCTCTCTCTCTCTCTCTCTCTCTCTCTCTCTCTCTCTCTCTGCGAGGGGGCTGTGTGTGTGTGTGTGTGTGTGTGTGTGTGTGTGAGGGTGCGTGCGTGTGTGTGCATGTGTGTATGTGTGCGTGTGTGTGTGTGTGTGTTTGTGTGTGTGTGTGTGTGTGTGTGTGTGTGTGTGTGTGTGTGTGTATGTGAGGGTGCGTGCGTGTGTGTGCATGTGTGTTTGTGTGTGTGTGTGTGTGTGTGTGTGTGTGTGTGCGTGCGTGCGTGCGTGCGTGCGTGCGTGTGTGTGTGTGTGTGGTGTGTGTGTGTGTGTGTGTGTGTGTGTGTGTGTGTGTGTGTGTGTGTGTGTACATGCGTGAGTACGCATGTGTGTGCGTGCATGTGTCTGTGTGTGATAGCACGTGGTCGTGCGTACTTCTTCTTACAGGTGTACATGAATACAAGGTATAAGGTACTTTTGATGATATTGTTATATATTTGGCCTTACTTAATTGGCCACATTTTATCCCCTTTGAAGTCTTCTATCAAATATGTGTGCGTGCCTGATGCTAGATACTGGCCAATAATGCAGGTATTGTGCATTTTAAGTTTTGGTATGATAAACTAACTTAGCTGAGTTTAATAAAGTCAGCATTGCATGTGAATTAAGATATACGATGGTAAGCTGACTATGCAGCACACAGCGGACATCATGTAACGTTCATACAGAGACAGAGAGACAGAGAGACAGAGACAGTCAGACAGACACGACGACTACTACTACTTCAACTACTACCACTTAAACAACTACTACTACTACTACTACTACTACTACTACTACCACCACCACCACCACCACCACCACCACCACCACTACTACTACTACTACTATTACTACTACTACTACTACTTCTACTACTACTACTATCAAAACCGGTGCCCATGAAGATGATTGCGAGTCGTCATCATAACGACTACAGACCAAAGACGCTGACATCAACTACACTGGCAGGACTATCCTCAAGCACCTCGGGTTCCTGCAGTTCGTCTACATGGAGGACCGGAACGCGCAGGACGCCATCCTGATGCTTCTGCATCGTTTCTTCCAGCACCTCGACAGGCCATGTAGACTTGTCGAGCTTTCATTGATATAATCCAGCCTGGTCTCCGTATTGAGAACCTCTTTTTTTTCTGGTTGTCACCACCATCACCACCACCACCACCCCCTCCACCATCATTGCCTGGGTCTTCAGATTCTGCAGATTCTCGACCGAAAAGTATCAGCAAGTTCGTATAGGGTGCACTATTTCTGATGTCTTGGAGAGTAAGTGCATACCATGCACATCTACACGTATCTTGGCATAATCGTCAAAGACAAGTTGGATTAGACCCCCACATCAACTCCAGCTGAAGAAAAGGCCAATCCGCACCATTCTTTTCTGCGAAAACGTAAACAGTCTAGAGTCAACAGTACCATCTTGCACGCATTTTGCCAGTCTATCATCCTCTTCAGTCACATACACTTCCTCAGTTCTCTGACGAAAGTCAAAGTGGAAAGACTGGAGATGATCGTAGGGCGAATTGTTGTATCTGATGAGCCAGTTGTTTTAAGCTTTACATTCGTTTGACCCCCCCCCCCCCCGCCCCCCTCCCATCCCGTCTAATATAGACCTACACGTATGGTTGTTCTTCCCGTTACAACTATACAAAAGCTATACAAATCATATAGGTTTATTGCTTACGAACCGCGGTAAAACAGATTTGGATTTCAAGTGCTCGAATATATAGGGCTGGTGGACGTAAGTGGTCACTTTATTACGTCATTCTCTCTCTCTCTCTCTCTCTCTCTCTCTCTCTCTCTCTGCTTATGAATTTAGCTTAAAGGCTAGTGTCCCAGCATAATCATCAGAGACCCAGTGTAAGCTGGGAAATGTAGTTCTTTTGCTGTATGATTATCTATAATGTACATGTAAGTATGCACAGATCAGCTATAATGTACACGTATATAATGACATGATAATCATCCATCGGGCCAACACCATCTGCTCTACTCAGGATGCCAAAGACCAGGAAATGGAACACCTCAAACTGGTTCTCACCATATCAGGCTATGAGAAGTGGGCGTGGAACATCCCGGCTAGCAAGAAGATCACACTGCATCCTACCACCAAACAAGACCAAACCAGGCGTAAAGGACATGTCACCATCCCCTATGTCCGCAGTGTGACTGAAGCCTTGAGCAGGAAGATCGGGAAAACCGGCGTCTCCGTACATCCCAAACCTACCAACACCATCCGCAGCCAGCTGGTCACCCCCAAGGACAAAACCGACAAACTGGACACGTCTGGAGTGATCTACCAAATAGACTGTCGTGACTGTGACGAGAACTATGTCGGGAAACTGAGAGAAACGTTCGAAAACGCTTGACAGAACACAAAAGGGAATCATCACCAGTAGGCGCGCACCTACACGCCCAGCAACATCAGTTCGATTATGACAACATCAGCGTCCTCGACCGTGACAACAGATGGTTTCAGCGTGGGGTGAAGGAGGCTATACATATTGCCGCCAACAACCCCACACTCAACCGGGACTGGGGCAGACACACCTTGCCATCGGTGTACAACACCCTCATTGTTCAGTCACATGACCAGGGTTCGACCCGTGGTCGTGTGCACTGAACGCCAGTTCACCCAGTAGCCACACCACCGCTGAAGAAGACGGACAGAGGTCTGTCGAAAGCTCCGAGTGCTATTCCTAGCTGAGTGACCTGTTTAAATCTGGTAGTCGTTATGTTTATAGTCATTTTGACAGGTGGTTCATAACCTTCATTTAACACAATTAGTGATACCATTTCTTATGTCCACAAATGTTTTCTTTCACTTGGCAACTGCATTTGTTTTATGTTAGTTTCACTGAAATATGTTGAATGTTGTTTACTTGGACACAGGACGCTGGCGATTGTTTTAGCATAAAAAAAAAAAAAAACTTTCGTAAACTGCACGCCAATGTTAATGGGTCTTTTTATACAGAAATCCTGATGAACATGCAGGCTGGCGTAATCGTTTTGGGTCCATGATGGAATATGCCTCAAACTGTTCAACTGAGGTAATCCTGCCTGGAGTATTTAATATTGATACACTTGAACGTCATGATACATGGAAGAGAATTGTTGAGACCTTTACTAAACCCAATTAACAAACACTCCAACATGGAAAATAGTAGCATCTTAAACATTGATCGATCACATTGATAAAGGTAACTCAGCTAATACAGTGGGAACATCTGTTTTTTGTCTGTGGCCTGAATGATCACGTTATCAAAAAAGGGAATACACATTCCTGGATGCACCCACAAATGTATACCATATCGATGTTATAAAATGTTAACGCGGTAGTATCCCTGCATGATCTATAAATTGCCCATTTTTCTGATGCTTATCAGCATAATGACCCTGAAAAAGCTTTTGCCACATGGTACAATTCACGCCCCACCTGCAATCAAAAGAATTAAAATCAATTCGAAGCCACCATGGTTAAATGATGAAATCAATGCAGCCATAAATGTTCATGAAAGGTTATTGCAGTCAACAGGTAAAGACGTACAATTTCTTCTTCTTCATCTTCTTCCTTAAAAGCTGGTGCACTCAAAAATGGGTAGGTCACCGGCGCGCATGTTACAAAAAGAGAATGCGACTCAGCCTGGTGGCCCCTGGAGCAAAATTTGGCAACAAGGGGTCGCACATGAAATATTTAAGAGACAACGAAAGAAAATGATGATGAAGTGAGCTTCCCGAAACAACTAATTTCCTCGAAGAAAGTTACAAAACAAAACCGATTTGGAAAGCTATACATCAGTTATGTGGTACAATATCTGCATGTTTAGGCCATTCATCAATAGATTTATCGGTTAAATAGCTCAGTTACCATTTTACTATAGTGTCGGATAAAGCTGTTAAAGTTGGCAGAAAGAATGCGTATGATTTGGTATTACTGAAAGAGATTTGCAAATCGAAAATCATAATGCCCAATCTCCAGTTTAAATTGATGGGTGTTATGAACATATAAGGATCTGTGAAACAATCGAGTGCTCGAGGTCAGGACGACTTAGAAAACACGATTCTACAGACAGCTGAACCAGTAATCTCTGAAACATTTTACATATACTTATAGCCTCTACAAAGAAACATGATACTGTCCACAAACATTTATTTAAAGATGGTAAAGTGCTGCCTCATTTTAAATCTGGTATCCAAAGTGTCCTTCAAATTACACACCGATATACTTTGTTTAACATTTAGAAAAGCATCGAAAACAAATGATCCAATCCCGTTTTGGTAAATACACATTATTTCATGCTAATCCAAGCAGTTTGAGGAAGGATCGTTCTTGTTGTACCGCGTAAACTAATCTCATAGATTAATGGCGTTCAAATGTTAATATCGATATATTCACGGTTGTAGTGTTTGTAGATTTTGTTAAAGCATTTTACATAGTTACCCATAGTCTTCTTTCGAGATTTTTTCCATGTATGGTCTGTCTGTAGAGTCTATCGGTCTTATTTCTTTCTTCCTGTCTAGCAGAAGACAAATAGTGTGTGTGTGTGTGTGTGTGTGTGTGTGTGTGTGTGTGTGTGTGTGTGTGTGTGTGTGTGTGTGCCTGTGTACGTGTGTACTAGAATATGTTCGTGCATACGTGTGTTCATACGTGCATGTCAGTGTGCACATGAGCACGTGTGCATGCGCGCACGCGTCTGAGTGCATACGTGTGTGTATACGCATGTGTGCTTATACCCATGCGTGCGTGCGTGCGTGTGTGTGTGTGTGTGTGTGTGTGTGTGTGTGTGTGTGTGTGTGTGTGTGTGTGTGTGTGTGTGATCGAGGCAGACTTTTTTTTCAGCATTTGTTTTTAGAAGAGAAGACAGTTCGTGGCATGCCAGTACTCGTTTGTCTTGTCACCCGAAGCAGGATCCGATTAGTCAAAACCCGAAAAGCGGTTGTGGTTAGTGCTAATGGTTTGAACAGAAGAAAACGTGTTTTGTTTGCTTTGTTCGTTTTCTGTTGTTTGTTTGCTTGTTTTTGTTTTCGTTTCGTCTTCATACTGTCGTCTTTTTTGCTGCACGTTTGTTTTATTTCAGTATGGAAACAACAACAACAACAACAACAACAGCAACAACAACAACGCGCGCGCGCGCGCGCACACACACACACACACACACACACACACACACACACAGAAAAAATGCTGAATACTATGGTGATGTAAGGAGACTATGAGAAGGAGAAGATGGAGGTTCGGAAGAGAGAGAGAGAGAGAGAGAGAGAGAGAGAGAGAGAGAGAGAGAGAGAGAGACTCAGACTGTAAACTTTAATTGTCCCGAGAACCTTTAACGGCCTATAGACACAGCATGGTAATGTTAAGATAAATCATGATTACCGAATAGACCAGTTGTCTTTTCAAACTCATGCAAACGTGAAATGATTTTGTGCTAAGGATTGTCGGTCTCTACCCCCAAGCATTTCAATCGGGTATACTTTAGAAAAAGTTTGAATCTTGCACATGTATATGTTCTGTTTACTGCAGTCTTAGCAATTTGCGCGTGTAGCTACTGTCCAGAAACTGATTTTCATCTTCGACCACAACACATTCTTCTAACCATGCTGTGGTTTATTTTTTTGTGTTGCTCGAGTGCCCGGGTCGTTCTTTGTATAGTTTATAGTTTTTCGGTTTCAGTTTCATCAAGGATGCGTCACGGCGCACGGACTTGGCCATACACGCTTCACCACATCCGCTAAGTTTTGAGACCACGCTGCGCATTATTAAAAGCTGATGGATTTTTCAAAGAATTACTGACTAAAATGACGTAAACAGTAAACAAGTAGGGTAAGTCTTGCTCCCATAAGAAAACCTAACACATTGTAACTTTTATTGAAGACTGGCACAGCCTTTTAAACTTGAATAAAGTCAGACAAATACAAAGACGAACAATCCAGTGGGGGAAAAACAAGTGCAGGCCAACAACCCCTCCGTCATCGCAGTAATGACTTGTCAAAGATTTCAACTTAAGGGGAGGGGGGCGGGGGGGGGGGGGGGGGGGGGGTTGACGATGAAGAAAATGGGAACATAGAATTAAGAAAATTTATTATAGATATGAAAACTCTTCACTAGCTGCATGAGAGAACCATCGTAATCCCTCTCGAAGGCAGATCTATTTGTATTGCCTGCTCCTAGGCTTTTCGTCCGCTGGATCGGACTCATCAGGGAGACATGGCTGATTGTGTCTGTGCTCCTGGCGTCAAATAGAGACACACCACAGTCCATAATACTGTGGTGTTCTCACCACCGAGGGTTCAAAAAAGAATCCAACAGCACCCCAAAAGCAGCCAGCTAAGGGTAGTAAATGTAACAAAACGAAAGTGTGGGGAGGAAAAAAATGTTGCTGAAAAACTAAAGACATCATGCAAACAGTATAAAATGTAGGGGACAATCCATGAGCCTGCGCCAGGGCATCCACCCAAGGATGCAAGCGAGATCAAAAGACAAACACAAAGACGGACAGAAACAAATACAAATAACCTGGATTTAATTGAAACGAGCGAGCGTATACGCTTGAGCGCGCGCCCGTGTGTGTGTGTGTGTGTGTGTGTGTGTGTGTGTGTGTGTGTGTGTGTGTGTGTGTGTGTGACTGCATGCGCCTTTGATTGTTTGGAGGAAATGAATGTTCAGAAGATGACTTAGGAACTAGAACAACAAGAAGAACAACGACAATACCGTCAACTACAACACACGCACACGTGCGCTCTCTCTCTCTCTCTCTCTCTCTCTCTCTCTCTCTCTCTCTCTCACACACACACACACACACACACACACACACACACACACGCGCGCGCGCACACGCGCACACACACACACACACACACACACACACACACACACACACACACACACACACACAAGCACACACACACAAGCACACACAAGCGCGCGCACACACACACACACTCACGCAAGGCTTGCACACTCACATCTGTGGACTCTCCATTTTACATGCCTGCACGACCCCACTGATGAACATACTGTGGTACACATACGTCAACTGTAAACGATGGGGTTCCTGCGAGTTTCAAAGTCTACTCTCATTTGACATGCGTTTGAGCATTTTTGTCTGTTATTGGAAAGGCCCAGTATGAATTTGCCCCAATCTCAAGGAGTTTTCGCAGTGTTGGTCTTGAGATTATTACAATATTTGTTTGGTTGGTGATGTTTGTTGCTCTTTTTTAAGCCTGGATGTGGGGCCACTTCCTCTCTTGATGTTCATATCTGAAAGATAGTCTATGGTATAGTGGCTTTGCTCTTGTTTGCTTTGTGATTTAGATTTCCTATCCAATCAGATCGATCAAGCTGTAATCCAGTTCTTATCGTTGCCTTGCCAGCCAGTGTGTCAGCTCGCCCGTTTCCTTCAACTCCTGCATGTCTTGGGCAATACATCCATATGAGTCCCTCCAATGGAAGGTTGCGGATTAGTTCATGCCAAGCAGGGCTTCCCATTCCACTCTTCACTTTTTGAAGTAGATTCATGGAGTCAGTCAGTATCATGGCTTGTTGAGTTGGAAACTGGCCTGTGGCTAAAAGCCAGTGGAGTGCTTGTGCCACTGCTTCTGCCTCCATTGTCCGAGTTGAAGTTATTAAACTGTGCGCGGCATTGCCTTCCTGGAAAATGCGGCCATTTTGCTTCACTGTGTGTCCCCACTCTGACTTA
>CM065729.1:26980244-26982744 GCA_033310375.1 Conus canariensis | reverse complement strand
GGAGGAACTCACGACAGGAGATCATGCCCTGCATACGGACAAACCTGTCACTACTGCCAGAAACAGAACCATTATGAGAAATGCTGCCTGAAAAAGAGAAGCAAGCAAGCCGTCCACAGCCTTGTCCAAGAGGAAGCGGAAAATGATCAGGACGACTTCTATATCTACGAAATAAACGAGAAACCCACACGACCTGATACAGCATACGTCGAGCTCGACCTTGAAAATGGAGACAAGATGAGTTTCAAAATAGACACAGGCGCTCAGGTAAACGTGATTCCCTTAAAAAACTACAAACAGCTGACAAAACAGCCACCTCTGAGCCAGACCAAACAGAGGCTGTACAGCTACACAGGACAAGCTCTCAACGTGAAAGGAAAGACCACCATGGACTGCAGCTACAAAGGAAGAACGATGAAACAAGACTTCATCATTGCGGATACTGGACACACACAGCCAGTATTGAGTCTCCAAACCTCCCTGGATCTAAACCTTATTAAACTGAATCTTTCTGTCAGTGAACCACCTCTCACAAAAGAATCAGTACTGACAGAATACAAAGCAGTATTCAACGATTTCGGTTCACTGGAAGGAGAAGTCCACATCCACATACAGCCCAACGCAATCCCAAAAGTGCACGCACCTAGACGAGTGCCCCACTCCATGAAGGACCGAATTATGAAGGAAATCAAGAGGATGGAGAGCATGGAAGTCATCCAAAAAGTGACCGAGCCTACTGACTGGGTGAACTCCATGGTAGTGGTCGAAAAACCAAACGGAAAGTTAAGGATTTGCCTCGACACCAAAGACCTCAATGAAGTGACACGACGTCCCCACTACCCAACGCCAACCCTGGATGATGCCTTAGCAAAAATGTCAAATGCTAAGGTATTCAGCAAGCTGGACGCACAATCCGGATATTGGCAACTCATGTTGGATGAAAAGTCCTCCTACCTGACCACATTCAACACACCGCATGGAGGCAGATATCGTTTCAAAAGACTTCCCTTTGGACTGATCTGTGCGCAGGACATTTTCCAGCGAAAGATGGATGAGATCTTCGAAGGGATCCCGGGAGTCACGCCACTGGTGGATGACATCATCGTATCAGGCTATGACCAAAAGGAACATGACAACAACTTGAGAGCCACTTTGAACAGAGCAAAAGAAAAGAACTTGAAACTGAACGCAGAAAAGCTGACTGTTGGGGCACAGGAAGTTGAATACTTTGGCCACCTCATCACGTCCCAGGGTCTTAAACCAGACCCTGCAAAAGTTTCAGCCATCCTGAATATGCCACCTCCATCAGACCTTAAGGAACTCCAAACAGTACTTGGGATGATCACCTACCTATCAAAGTTTGCCCCTCAACTCTCTGAGATAACAAAACCTATGCGAGACCTCCTCAAAAGTGACACTGAGTTCGTATGGGACACACCCCAGCAAACTGCGTTTGAGAAAACCAAGCACGTGATCTCATCCCAACCTGTGCTCGCATTTTTCGACCCAACAAAGCCGGTCACACTGGAAGTGGATGTCAGCCAGCATGGACTAGGAGCCACCCTTCTTCAGGACGACAAACCAGTCGCTTTTGCCTCCAAAGCACTGAACGAAACGGAACAACACTATGCCCAAATAGAAAAGGAGCTGTATGCTATTCTGTTTGGGTGCCAGCGCTTCCACCAATACGTCTACGGCCGACAAACCATCGTGCACACTGACCACAAACCGTTGGAAGCGATCACCAAGAAACCTCTATCATCCGCACCACCCAGGCTGCAACGTATGCTCCTGCAGTTGCAAAAATATGACATCAAAGTCATCCATGTCAGTGGACAAAGCATACCAGTGGCTGACACTCTTTCCCGAAAGCACATCCCGTGCGACCCAAATGATCAGATGAGCAAGGAATTTGACACCCAAATACATGCTGTCATGAAGAACATGCCCATCAGTGATAACAAGCTGAAAGAAATACAGAACGCCACAAAAAATGACACACAGCTTCACCACCTCAAGACGTACATCAAGCAAGGATGGCCAGAGACCAGAAAACAATGCCATCCCAGTGCCCTAGAGTTCTGGAACTACAGAGACGAACTCACCATGATCGATGATGTTATCCTGAAAGGCGAAAGGATCTTCATCCCACCACTGATGAGAAAGATCATGCTGGAAATACTCCACGAAGGACATTTTGGCATAGAGAAGACAACCCTGCGAGCCCGACAAACACTGTTCTGGCCAGGCATCACCCAAGACATCAAGAACCTCGTCTCCACATGTCCCACATGTATACCCCACCTCCCCTCAAATCCCAAGGAACCCCTCATCCCCCATGATGTACCCTCCCGACCCTGGCAGAAAATTGGAACAGATCTATTCAAATGGGACAACAAGACATACCTAATCACTGTAGATTACTACAGCAGATTTTTCGAACTAGATGAACTCACCTCGACAACCTCCATAGCCATCATCAAGAAGCTATGCACACAGT
>CM065729.1:26962744-26965244 GCA_033310375.1 Conus canariensis | reverse complement strand
ATACATACATACATACATACATACATACATACATACAAACATACACACATCCATTCATAAAAATGAATGAAAGAATTGAATAAATAGATGGGTAAACAAATAGATGAATAAATAGATACAGAAATGAATAAAAAATAAATATATAAACAATCAAATGAATAAACAAATAGATAAATAATAAGTAAACAAATAAATGAATAAAAGCATGTAATATATGACCGCTGCCAACAAAGTAGGCCTTATATCAGTATATGCTGCATTAATCCCAGACGAACATAAAGAGGACAAACCAGGACAGTCAGGTCTCTGCCTCACTGTTTTGCACACGTAGCAAACCTATCCAAGAGGACATCTACTGAGCAGGACAGGACAGGAAAGTCTACAATGATGTAATGGTTCTGAATGAACGGTATAAGCGGCTAACACCTAGTCAGCTAAATGCTATTCTATTGAACTATGTTCTGTTATGTGTGCAGAATCTTGTCATTGTTGTTTGTTTGTTTGTTTGTTTGTTTTTTTACTTGTGGGTTCAATAATTTTCTATGCCATGACCCCAAACAGATTGACCAGACCAGCAAGAAAGAAGACATTTCAGAAACGCTCTATCGAGGTTGCTGTTACAGTCGCCCTAGAACTGACTGATATATATATATATATATATATATATATATATATATATATATATATATATATATATATATATATATATATATATATATATAACAGATAAAAGAACAAATACGTAAATACATAGATAAATACATGGTTGAAATAAATAAACAAATAAAGAATAGAACGATATGTAAATAGGATAAAATAAATACACGGATAAACAAATTAATTAAAAATGAATATATCAACATATAAATAAACGAACAAACTAAGAAATAAAGAAATGATTAATTTCATGAATAACTGAATAAACAATAAACATAAATGAACTAATAAATAAATAAATAAATAAATAATCAATACCTCAATACACAAATAAACAAATAATGAACAAATAAGTATATAGATAAATCAATCACTATATAAAATATGAATAAATGAACAAATAAATAAACAAATAACAAAACCAATATATGAAAAACAACCTGTTGATATCCTCACATGCAGCCCTTTTCACAGGTACACGATAGCACCGTGTTTCGTGTGGATGCCTGTACTTTTCCTTTCGCTCGAAGGTTATGACTTTTCAGATATATCAACACGAAACCAAACAAAGCAATCCAAAACAAACAAATAAACAAACATGTATGGAGTTATACAGATCGTCATAACTCCATCTTTCTTTTGTGTCATTAGTATTTCTCCCTGGCTACAATTTCAAACACATCCGTTTATATCAGTTTTTTCCCCCCATAATAGCATAGACTATTTGATTCCTCCTCTGTGCTTTATTACACACTGCAGTTGTAGAAGGGTCCATCCTTACAGGAGAGGTGAACCACAAGGCTTCAGCACATTGCTGGAACCGAACAATATTTCCGCTTTTGCAGAGGTGTCTTAATGCCTTTCTGATGCCTTTCTCTTTTTCTCTTTTTTTTTGGTCATATTTGTTTTCTTCTTCTTCGGAACTTCACATTGAAGAGCTACGCCATTTCGTATCTGGTAACTAGCAGAGAGTGACAGTGGGTTCCGCCTTTCTATCATCACATTGCATGTTCTGCTCTTCTGTACTCTCTCTTTCTCTCTCTCTCTCTCTCTCTCTCTCTCTCTCTCTCTCTCTCTCTCTCTCTCTCTCTCTCTCTCTCGCTGAGAGTCAGTTTGTGTGTGTGTGTGTGTGTGTGTGTGTGTGTGTGTGCGCGTGCGTGCATGCGTGCGTGTGCGCGTGCGTGTGTGCGTGCGTGTGTGTGTGTGTGTGTGTGTGTGTGTGTGTGTGTGTCTGTCTGTCTGTCTCTCTGTATGTCTGTCTGTCTGTCTGTCTCTGTCTCTGTCTCTGTCTCTCTCTCTCTCTCTCTCTCTCTCTCTGTGTGTGTGTGTGTGTGTGTGTGTGTGTGTGTGTGTGTGTGTGTGTGTGTACATGTGCGTGTGCATGTTATCTCTCTCCCCCTCTCCCCCACCTCTCTCTCTCTCTCTCTCTCTCTCTCTCTCTCTCTCTCTCCTCGTGCGTGAGCTCGGTCGTTTGTAGCAGACTAGGAAGGACCATCAGTGCTAAACAGACAGATCGGATGATGCAGAAAGCTTGATCAAAAGAGGTAGGGAATGCACAGAGAGAGAGAGAGAGAGAGAGAGAGAGAGAGAGAGAGAGAGAGAGAGAGAGAGAGAGAGAGAGAGAGAGAGAGAGCTTGTTCGTGAAACCACGATCCCCTGTCCCATCCACTCCATCCATCCTCCTAATCCCTCCCTCTTTATCTTCTTTCTGCTTTCTATTTGTCAGCTCGTCGTTCAATGCTGTTGACAGGCTGGCACTGGCCATCGTTCGTTCACCTCGGTGATTGCAGTTGAAACGAAAACACGGCTTGTAAACAGAACCTTCATAAACAACTTGAAGGTG
>CM065729.1:26930244-26932744 GCA_033310375.1 Conus canariensis | reverse complement strand
TGCCGACTGAAGAGCTGCCAGCTGACGCTTCATTCAGTGGTTTCCCGTGTCATCCAGTCAATGTCGTCCAATATCGTTCACTCAATTTCCTTACTTCCTTCATTCTTTCCATTTCTCACGCAGGGTGCATGCTATGTGTAACGTGTCATCCATACCAACGGCCAAACTGGCCTTCTCTTCCGAAAGTTGGTGATGGGATTTTACGTGTGTGCAAGATGTTATGCGTGCGTTCACACACGGAACCTCGGTTTATAGTCTCATTCGAAGGACTGTATGGGAAATGGAGTCAGAACCAATGTTAACTCCGAGGGAAAAAATCCCCCTGTACCGAAACGGCCCGGCGGAGATTCGAACCTGCGACCCCAGGATCACAAGTCCGGCGCTCTACCAACTGAGCTATTCCGGCCCCTATTATTATTTTATTATATTATATTATTATATCCATATGCACACATATAATCCACACACACACACACACACACACACACACACACACACACACACACACACACACACATATATACACACATATACATACATCTCTCTCTCTCTCTCTCTCTGTATACACACACACACACACACACACACACACACACACACACATACATATATACGTGAGCGCATGTGCATACATACACATACACATATACGCATACACATACATACATACAGATACACATACACACATATACATATATATATATATATATATATATATATATATATATATACATGCGCACACACACATACATATGCACACATACACACACATACATACATACTACATACATACACACACACACACTGGTTATATATATATATATATATATATATATATATATATATATATATATATATATATCAAAATACTTGATACATGAAAAAAAAGAAGAAGAAAAAAAAATAGAAAAAACAAATTTGTGAAGTACATGAAAATGGGATGATTTATGCTTTTGAGATTACTTGTTGGTATTACTTATGGGTTGTTGTGTGTGTGTGTGTGTGTGTGTGTGTGTGTGTGTGTGTGTGTGTGTGTGTGTGTGTGTGTGTGTGTGTGTGTGTGTGTTTTAACCGCAGAAGGTGGGTAAGGTAAGTGTTTTTGAAAGTTGTGGTACAATGGATTTGTTTGATGGATTCTGGAAAGGAGTTTCACAAAGAGGTTCCCGAGTACGTTAGACTTGATTTAAATAGGTCAATTCTGGGGATTGGGATATGGAGTTTGTGGGAGTTTCTCGACGAGACTTTTGAGAATCGTCTCATTAAAGTTGATGGAGCATTCCCGGTCAGAATCTTGTGCATCATTAGCCCTTTGTTGTATTTGAGTCTCTGGCTGAATGGAAGAATGTGAAGATGTTTATAATCAGAGCTTTCGAGGCTAGTTTTCTTCAGAAGGATTAATTTGAGCGCTCGTTTATGTAGGCTGAACAATGGTTTTAGTGTGTTTGTACTTGCAGAATCCCATATAGTCGATGCATAATCAACATAAGACTGAATGTGAGCATGGAAAAAAGTTTTCGTGAATGAAGGTCAAGAAAGTGTTTGTTTTTGGTGAGCTGATAGACTTTCTGGGAAAGCCTTTTGCATAGTAAAGTTATGTGGGGATTCCAACTGAGACTATTGTCAATTATTAGTCCTAATACTTTATGATGAGTGACGTGTTCCACAAGTACATTATTGAGGTGTATAGGAGGGAAATCATTGGTGAGATTCTGTCTTTTTTGCCTAGTTGTAATGTACATCAGTTTTGTTTTTTGAGGGTGAAGTGACATGTGATTTAGTTCGGTCCATTATACAAGGTCGTTGGTACTCTCTTGCAAATGTTTTGAAAGACTGGAAGGATCATTATGGCTGGTGTGAATTGTGGTGTCATCTGCAAAGAGATCGCATGTAGATCTCACATGTAGGGGTAGGTCATTAATGTAGATTGAGAAGAGTAGCGGGCCTAAAATGGAGCCTTGTGGAACGCCATACTTAAGAGTTGTTATAGAAGAGACAGTCGTCCCCGATAAGAGGCATTGTTGTCTTTTTGTGATGTATGATTTTAGAAGGATAAGGGCGGATTTTGAAAGACCGTATACCTCCAGTTTTCGAATAAGGAGATTGTGGTCAATGACATCGAATGCTTTTTTTAAAATCAACGAATAAGACACCACGATATCTGTTGTTATTAATAGTATTAAGCCACACATCTACAAGATTGATTAATGCAGAATGGTAGGAATGTTTCTGTCTGAAACCAGACTGTCCGGGATGGAGCAAATCGTACTTGTTGAAGTGATGAAGGATGTGTTTATTTAAATGCTTTTCTAGAGGTTTGGAAAGGATAGATAATAATAATAATAATGAATACTTATATAGCGCCTATTCTCGGCTAAAGACCAAGCTCTAAGCGCTTTACAATCAACACTCGCTTACACAACGGGCTGCCTACCTGGGTAGTGCCGACTGAAGAGCTGCCAGCTGGCGCTTCATTCAGTCGTTTCCCGTGTCATCCAGTCAA
>CM065729.1:26915244-26925244 GCA_033310375.1 Conus canariensis | reverse complement strand
AACTTTGGTTTTGGTGCCTTTTGGGTATGCGCTTGGCAGGGGAATCTCTGAAATCACGAAGCTGAAGTAGCTGCAACATGATTCTATGGCTGCAAGGTGAGTATCATGGCTGAATTTGCCTGCAACTAATATCTAGATATTATATCACTCTTGATTTTACGTTCTGTATGTCAAAATTCCCAGAGAGAGAGAGAGAGAGAGAGAGAGAGAGAGAGAGAGAGAGAGAGAGAGAGAGAGAGAGAGAGAGAGAGAGAGAGAGAGAGAGAGAGAGAGAGGAAGCACTGGTACCGAGTAACAAGAAAAATGTTAATCGGTGACCAAATGCAATGTCTATTAACTCACCCAGGCCGAAGTTTGGATTCATTCGATGGTTTGACGTGAAGTGCATTGATTTGATTGATTTAATTTAACGTCTGTTCACAACAATGGTGATATTAGACTAAAAATAAACCAATAATAAAAAAAAAAAATTAAAACGGGCTGCGTAAGAATTTGTGCCTGTGTTTGCGCGCGCGCGCGCGCGCGCGCGTGTGTGTGTGTGTGTGTGTGTGTGTGTGTGTGTGTGTGTGTGTGTGTGTGTGTGTGTGTGTGTGTGTTTGTGTACCGTGCGAATGCATGACTGTGCGTGTGTGTGTAGAGTGGTGTGTGTGTGTGTGTGTGTGTGTGTGTGTGTGTGTGTGTGTGTGTGTGTGTGTGTGTGTGTGTGCATGTGTGTGTTAGTGTGAATATGCACTCATGGGTGAAAGGCTACATATAAACATTAATACAATAACTATAAATGATTTCATGTTTACAATAAATTTGCAAGTATAGTGCTGGATAAAACTGATGCAATTTGTATCATTTCTTCGCTGTAGATTATATCATTTAAAGATCCCATTTTTGCTACACCTATCCCAGATATGTTGTATAACAGGGATAGCAATGGGCAATCAAAAAGAATATGTTCAATTGATATTGGATTACCACAAGCACATTCTACATTTTTTGAAAATTTAGTTTTCCATGAATTTAATCGAATTTTGTAAATGAGACTAGACAAGGATCTCGAACACGGTAATATTTTTGACTTTGAAGGAAGCTTTTCTGTCATTATACGACTTTCTAACATCGAATTTATTTCATGTTTTTCTAATTTTAGTGTACTATCAGGATATTTTCTAATAGCTCCTTCTTTCGCTGATCTATCAGCCATTTCATTCCCCCAGATACCACAGTGAGATGGAATCCAACAAAATTCTACATTAATACCTTTACATATAATTGAATGTATTAAGTATTTTACGTCAAATATCAAATCTTTTCGAACTTTTGCATTCCAGTTTTGCAGACTGTAAAGAACAGATTTTGAGTCAACACAAAGTAAAATGCTATAAATCACAGTATCAGTATCAGCTATGAAGGATAAGGCCATAAGAATTGCATATAGTTCTGCAGTAAATACAGAAACACCTTTTCCTAAACAAAATGACTTTCTTATCTTGAAAGCAGGAATAGCAAATCCAGCCCCTGTGTATGATTCCAAAACTGAACCATCTGTAAAAATCTTTAAATGATTCGGATACTTATTTTCTAGATGTTCTTTTGCTTCAACGGATATAAGATTGATGTTATCCTCTTTTTTTAGAGTTGTATAATCTGTATCGAATCTAGCAGAAATATGCTCCCATTGAGGAATAATGGGTATTATGGGACTACTTGAAATTGAAGTAATATCAATATCACAACTCTTAAAAAGATCATCTGTATAGTTTCTAATAGGTTGAAGATATGAAATGTTTTGCGCTCTTTTAGGGAAATCCTGTCTTGAGTCAAGAAAAATGTCATTTGTCACTGAATTAGAAACTGAAAGACATCTAGTCACATACTTTGCGGTGGCCAACTTCTGTTGGTCCTCAAGAGTTAACATATTAGCTGCTCTGTATGTTTTGAGCGTATTTGTGTGTACTGGCACTCCAAGTGCCAACTTAACAGCCTTACTATCTATGCTTTGTAATTTTTTTAGCAGCGTCTGTGGAGCTGAGAAATAAACCTCTTGACCATAAGTTAATTTCGATCGAACTAAACTGGTAGCAAGGTGTAAAAGTGTTTGAGTATCTTGTCCCCATGACTGAGCATTAATTATTTTGAGAAAATTTAATCTTTGTCTAGCTTTACTTATTATGTGTTCAATATGATATCGCCACTTTAACTTAGGGGTTAAATAGACTCCTAAAAATTTTACAGCTTTTGAATATTTAAGAGTGTTGCCTTTGATAACAAGCTGAGGAGGATGCTTTGGAGTATCACCATTAATAAAAAGCATTAATTGTGTCTTTTCTCCCGAAAGTTCTAAACCATTTTCTTTCATGTATAAATCTAACTTATCTAGCTCAGCTTGGTATAGTTTTTGAACATGTGTTATAACTCTCTTATTTGTTTGTTTTCTGACGTTTGTATTCATCCATATAGCAATGTCATCAGCATATTGAACGAGATGGATATTGTTAGATGGAACGTTTGGGAGATCATGAATAAGAATAGTAAAAAGAATTGGAGCAATGATAGATCCTTGAGGAATTCCAATATCAATGTCCTTGAATGACGAATAACATGTGCCAATTCTTGTACAAATAGATCTCCCAGACAAGAAACATTTTACAAATTGATACATTGCTCCACTAATTCCAATATGTTTTAGCTTAATTAAGCAGACGAGCATGCCATACACTGTCATAAGCTTTTCTAATATCAAAAAAAGTAGCAAGTGTACTTTTTCTTCTAGAAAACTGTTTTTTTAACTTGATTCGTAATTTTGACCAGATGATCAGTTGTACATCTTCCTTTCCTGAAACCTGCTTGGTTGTTTGGAATAATATTGTTCTTTTCGCAGAAATGTAAAATACGACTTCAACAATTTTTTCCAATATCTTACCAACTTGCGATGTTAAAGCTATTGGACGATAACTGCCAATTTCGGATCTACGTTTACCTTGTTTTGGAACTGGTATTACAACCGTCCTCTTCCAGATACTAGGGAGAGTTCCATTTAACCAACATTTTTGGTAAAATGAGAGAAGTAATTGCTTCCAAGATAAAGGCAAATGGCAGAGCAATTGATATGAAATACCGTCGATGCCAACAGCAGTGGTATTGCAAGTAAAACACTCCAATACGTGAAGTGCATCGTCTGTGTATTTCACATTACTTATTTCTTATCGGAATGTGCACTCTTAAGTAGCGCCTAAGAATGGGGCATCAGAACGGTTGCACATTCTCATGCATATATCCGCGATAGTAACTGGAATTCTAGGGACAATAAGTTCGCATTAAAACACAAATGAAATGTAAATGTATGCCGATGAAAGCGGATAAAGACTTTTTACGTAAAGGATTTTAAATTGGCTGAAGATCCCTGTTCGTTCTAGTTTTCTTTTGTGTGTGTAACTTCCGGGAAGCAATACTTTAAGTCTACAAACCCTTTCGAAAAAAAACCCCTGCATTCCACGCTGACGAATGATCTACGCCTATGTGTTAAAAAGACTAGATACAAAAGACATCAATAATCAGTTTCCCCCGACCTTATGTGGTTTCATTTCAAAATGAACCTTACACAATTCAGGCTGGATGAACACACTGCTGAATTGCAAAACATCTTGTCGTGATGGAGTACCTTCCGGAAGATTGGACACGTGCAACTTTGACAAGATCACTTGAATCTAGGCACAAAATGTAATTTGACTTGTGTGACGTTTCCCCAATACTTTTGTGTGTATTCTAACGACCTTGCTGCACACAAGTGGATTTTCCAGCACTGTTTGTGATTTACCGTGGACTCGATTACCTTTTTTTTTTATTTTTTTTTTATAAGGGTTGATTATTCTTTGATCATTTTCATGTAATTGTCGTACAGTTTGAAGAGTAGGTGAACAATCAGACAAAATCAAAGGCAGAATGTGAACAGGTACGTCATAGCCTGAGAACTGTCACACTTGTGTTCGTTTCCACTGTAGATCTGGCAATTTAAATCGCCAGTTATCACATAACGACATAGCGCAGCACAGAACGGTCGAGTAATGCAACCATCAAACCCTGATATTGATCTGTACACACGTTAAAGTAAGTCGACTAGCTGTTTCAGTCATTAATAAAGTAATGACAGACGTGAATCACAGAGCTAGACGATAAGGAACTAACTCAAGTCGACACTGGATTGGGAACTACAGATTATACTGGGAAGAAGCAGATAAGAACGTGGTCCTTCTATACACTGTTATCGATCACGTCCTTGCAATCTTTGAATATCTTATGTGCAGAGCCATTTTTATTATAACAAGGGAATAATAAAAAAAAAAGATAAAAAGGACCAGTTACAGTGTGTGTGTTGTGTGTGTGTGTGTGTGTGTGTGTGTGTGTGTGTGCTCGCGCTTAGGCGCACTTGCACGCTTATGCGTTTATGTGTTGTGTGTGTGTGTGTGTGTGTGTGTGTGTGTGTGTGTGTGTGTGTGTGTGTGTGAGAGAGAGAGAGAGAGAGAGAGAGAGAGAGAGAGAGAGAGAGAACACTGAACACTGAACACTTTTAATGTCATTGGCTATATAACCTTTGTGACATGGGGGTGCAAACAAAAGAACAAAACAAAATAAGGCAAGGTAACAAGTCCAAACAGATATGCAAGAAACTGAATGCTTGGCTTCAAGCAAAAACAGGCCTGCATCGAGACCATGCAAAATAACGCCATTCTAAAGAAGTAACATGAATACAACATAAATCTTCTTCAGAATTCGTGTTCTTTACTAATTACATCAGTTCGAGTTAGTTTCTTTGTTTCTGGTGTTCAAAGCTTCTGCAATATACTTTGCAAGAGATTTCACAGAATCATCGTCAAAGTTCAGTTTTAGCACATCAACTATGTCCTCATTTTTAGCACATTGTTTTTCACAAATTATGCATTTTTCGCGTATACTGCTGTATTCTGTACAATGGAATAGGAAATGCTTCTCATCTTCCTTAAAGGAACCACACAATGGACATGGCGACCGTGTAGAGGGCTCAGTAAGAAACCATATGTTATGGGCGTTCAAACCAAGAGTTCTGGAACTAAGCCTGGTAAGGCAAATTCTGTGCCACCTGCACGTAATCAACGATACATACTTTTCTGTTTCAAATATACTTTTAAAACTAAAAAAACAACTGTACCGTTCTGTGTTTTCCATTTTGGAATGCCAGTTCTGTTTGTAAGAAGCAATCATCCTATCTTTAAATTCCAAAATAAATCAGTTTTCATATCCAACTCCCTGGCACATCCACACGATTCCAAATCCATTCGTAGTTAGAATCTTCTTTATAAAAAAAATACCCAATTTTCTTTCCCCCGATCAAGTTCATTTAGCCAGCATTTGATATGCCTGTTTACAGAATCTTGAGTAAGGTAACCTCAATAACTTAAGCCAATATTTTATACATTTAGCATACGTCCTGATATATAAAGGGTATCTGCCAGTTTCACCATACATTACTGTATTTGACGTATGCAGTGGAGCACTTAAAAAAGCGTTTGATTGCAAATGTGTGTACTTTCTCTAGATCTCTGTTGTCACGAGAACCCCATATTTCAGCGCCATACGTAAGAAGTGGTTGGATTTTTGCATCAAAAAGCTTCCCCCAAAAATACAAGAATCAATCGAATTTAGTTTCCTTAAAGCTTTTAGAATTTCTATGACTCCTTTTTTTTCCTTTTCTACAATTCTCATCTACTGCGTTTCATACTCAACCTGAGAGAGAGAGAGAGAGAGAGAGAGAGAGAGAGAGAGAGAGAGAGAGAGTGTTCTTTATTTCATAGTCCTTTATTTCCTCTGATCCCCCAGACAACCCTGTGAAAATAAATGGTACAAAATGTCTTCTCACAAATCCTGTGCTTCCCAGTGAGTCTTTGATCTCAGTAAGAGCGAAGAAACACTGGCAATATTTCAGATATTGTGCTGTCATTCACTTCATTTTTTGTGTAAAAAGAAAATACGTTCCTTTATCATCATGATCATCCTATTTCTCTCTCTCTCTCCTCTCTCTCTCTCTCTCTCTCTCTCTCTCTCTCTCTCTCTCTCTCTCTCTCTCTCTCTCTGGCATACAAAACACCACACAAGAAAACAACAAAAACAGACACACAGTACAAGGGAGCAGAGACTCTCTATCTCTCCCCCCCCCCCCCCCCCCTCTCTCCTCTCTCTCTCTCTCTCTCTCTCTCTCTCTCTCTCTCTCTCTCTCTCTCTCTCTCTCTCTTCATTTATGTCGCTTCGGCGATTTGGCGTCCTTTTTCAGAAGATAATATGCTGCATGCAGCTCAGCTTCAAAGACCAAATTGTCAGATTTATTACCACACACCATTTTGTACCTTCAATAAAGGCAGACACTTTGATTTCGGAAGCAGAAGCAGCAAGCGGAGACAGTCTGATTGGACAACTGGTACATTATAGGATGGCGTTTCTACCTCAGGAAAAAAACAAAAAGTGCATGTCATGATGATTTATACCTGTTTGTACCTCGGTTTGTTCGTCCATCTCTCTGTCTGTCTGTCTGTCTGTATTTCTCCCTTACTCACTCACTCATCTCTCATCCTGTCAAAAGTTTCCCTAAAATCCTTATGTCTCTCTCAAACTGAGCCCTTTTTTTCTTATATAAGAAAAGTATTTAGACTCAGAATCAAAAACTTACTTTGAGAATATTTCGACAGGGTCGCCCTGTCTTCTTCAGCTCACTGTTGCTGTTGTGGCAGCGAGGCCTGGTGGGGCGACTGTTGTTCTGAGTCTTTCTGTCTGTTGTCTCACGTTACAATTCACCTCCGGCATCGAACCCCAGGCGTGACTTTCTGATCTGCCTCGTCGCCTGATCAGAAGTGAGTAATAGCTGTAACAATTATATTCGATGTCAACCTAGATGAACTGGCTATACGCACACGCCATTAAAAAAAATACTTACGCATAATTGTCTTTGTGGCATCCATGTGCTGTATTGTCTGAATATAAGGTAAACTAATCAGCATACACTCATGTACCCATGCGGAAACAGCACACACACACACACGCACACACACACACACACACACACACACACACACACACACACACACGCACACACACACACACACTCACACGCTCACGCACACACACACACACACACACACACACACACACACACACACACACACACACACAACACACACACACACACACACACACACACACACACACACACATGGACGCGCGCATCTATCTATCTACCTATCTATCTATCTATCTATCTATCTATCTATCTATCTATCTATCTATCTATCTATCTATCTATCTATCTATCTATCTAGCTGTTTACCTGTCGCTCTGTCTGTCTGTCAGTCTATCTATCTATTTATATATCTATCTCTCTGTCTGTCTGTCTAGCGGTTTACCTATCTATCTGTCTGTCTATCTATATATTCATATATCTATCTGTCTATCTATCTGTCTGTCTATCTATCTGTTTATCTATTTACCTATCTGTCTTTCGCCCCTCTCTCTCTCTCTCCTCTCCTCTCTCTCTCTCTCTCTCTCTCTCTCTCTCTCTCTCTCTTAATATATCTGCATATCTATAAATCAACCTCAGATTGTGTGAAGACAAGTCCACATCAACGTGATGAAGAATGAGCGTCATCGACTATGTCTTGATTTCTAGAGACCTGTAACCCCTGTGCTGTGACCTTTTTCTTTCCTATCTGAATGTGCCACGTGCTATTGAATCAAAGTATTTACTTTCAGTGTTGTCAATAGTCCTTCCTAAGGGAAAAAAAACAACAAAAAACATGTGTCCATATGTGGCATGATTAATGAATGAAAGTGCAGTGACTGAAAGGTTCATGGGGACCCAAAACAATGCTGAAAAGTCTGCAAAGAAATTGGCAGGGGAAAACACTGCTGCCAAACTGAATCATAGTATTGCCCTTTTTGATGTGGACATAACTCTGTCTCCAGCTGCTGTTAGCGATTGTATGAACGAGGTAGTTGAGTTTATGAGAAAAAAAAAAGAATATGTCTACTCACCACAGAAGAAGTAAAAAAAAAGCATTGCTATCAGTCAGTAGAGTGTTAGGTGAAGCGTAGACAGCAAGTTCAAAAAAATTATTATTGAGAAGAGAGGACAGACTATGCACGACACATCACATTGTGGGAGACGAACTACATTGTCTTGTTTAAATTATTTAAACAGCAAAATTACCTGATGATGCTCAAAAAAAAATTTCTTTACCTTCTTAAATAACCAGACAGATAGATAGATAGACAGACAGACAGACAGACAGATAGATAGATAGATAGATAGATAGATAGATAGATAGATAGATAGATAGATAGATAGATAGATAGATAGACAGACAGACAGACAAATGAATAAATAAATAAACAAATGAATAAATGAGCAAAGACTTGAAAACAAATAACTGATTAATACAACACATTTGCAGAAAGAAACAAAGAAACAGAGAAATAAAAAGGAAGAAAAAAATCCCTGGAGATCATATCGTTTGCCTGTATATAACCTAGGCATGCCCTACGTTTGGAGCTTTTTATTTAGAGATACAGCCAAGATGGTCATACGAAATACATTCCTCAAGCCCTTATCGTTTCGAAATTGGCGCCAAAATCAATCTGGATTAACACTTTAATCTGACCACCTGTGTCCTGCAAGATCTCTGGCAGTTTGTATGGCAATAAAAAGTGTTCATCCCCCCTCTCTCTCCCTTTCTCTCACTCTCACACACACACACAGACACAAACACACACACACACACACACACACACACACACACACACACACACACACACACACACACACACACACACACACACACAGAGCGAACGCATAGACACGCACGCCACAGAGAGAGAGAGAGAGAGAGAGAGAGAGAGAGAGAGAGAGAGAGAGAGAGAGAGAGAGAGAGAGAGAGAGAGAGAGAGAGGAGCTGGTGGTGGATGTGCTTCTCTGTTCTGGAAGGGTGAGCAATGAATCATTCCTCCTGGCCTTTTCGTACCGTTTGTCTATGTGTATACTTCTTCTGCTGCCGCTTCTTCTTCTTCTTCTTCTTCTTGTGTTTCCGTTTCTGTCTCCGTTTCTGTCCGTCTCTCTGTTTATTTGTCTGCCTCTCTGTCTGTTTGTCTGTCTCTCTGTCCGTCTGTCTATCTGCCCCCCCCCCCCCTTCTCTCTCTCTCTCTCTCTCTCTCTCTCTCTCTCTCTCTCTCTCCTCATTGTTCACTTTGTCATCACCATCCTACTGATCTTTCTTCTTCTTCTTCTTCTTCTTCTTTCTTCTTCTCGTATATCACAGAAGCGAACAAGGGACGGGTTATAAAATGTAGTGCCTTTTTCGTTTCTGCAAGCCGTCAAAAGCATCTTCACCTGTAGCTGACTCATAGCTGCTGCAGATGTTCCCTTGCTACTGCATTGTGATCGTTGAAAATGTTCACCGAACTTCGTCTACATTGTTCTGACACTACACGAGGCGTCAACGGTCAACGGAGCAAATTTCATTGACTACGACCATTCTAGCATCATTACCCGTCAAAGATAAACTGATCATAAGCCATAGCCTAATGTAGCTTTGTGACATTGTTATCAGGGGTGTTACCAAAGACTTAAAAGTGTAGCACGTCTTCTGGCTTTGTTACAGCACTGCCAGAGTAAATAGTGGATTGACTACAAAGGCACAAGAGATGTGTTTCAAAATCTCTTAAAATGATTAACTGTGAACTAACAACACTTCACAGACTACTGAGGCTTCTCGCTATCATCATGATTTGACATTGAGAACGAAAGGATAGCATATCACACACTACAACAGCACCGTTAAAAAATATACCCCAGATACTAACGTTGAATGGGTGACACACCACATACCAAATTAATTAGAATTGCAGCATGTCGCCACATTTCGCAATATGCGAAATATGTCCCCTTTAAACGTTATTTTTCTTAATGTTTGTTTAAACGGTGTTTGACCGC
>CM065729.1:26892744-26895244 GCA_033310375.1 Conus canariensis | reverse complement strand
ATATGGGTTACCCTCTCTCTCTCTCTCTCTCTCATTAATCCGTGTAAAGTTCTCATTCACACAATTTTTTCAAAGATTGTAATTGTGTCTGTCCAATCTGTGATGGTGAGGAGGTGAATAATGTTCATTTTCATCCTTCTTGTCTGTAGTTGTCTGCACAGATACTAGAATATTGAACTAACATCAAGGCCAGTATCTAGAAAGTCCCTTGGGGACATGGAAGACTCATACCAGGCCCTTTGAATGTTAGACACAAATGATGAAATACACGTCAACTAAGATATGTCTCCATTGTTTACAGCATATATATATATATATATATAATGCTGAACAATTAAGTAGTGGGGGAAAACAAGTGCAGGCTAACAATTCTTCAGTCATTATAGTAATGACTTGGCAAAGATTTGAATTAAAAAAAAATTGAAGATGAAGATAATGGGGGAAATATATGATAAATATGAGAAACCCTTCACTAGCTGCCTGCGGGAACCATCATACTCCTCTTCAAAGGCAGATCTATTTGTATTGCCTGCTCCTAGGCCTTTCGTCCGCTGGATCGGACTCATCAGGGAGACACGGCTGATTGTGTCTGTGCTCTTGGTGTCAAATAGAGACACACCACAGTCCATAATTCTGTGGTGTTCTCACCACCAAGGGTTCAAAAAGGAATCCAACAGCACCCCCAAAGCAGCCAGCGAAGGGTAGTAAATGGAACAAAACAAAAGTGTGGAGAGGAAAAAAGTTGCAGAAAAACTAAAAGCATTATGCAAACAGTATAAAATATAGGGGACAATCTTTGAGCCTATGCTTGAGGATCCATTCAAGGATGCAAGGGAGATCAAAAGATATGTAACAGCCTGAGTGGTCAGCTCTGCTGTTCAATAACCCAAGCATTGTGAGTGGCTAAGAATTGTACAGAACAACCTTTACTTGGATCTCCTAAGAGATGCAATCTCCCACTGATATATACTACTAAAAACAATTGAAGTACCACCCCTAATTTTTGTATGCAATTTTTAAAAAGCTCTGATAAACCAATTAATATTGATAATTGAATAAACTCTGCTGGATAAGCTTACCCGGTTCTCAAATACTACTCCTCGTGCATTTTTGTTATGTTAAAGTCGGTCAGCAGTTATCTACCGCGTCGCATCTGAGGCAAAAAAATCCCGAGAAATGATCGAACTTGTGTCGCTCCCAGATTTTGACACAGACACAGCAAGAAAAAAAAAATGTGATGCACGTGAAAGCAAGGTCTTTTCTGAGCAGAATTGCAATCAGTTAGCACATTTGACGGGTATAAAAAGTCGCGAAATTTAGGAAGATTTAACCATGCCTGCGAGACAACGACTAAGCAACACCGACAGAGGAAGAGCGATAGCATGGTACCAAGAAGGTATTGGCTTGAGGGAGATTGGTCGACGGCTTGGAGTGAGTCACCCAGTCATTCTGAGGCTCAGAGACCGTTGGCTTAACACTGGAAGTGTTGAAGAACAGCAGGGACGTGGACGGACGAGAAGCACCTCCAGACAGCAGGATCGGTTCATTGTTATCGCTTGTCTGAGAGACCGTTCAGCCAGTGCCACAGTACTCCGAGACCAGCTACGACAAGCCAGCAACGTCAACGTCAGTACCCAGACAGTTCGGAACCGGCTCCACGACGCCAACTTGAGGTCAAGGTCCCCAGCAGTGAGATCAATACTGACCCCAGCGCATCGAGCTCATCGTCGGGCCTGGGCAGCATGTCATAGAAGGTGGACAAGAGCTGAATGAGCAACAGTACTCTTCACAGACGAGTCAAGGTTCACCCTCAGGTTCAACGACGGGCGGGTTCGCGTCTGGCGACGTCCTGGAGAACGCTACGTTGACGCTGCCGTCAGGGAGCATGACCGCTATGGAGGTGGGTCCGTGATGGTGTGGGGTGGGTTCAGCCTACGTCACAGGACCCCCCTACACCGTGTTGAAGGCCGCCTGACCGGTGCCACCTACCGCGACACCATCATCCGCCCCCTTGTGATGCCCGCCCTGAGGGCAGTTGGCCAGGGCGCCCAGTTCCAGGACGACAACGCGCCGTGCCACCGCGCCGCCATCGTGAATCAGTTCCTACAAGGGCAGCAGGTGACAAGAATGGACTGGCCTGCCAGGTCACCAGATTTGAACCCCATAGAGCATCTGTGGGACGTGCTGGGGAGGCGAGTGCGGGCCCACAACCCTCCAGCAGACACCGTGGACCAGCTGTTTCAGTTGCTGGAGCAGGAGTGGCAGGCGATCCCCCAGGACACTCTCCGCCGCCTGGTGCACTCCATGAGACGTCGATGTGACGCTTGTTTGAACGCGAACGGTGGTCATACCCGTTATTAACATCATGACATCTACCATAGACTCTTGTTACTTTTCATTTTGGGGGTATGCCTCTTTAATCAAGTGTAAAACAAAGATAATTTTTTGTCACGGTGTTTGAATAAATTTGAATGGATTGAGGAATAATAAAAATAAAATA
>CM065729.1:26862744-26872744 GCA_033310375.1 Conus canariensis | reverse complement strand
CTGCCCCCTCAATGATGAGAGACGAGTGCGAGCCTGGCCCAATGGGGCAGACCTCATAACAAAACTCTGGGGGACTGCCAGCGATCTCCGCCGGACGGACCTGTATTTTCTACCTGTAACCATCTTTTTGGGGGACAGGGGCAGCGTACTTTGATTTATCTTCTCATGCCCTTCATTTTGCTGGGAAATGGTTTTATTTCAGTCCTGATTTCTAGAGAACACAAAGAAAGGGAACCCATCAAGGTATTTATTTTTTCAAATATGTGTGTCTAAATGTGTGCTGGGGTTGTACCTCTGTATAATGTCTGTGGCTGATATTGTATACCACGGTTCATACCTGGGCTTGTACCTCTGTATAATGTCTGTGGCTGATATTGTATACCACGGTTCATACCTGGGCTTGTACTTCTATATAATGTCTGTGGCTGATATTGTATACCAGGGTTCATACCTGGGCTTGTACCTCTGTATATTGTCTGTGGCTGATATTGTGTACCACGGTTCATACCTGGGCTTGTACCTCTGTATAATGTCTGTGGCTGATATTGTATACCACGGTTCATACCTGGGCTTGTACCTCTGTACAATGTCTGTGGCTGATATTGTATACCACGGTTCATACCTGGGGTTGTACCTCTGTATAATGTATGTGGCTGATATTGTATACCACGGTTCATACCTGGGGTTGTACCTCTGTACAATGTCTGTGGCTGATATTGCATACCACGGTTCATACCTGGGCTTGTACCTCTGTACAATGTCTGTGGCTGATATTGCATACCACGGTTCATACCTGGGCTTGTACCTCTGTACAATGTCTGTGGCTGATATTGTTTACCACGGCTCATACCTGGGCTTGTACCTCTGTATATTGTCTGTGGCTGATATTGTGTACCACGGTTCATACCTGGGGTTGTACCTCTGTATAATGTCTGTGGCTGATATTGTATACCACGGTTCATACCTGGGCTTGTACCTCTGCATAATGTCTGTGGCTGATATTGTATACCACGGTTCATACCTGGGCTTGTACCTCTGCATAATGTCTGTGGCTGATATTGTATACCACGGTTCATACCTGGGCTTGTACTTCTGTATAATGGCTGTGGCTGATATTGTATACCACGGTTCATATCTGGGCTTGTACCTCTGTATAATGTCTGTGGCTGATATTGTATACCACGGTTCATACCTGGGCTTGTACCTCTGTATAATGTCTGTGGCTGATATTGTATACCACGGTTCATACCTGGGCTTGTACCTCTGTATAATGTCTGTGGCTGATATTGTATACCACGGTTCATACCTGGGCTTGTACCTCTGTATAATGTCTGTGGCTGATATTGTATACCACGGTTCATACCTATGGATGGACAGAGCCTGGACATCAAGCAGCTTGTGCAAGATGTCGGCATTCCTTTTTCTTTTCCCTTGCCAGGTAAATGCCTTTAAATGTTCTAAACCCGACACATGATCATGAATCTATATACGTAACATAAAAAAGGATGTCTAAATAAAACAAACAACATTTACATGTGGTTGCTCTCTAGATAAAAAAAAGAACGGACACATCAAGCCATTTTGCCTGCATGTCAGCTTTACCAGTCCATAAATAATGTTTTGTCTTGATATTGCGATACATCTGTAAAACTGATGTCGGACATTTTTTTCCCCATCCTGATCCCAACATAAACCACGGGAAGCTGACTAGCTCATGATAATTTCAGCTACGGTGTGAGCTATTGAGATCTCAATAGCCCGGATACGTGGGTCTGGAAAAAATTTAGTTTCCCATGGCCCTTATGTTTAAGCTGTGTTCAACAGGTGCAGTCTGATTTAAGAGGCAGTCAGAATTAAGAAACGAAAGCAACAGAATTAAGTTTTAACCATTTAGTTTGACAGCTGGTATTATTCATTCTGCATTAATTCGTTACAGGTGAGTCAGGCAGACTGCCATTTGGGTTTCCACGACCATTTGGGTTTCTAGACACCAAAACTGTTATGAAGACAAAAAAATTATGTTGGGTAAATAAACTGCCATTTTTGGTATATGAATACCTAATCTACGAAGCATTAAATCATCCTTTGAATATATGTCCTTATCAGAGCCCTCAGTATTAAAGCTTTTTCTGATAATGATCAAACCTTCAAATATATTGCACACCTGTTTACCTGAACGAATTCACTGTAATTTCTGCACACGTTGGACAAAAAGTATGACGAGTGCGACGAACTAAAAATAGATACGTCGGGAAAAAAATCTAGAGACGAAGCTCTTGAGCAATAATCGCTCCTGAGGATGTGCACCATGGTAGAGTCTCGGTGTGCTCTCGTTAACACTTGCGGGTGAAAAATAGCAGCGACTACAGGGACTGAAATGTTGATGGGGGAAACGGCGAGAGGACAAGAGTGTGTGCCAAAGTTTGCTGATGAATCAGGGTTGAAAGAAATTTATGTTGGAAGAACCTATTTTACCGTGGTTGCTACAAGATCAGGTTTCCCTCTACCCTCTGCAGCGGTATAATGGTAGATGAAAACGACCGCCTCCCTTCTCCGCCGTTATAAAGATATGGACGATAAATCCCCCCCCCCCTCTCCCCCCTCTCCATTTCTCTTTCCTTCGAAAAAACGGTGGGTGATCTGTACACAATCTTTGAAGAAAACACATTTTTTTGTTGAACAGTACACATAAATAGCTACTGTAGGTTAAACAGATCTGGTATTGACTTTAAGAGCAAAGTATGCTCTCTTCCACAGTGCTGTCTTCCTGATTCCTAATTGGAAACGGAGTACAGTGCCAACAGGGCAACTCACACCAGAAACCTGGACATTCGAAAGAGCACCAGATATGTATTTTGGAAAATGGATGATTATGAAAACAGTTTTGAAGGCTTAAAAGAACGTCATTTACATAATAATTTCCTTTTCTACAATTTGCACTCAGGATAGACGACAAAAAGAGTGCTGACTGTGTAGGTTTACCCAGTATTCTGTTAATCAACAAAATAAAACTGACAGACGACTTTGAATTTGATTTAGTCTGTCGTATTAATGCTAAAGCAGACTCTACTGCCACAGACCACTCTGTCTTTTATTGAAATTAAAAGCTTGAGTGTTTTCTCTCTCATCTTCCTTGCCAGTTTAGTGGCAGTATCCCCATGTCACTCATTCGATCTCACCTTCCACAGCCACACCCTGGCTCGTCCTGCCGAAGCCACGGTGCCGGCAATCCACAGGGATCAGTCAATATGAAGCCATCATGAGCCAAGCTACCAAAGGAGACACCTCGCTGCCGCCAAGTTACCTCGGTGACGTTCAGTGGTGCCTATTCTGATCCAACATAGGCAGGGCACCATCTATTAAGCTCCCAGTGACGACATCATGTCTTAGTTCTGATTCAACATAAGCAGGACATATCACACAGTTGTATGCCTTTGTTAATGACAAATGCTGTTTATTGTTAATCAACACGGTATGTCACTCAATGTGGTGCCTTTGTATCGGCAAATGTTGTCTATTGCTGATTAAGACAATGTGTCACACAATTTGGTGCCTTCCCTGTCTATTGCTGATTAACACATTATGTCATACAAAGTGGTGCCTTGGCTGTCTATTGTTGAGAAACATAACATGTCACATTTTAGCGCATTTGCAGTCTTTTGCTGATAAACACAATATACCACACAACTTAGCACCTTTGTTATCGGCAAACGTTGTCTGTTACTGATAAACACGTATTTGGTTTCACTAAACCAGGAGATTCTCCATGCTGGGAATATTTTCATTGTGAAAAATGTTATTGCTTTAGTGGAAGAATAATTGACAAAACCTGTTAATCTATTAAAATCTATTAATGCATCGATGTGTTGGCGTGCAGTGATTTGAACATAGGCACAGAAATCTTCAGTTTGCCAGTAATCAGACAAAAAATGCGTAAGTAAATGCTGACAAGAACTGTCAGTGAATAATAGCAGATATTAATATTTGTTAAAGTCGTGTGACATAATGGCCTCTACGATGACAAACTGTAGATGCTGACCATGTGAGGGGCACAGCATGACGGAATGCAGAGCCAATCCCTCTCATTCCACCAACTGAACCGTCCCTGACCTGAAGTGAGGCAGACTGAGAACAGGCAGGGTAGGCTACACACTTGGACAGATAAAAGTTAAAACAGGAAAGATGGGCAGAATAAAGGGTTATGCATGTCGTATGAACAAAAGCAAGGTTCACACAACACATACAAACTTCAATGTGAAATGACACTGGCAACAGAAAACAAAAGATTTGCAATACAAAATCGAGCCTTGTATATTTACATAACTGGTAATAAAGGACTTCTGTTTTATGGGGTTTTTGAATCATTGAATAAGTCACGTAGTTAATGTCAAGGTTAACGCACTGCACATTGACATAATTTGATTTCTGTCACTGGAATGGACGAAGGCAGGAAAACGAAAATGTATTCTTGAAGGAAATTTTGTTTACTGTCTTACCAAACAGGTAGGTGCCTTTGTCAATGTCGGCATGACCTTGGACAGATGCGTAGTTGTGGTGTGGTCAGGGAAAGTGAGAACTGAGCGGAGAAAGAAGACAATTTTACCTGTCTGCCTGCTGGCGTGGCTAGCAGGTGCCTGTCTCTCCATCATTCCCATGGTGTCATCAGGGAAAGAGTTCAGTCAGACCGGTCTCTGTATTCCACTGCCTGTGCCAGCTGACCGACCAGGGGGGCATCACTACGCCTTCAGTCTCCTGGTGGTTCTGAACAGCACGTTGATGTCACTGACTGCGGTGGGTCAAATCTACATCTACACCATTATCCGCAGAAATACTTTGGTTTTCCTGACCTGTGACGACAAGGCTCGTGACCTCATTGTAGCTCGACGAGTTATCTCCCCGGCCGTCACAGATGCCTGTTGCTGGTGTCTCGTGACGTCGTGGGCCATTATGATGTCACAAGGTGTACAGTTGCCTGGTGACGAGACCGTTTCACTTTTCTTCATTTGTGTCAGTGCAGCTGGGACGCCATACCTGTATTTGTTAAATGGTGTATTGGAACGTCGCAGAGAGGTGCAGACGCAACGAGTGTTGAAACGACTGGGACTTCAGTTCAAAGGAGAAGAAAAACAACATTGAACAGACAAGATTGTATAGCCTTTGCAGGGACAGACACCGATCCCTATGTCCTTCGCATTACAACAATAAAAAAATCCACTGGCAAAGTTAAAGGTTCTCTGTCTATGGGTCTATGTCTCTGTCTCCCCCCCCCCCCAACTCTCTCTCTCTCTCTGTCTCTGTCTCTCTGTCTCTCTGTCTCTGTCTCTGTCTCTCTCTCTCTCTCTCTCTCTCTCTCTCTCTCTCTAGTGGATATACTGGCGCGCACAGCGTGTGTGTGTGTGTGTGTGTGTGTGTGTGTGTGTGTGTGTGTGTGTGTGTGTGTGTGTATGTGTTTTGTTGTGTTGTGTTGTGTGTGGTGTGTGTGTGTGTGTGTGTGTGTGTGTGTGTGTGTGTGTGTGTGTGTGTGTGTGTGTGTCTGTGTGTCTGTGTGTGTCTGTGTGTGCGTGCGTGCGTGCGTGCGTAGGTGCGCGCGCGCGCGCGCGCGCGCGCGCGTGTGTGTGTGTGTGTGTGTGTGTGTCTGTGTGTGCGTGCGTGCGTGCGTGCGTAGGTGCGTGTGTGTTTGTGTGTGTGTGTGTGTGTGTGTGTTAGAGTTGGGGGAAGAGTGAAGGGTTGGGAGGGAGGCATCATGGAGACAAGATGATGCTGACACATGATTGCGAACTATCAGCTGATGACTGGATCTTGGTATCTTCAGAGGTGATGTCATCAGCATAGGATTAAACGGCGCTCATGAAATAAAAACGATGGAGGGAGGAAGCGAGGATGATAGAATTATCTGTGTTACATCCGACAGAAATGGGAAAATAGAGTGAGAGAGAAGAGAAGATATTTTGACAGAAGCAGGGGGAGAAGGTGTGGGGAGAAAGAGGGGAAATGAGTGTATACGACATTAAAAAAAAAAAAAAACCCAGAGAAAACAACTCGGTCCTTCCACTGTTTCTGAAATTAAAAAAAAAAAGCTAGATGTGTTAAAGACGTACTTCCTGTTCTTTTTAGCTGATCTTGTTTAAATAGATATTTAGCCCAGAGAGGAATGGTGCGTGTTGTATGTTTTTCCCTCTAGTTTCTTCTTCTCTCCCTCTCAAATACTCCTACCCCACACCACCCTTTCTCTTCCCACCCTTGCATCCCCACGTTCGTGTAAATATGCACGGCGAACCACCCCGTAAATACCCACACTGATAAAAACTTCCTCATGTTATTTTTTTATTTTTTATTTATTTATTTTTTTCTGAGTTGCATGCATTGTCCTTCTTTCATTTCTGGTTGTTGTTGCTTTGATGTTGTTGTTGTTGTTCTTGTTGTTGCTGCTGCTGCTGCTGCTGATATTGTTTGAGCATCACATGCCTTCACCCTACTACCTCTTCGTTCATCCTCATCCCCTCCCCACCCACTACCCCCCCCCCCCCCCCACAGACACACACACACACACCTCCCCTGCCCCGATTTTGTCTGATTCGCTGTCAGCTTTGGATGCGATAGCTGGCCGTAACCTCCATCATCCCGAACTTCTCCCACTTTTTAAAACTTTTAACCACGTTGAAAGCGGAAGGTCACAACGTTGTTCTGGCTTGCGTTCCCAGTCATGCTGGATTGGAGGGAATGCAATGGTTGACCGTTTAGCCAAAAATGCCACAGCAGGGAAACTGTCTAACATATCTATCCCTTACACAGATCTAAAACCAAAAGTTAAGATTATGTCAGCGATCTCTGGCCGAAGGATTGGAATACACAGAAGAATAACAAACTTTTTCAGATCCGTCCAACCCTACAAGAGTTCCTCTCATCTGCCTCTAGTGGTCGGAAAGAAGAAACGGTTCTTTGTTAGCTGCACACCGGCCACTCATTTTTTACTCATTCGTACCTTTTAATTAAAGAGTGAAGAAGCTCCGTGGAGCATTCCATGTCATGTACCACTCACAATGAAACATATTCTTTCTGAGCGTTGGGACTTGCATGTAGTGAGACACAAACATTTTACAGCCGAATCCATGAAAACCTTGTTCAGAGATGCTCCACCTGATGCGATCTTTGAATTCTTGAAAGAGATTAACATTTTTCATCGGATCTGAGATTCTATGGTGGGAAGATTTTTACAACAAGTTTCGGGTGGGTTTTTGGAAGATGTACTTTAAAGAGTTGTGTGAATGAATGACTTGTGAGTTGACTTCAACGCGATGACAGCCTTGATATGGCCCTTTGAAGTCGGCTGGGCTATAAGCAATATTACCTTACCTTACCCCTCAGCCGAAAACAAAACAAAACAAAAAAAAAAAAAAAACCTTTGCCAGTTTCCCCTTTATTTCATCTCCATGGGAGGATTTTTTTTTCACGCACATCCGTTTGCTTGATTGCTTGTTTTGTTTATCAGCATGTATTTAAAAGAAAAAGAAAAAGAAAAAAGAAAACTACTGAGTTGATTTTTTTCAGTAAAACATGATGGAAACAAACAATGTGACGCAAAGACAAGACAAAGCGGTGTATATTCCTCAAAAGGTAATTGCTATTCACAGGATTATTAGATTATCCACAAACCTTCCACTCTAACACTGTACAATTATGAACTGATATCTGTCTAAGAAGTGATATCTTTTACGGAGTATCAATATTTTAGTTGTGAAGTTAAAGCTCATGCTTCGAATATTGTATATGTTGTGTGCGAAGAATGTCAAAGGGGAGTAACTCTCCTCCATTGATACCAACTTTCACTTCCCCTGGTTAGGAACTAGTGTTGTTTTCACTGATGACCTGATCCAAAGGGGGGTCCAAGCTGTGTTGGACCTTGGCGGGGATGTGACATCTGCCGAGCGCTTTTCTCGTTTCTCTCTCTTTTTAGAAGAAGAAGAAGAAGAGAAGAAGAAGAAGAAGAAGAAGAAGAAGAAGAAGAAGAAGAAGAAAGATCGCATGAGCACACACAAAGCTAATATGACAGCGGGCTTCTCAGAATGGGAAACCATCCAAAGTTCATCTGGAAGAATGGCATGAGACCGGATATAGTACCCCACGCAGGTTCATCAAAACAAATGATTCTCTAAATAAAACTGTAAATATTCGAAAAAAAATGAACAATACTGTATTCGCCAAACATCAACAAACGAATCACAAGTGTTTTGTCTTGTAATTCGGTTGTTCATATGTGGCGGATACAGTGCTTTTTTTTCAAAGATTTGTTTAGATTCCGCCTGCAGTGGGCTCACTTTGCAATAAACCCACCGTTTCATTCGAAAGCAGAATGGGGCGAGCTCACATGCACAAGACTGAGGTCGCAAGTCTAACCAGCTGCTTGAAGGAACCTGGATTCCATGCCAAAATCATCGAGAAAGAATTTGGAACGAGAGAGTGTGTAGGTTTATCAGCCTCGTTTTGAGACAGGGATCGATTTCTGCTGAGAAGAGGACTAGGACTCTCAAGGCAGTGTCAAAGGCGGCTGAAATGAGTTCCAGCTGAATCCGGTCGCAGAGAAACGTAGATGATCTTTATAAGCTTAATTCCTCAACTTTTAACGTGCGTTCAATGACTAAGTGGGTAAGACATCCGTCAAGCAACGCCTTAAGACTCTGAGCCATCCACTGATGTACGTTTGAATCCTGGCAGCGCCAAATATTTTTGATTCCAGATGGGTCGGGAAACGAAAGGATGGGGTGGGGGACACGGGTGGGAGGGGGTGGAGGGACACGGGTGGAGAGAACTTAGTGGGAGGGGTGGTGGAGGGACATGGGGAGGCTACTTGGTGGGAGGGGGGGGGGGATACGGGTGGAGGCTACTAGGAAGGGGGCGGGGGGGTGTGGGAGGAGGGGGCGCGGAGGGACACGGGTGGAGGCTTCTTCTCTGAAGAGCTTCTCTGTAGTCGTGCTCGCCCTAGAGTTTCGTCCTTCCTCTGTAAAAGGACCAGTTGAAAAAATAATTAACTTTGTGTGTGGTTCAGATTTAGTTTCATTTTTGTTTTCATCTTCGTTCTGTTTTCGTTTGTTTGTTTGTTTTCTTCGCTTTTTTTTTTTTTTTTTTTTTTTTTTGCTTAATGTGAAACGTTTACTGGTTGCCAGTGTAGACAGACGTCAGGAATGTTCGGTGTTTTGACAGGGGCAAGTGTGTGAGTTTATCTGTTGTTGTACTGTTTTTTTCCCTAGTGCCCAAGAATTCATTCACTTCGACCGCTTACTGATGTCTGCATTTTGCGGTTGCTTACCTGTGTGTTCGTGGATTGTGGGTACTTACAAGCATTTGACTTTGAGTACTACGACCGTGAAGTCGATTACAGATGACACGAGCCATTCCACTTCCAACCCTAAATTCCCCGTTCAGCCCAGACAAGACAGACCATATGCCCTTTTTTTTTTAACTTGGATGAAATTGTCATTGAATTTCATTACACATTCATCTTCAGCCATTAACAATTGTTTGTAATCACTATTAACCAAATGTTCTCGATATCATCCTAATGCTGCAGCTACCTTGCGTTCGGCTGGATGTCTGGCAATGTGACTGGATCCAGATGCTGTTGAAATTACATGCTCAGAAGTCAACTCTTAGGAAACTAGCGAAATGCATCCGCTTGCTTGTAAATCTACTTATCACAACATACAGACTCAATCAAATATTGCTGCCGTGATATAATGCGCCACCGTAATGTCTGACTTGCCTTGCTGTGTTATTCAAACTTTGTTTATTCACAAAACTTTTGTGTAGGAAAGTGTTCTCACTGAAGCGGCTTTTGTCTGTATGAAAAATGTATTCTTTAAAATACTTCACCCTGCATACACCCTACCCTTGAAGCCCAAATCTTAAAAAGATGAAACTTAAACATATGATAACAGCATGCACACGCATATATATATATATATATATATATATATATATATATATATATATATATATATATATA
>CM065729.1:26852744-26857744 GCA_033310375.1 Conus canariensis | reverse complement strand
TATGTATGTAGTATGTATGTATGCATGTATGTATGATGTATGTATGTATGATGTATGTATGTATGTATGTATGTATGTATGTATGTATGCGTGTATGTGTGTATGCATGTATGTATGTATGTATGCATGTATGTATGTATGTATGCATGCATGTATGTATGTATGCATGCATGTATGTATGTATGCATGTATGTATGTATGCATGTATGTATGTATGCATGTATGTATGTACGCATGCATGTGTGGGGAGATAAGATGCACGCGTGTCTGCGTGTATGGCAAGGAAGGTGCTGATATCCAACCAGACAGGAAGAATTTCTGCGGCCTCTAGGTAATGAGACCGCCAGTGATGGAGACTACGCCTGCTAGAATGCTACAGTGATAATCACGTTGTTCCTCCCATTAATATTGGTATGCATAAATCATCCCAAAGATAGACCAGGCTTCTCCCAGACGACTGGTGCTGCAACCATGCAGATTTGGCATTAATAGGATTGAAACAGGGGCATTTTCACGAGACAAGGTTAATTGTGACCACGTTCTGGCTATGGGAAACTTTAAAATGTGTTTGAAGAACAAAAGGAGAGTGAAAAACAGCCGTCTCAAATTCTATTATGACCACCTGAAAGACCCTGATATCGATGATTCCAAGCGGCAGCAAAAGGAACATGCGCCCAATGCTTTTCTTTGAACACGTTAAACCATTTCATTGCAGTGATGACTGAAATATCAACAGTGGTCCTAGAAAAGCAGATTGAAATCGGAAACATAGAGTTCGTGCAACATTTTGATAATATATAACACTAGAAGGCCCTAAAACAGTTCGAGACGACAGAGGGATAGACATTTTGTGTTACAAAACAAGCCAATCAGTTAAAAAAAAACAAAAGCAAAAGAAAGCTCGTACGAACAACAATGTGACGACCATAAAAAAGTAGATCACATGAACATTGAAAATGGTTTGAGTTTGTGGAGGACCTGACAAAACTAAACCAAAAAATTAAATCAGCACCATTCAGGACTAAGCCAGCAAAGGTCTCACACAGGAAGAAAATATCATTTAAAGGGGAAATGGATACTGCTCTTAACTCCACAACAAACAGAGATCAAAATGTGGTCACAGCTCGGCTGCCATCAAAATTTATACTCAGCGAAGAAGTACAACTTCAGCTGCTAGAGTATTATAATTTACCTCAGTTAAAAAAAGGTATGTTCATCTTTTTTCTGGCGACAAATGATCCAAATGGAAGAGGTAAGGACTTTAAAGTACTAGCTTTGGTGGAGATAGATGTGTTCATATAGTGGCACAGTGTTATATTATACAAAGCTATTCAGTTCGTGCGGAGTAGATGTACTGTAAATATTGTGAAAAAATCATTTCACGTATGTAGTAAATGCCGTTTCTCTTGTCCAGAAGGGACGAGTGGGCTTTTCTTTCTTTCTTTTTGTTTCAATCTGCGATTGAAATACTGGAAGAAACAGTGGATATAAAAAGCATTTTCCTGTTCATCTCTGTCAACCCCACAACCATTGCTTTCATTCCGACAACGGGTAAAAACGACCACAGCAACATCACCACTTGACATCATTTAGACAAATCGCCAACAATTTCAACGAAGACGAACGCGTTCAACCCCTCACAATGCTGTCTTTGCTTCATGTCTCTTTTCCTTTCTGCTCACTATTGTGGCATTTCATGTCATCGCTAACAGACTCTGGCATCCCAGGCAGTGAACGTCGCGGTTACTGAGTGTTTCAACAATTCTTGTTGTAATAGGGGTTGTTTCTGAGAACAGCTTGAAGAGGTACTTGGTGTGAATGAAGTGGTTTAAACACTCCGTGACTCATCTTGTGCAGAGTTGTGTGTACAGGGAGCACGAATATCTGTTAGGTAGTTGTCAGTGCATGCTCAGCAACATTTACACGTACACATGCATATTACAAAGGACACATAGACGCGCGCGTGCACACACACACACACACACACACACATACACACACACACACACACACACACACACACACACACGCACGCACGCATGCACGCACGCACGCAAGCACACACACGCGCGCACACACATCATACGCAAACAGACAGTCAGGCAGACAGACAGACAGACAGACATATACACAGAAACGCGCGCGCGCACACACGCACACACACACACAACACACACACACACACACACACACACACACACACACACACACACACACCAGCACGCACGCACGCACGCACGCACGCACGCACGCACACACGCACGCACGCACACACGGACTCACGCACACACACACGCACGCACGCACGCACCACACACACACACACACACACACACACACACACGCACGCACGCACGCACGCACGCACACACACACACACGCGCGCACACACACACGCACGTACGCACGCACGCACGCACGCACACATACGCATGCACACACACACACACACGCACGCCCGCACACACACACACACACACACACACACACACACACACACACACACACACACACACACACACACACACACGCAAATCAGCAGTAGCACTGACAAACACCCATCCACATTCAAAACCCTTCTGCCATTATCTCTGTATGTATAGAAAAGAAAAACCATCTTCTTGCAAACAAATACCTAATCAATCTAATTGATTAATTTTGCTGACAAAGAGATAACCTACCACCCTGACGACTGTCACATCAAATAAAGCCCGACCCACCTCACCCAAACGATTTACACGTGACGTTCTGATGTCGGTATCACAATGCAATAATTGCTGTGTATAAGGTGTTACTGGCACACCCACACTAATGGATCAATTATAATAGCTGTGGCCAACATCATGGAATCCACAATGTACAGAGGTATTGTGTATATACTCTTTGCACTGTGGAGCGTTAAGTCCGTTTAGTCAATCTTCACAATGTTATGGTGACGGGCTACAGTCGAAACTATGGTTCTTTGCTGAGTAAAAATTTACAACGCATACATGTAGTTCTTTGCAAGGTTAAGAATTACGAAGCATAGGATGAAGGGGAATGGTCAAAATGCACCTGGTGATTCTTGGCATGGTGGAGGCCTAATGTGGTTACAATTGTTTTAGGTCTGTGAGGACCAGAAAAAGAGTTGTATATGGAAACGATTGTTTGTTGGTTGGTTGGTTGGTTTCTTTGTTTGTTCGTTTGTTTGTTTGTTTATTTTATTTATTTATTTATTATTTATTTATTTATTTATTTATTTATTTATTTATTTTTGGGGTGGGTGGGGGTGGGGGTTATGTGCAAACCTTTAAAGAAAAATTTATGTTTTAGTCTGTTAGAACCTGTCGATGTTTGTTTGTTTGTTTTCAAATATGTGTCATTAACTTTTCGTGAAAATGTAGCAAGACTTTTGTAGGTGAATGGCGTAAAAAAATGTTTTAATTAAAGGGGGAACTCTCTTGTGTTTTGTCTGACTGATTGTTGGTCCACGTTACGTAAGCGAGAGTACGACACTTGGCTTGGGAGAACGATGCACACTGTGGATCTCTGCCTGCGTTACAACGCACCAAGCGCTTCTTTTCATGATAGGGCTGACTGACATTTGCATACACTGGTTCTTTGCACAGTGATGAGTTACAATTCACACTGTGGATCTCTGCTGTGCAGAGTGTAACATTGCACATCGTGGTTTCATGCATTATGTGAGGCTACATTCGTGGTTCTTTGCAAGCGAATGGTCGTAAGCTACACGACCTAAAGAATCAAAGTGTACACACTGGTTCAGTTCATGGCGGGGGGGGGGGGTGGGGTGGGGTGGGGGGGCACAATGTACAGAGTGGGTCATTTCATGGTGGAGGGTCATAATGTGCAGAGTGGTTCATATCATGGTGGAAGGTCTCAACGTACACTGTGGTTCATTTCACGGTGGAGGGTCACAATGTGCATAGTGGTTCATTTCATGGTGAAGGGTCACAATGTACAGAGTGGTTCATTTCATGGTGGAGGGTCACAACGTACACTGTGGTTCATTTCAAGGTGGAGGGTCACAATGTACACAGTGGTTCATTTCATGGTAGAGGGTCACAACATACAGAGTGGTGCATTTCATGGTGGAGGGTCACAATGTACACAGTGGTTCATTTCATGGTGGAGGGTCACAATATTATACACCGTGGTTCATTTTTTTGGTGGAGGGTCACAATGTACACTGTGGTTCATTTCAGGGGGGGGGGGGGGGGGGTCACAATGTACACTGTGGTTCATTTCATGGTGGGATGTCACAATGTACACTGTGCTTCGTTTCATGGTGAGGGGGGGGGGGGGGTCACAATGTACAATGGTTCATTTCATGGTGAAGGTTTACAATGTACAGACTGGTTCATATTTAGGTGAAGGGTCACAATGTACACTGCGGTTCATTTCATGGTGGGGGTCACAATGTACACTGTGGTCCATTTCATGGTGGGGGGTCACAATATAGAGTGGTTTATTTCATGGTGAAGGCTAACAATGTGCATAGTGGGGGTCACAATGTACATTGTGGTTCATTTCATGGTGGGGGGGGGGGGGGAGGTCACAGTGTACACTGCGGTTCATTTCATGGTGGTGGGGGGGGGGGGGGGGTCTCAATGTACACTGTGGTTCATTTCATGGTGGGGGGGTCACAATGTACACAGTGGTTTATTCATGGTGTAGGGTCACAGTATACAAAGTGGTTTGTTTCATGGTGGGGGGTCACAATGTACACAGTGGTTCATTCATGGTGTAGGGTCACAGTATACATAGTGGTGTATTTCATGGTGGGGGGGGGGGGGGGGGGTCACACTGTACAGAGTGGTTAATTTCATGGTGGAGTATCACAATGTACACAGTGGCTCATTTCGTGAGGGAGGGTAATGTGCAGAGTGGCTCCGAGCTCTATCAGGTCACAATGTACTGTGTGATATGTGTGTGTGTGTGTGTGTGTGTGTGTGTGTGTGTGTGTGTGTGTGTTGTGTGTGTGTGTGTGTGTGTGTGTG
>CM065729.1:26835244-26837744 GCA_033310375.1 Conus canariensis | reverse complement strand
TGCCACTCGCCCTCCTCTCAGACTTAGGGCTGGCGTCAGTCAACACAGCGCAATCGGACCTTTAAACCTCCTATCTGGGCACCTTCCCTGCTCCCTCCACCCCCTCGGGCTGTGTCCTTCTCTGGAGCAGCCCAGCTTGTGGGCCGGAATAGCTCAGTTAATAGATCGCCGGAAACGTAATCTTGGTGATTCTGAGTTTGCGGGTTTGAATCTCCGCAGAGGTATTTCGGTACATAGATTTTTTTTTCCCCCTCGGAGTTAACACTGGTTCTTACTCCACTTCCCATACAGTCCCTCGAATGAGACCCATAAACCGAGGTTCCGTGTGTGAACGCACGCATAACATCCTGCACACACGTAAAATTTCATCACCAACGTTAGGAAGAGAAGGTCAGTTTGTACGTTGGTATGATGACACGTTACACATAGCATGCATCCTGCGTAAGAAATTGAAAGAATGAAGGAACTAAGGAAACAGAGTGAACGATATTGACTGGGTGACACCGAAACAACTGAATGAAGCGTCAGCAGGCAGTCTTGGTTGTCACTACCCAGGTAGGCAGCCCATTGCATACATTAGTGTGTGAATTGTTATCGCTAGAACCTTTGGCAAGGCGGTTTTAAATGCTATTTTATTATGATTTTATTATTGATATTGTTATTATTAATTATCATTATTATACCATCATCGTTATTATCAATATCATCATCATCATCATCTATATTATTATTATTATTATTATTATTATCATCATCATTATTATTATTATTATACTTATTATTATTTTATTATTTTTATTGAGTGCCTGACCGCGCGCGATAAGCATGCTTAAGAGGAAGAGGAAGATGGACTCACGAGCTGAAGGTCAGCTCCTGTCAAAATGGAAGCTTTTTATCTCCTGTGTTAGCTTTGTTTTGGTCTGTGTAGGTTGGTCAATGATTTGCCTGTCAGTGCAACCGTTAGAAAGTTGGATTGAATGATCACCCTCGACATGTAAGTTCTGTTTACATAATTTGAAAACAATGTCATGATGCAGTCTGACACATGGTGATCCATTGCAAACAACGCGAACAGATAGCCGTTTTGTGCATAATTTGTTCCTGTTGTTGAAAAAAAAGTCTTCATTTTTTTTCTACCAGAGTCGGTGGTGGAGGTTGGGTGGTGAGGGTGGTGGTAATACAGCCAAATTGTCCTTCAAAAATCTGGACAATTTGCGGTCGTTATCTTTAGTTCTTTTCATTTTATTTGCAATCGAAGTTGGCGACCGACTATGCAAGGCCTTGTTTGATTTAAGTATAGGCAACTTAAACAGGGAGGCTGTCTGCCCGAACTTGTGTAGTTTTTGTTTTTGTTTGTTTGTTTTGTTTTGTTTTGTTCGTCACCTCTGTCACGTAGAATGTAAAGAAAATGTAAAGGTTTGTATTGGACACCTGAAACGAAGTGTCGCTTAAGGCCAGTCCTTTTACAAGGATTTCCGCGCGAACCCCTCTCGTTGCTGTGTCTATTCGCCACAACCTTCTGACTTTTTTGATGCGCCGAGTGTGAAACCCTGTCCCACTGCTCTTTCAGCAACAAAACAAAGCTCCGGAACTGTCGGCTGATCACCGAGATTGTCGTGGGGTGTCTCGGTTTTACAAAGACTGGTTTTACAGTTTAAAACGTTGTCATAATTTCGAAAAAGAAAGAATCAGGGTACCTGAAGACTTGAGGCGCGTTAAATAACGTAAAAGAGACCCATGCTATGAATTCGCTTCAAAACCCAGTTCGGTCCATGTACAGGGCGACCACTTCGTGGCCGAACGCAACGAACATCATTCACCGAATCAAGAAAAGCTGAGGCCATGGTGAGTTTTTCAATGTAACATTTTTATGTAATAATCCACATTCTTTCTTTTCCTGAATATTATCTCTCTTTTTTCCTTAATTCTGTGTTTTTTGTTGCATTTCTCTCTCTCTCTCTCTCTCTCTCTCTCTCTCTCTCTCTCTCTCTCTCTCTCTCTCTCTCTCTCTCTCTCTCTCTCTTCTTGTATGTGTGTGTGTGTGTGTGTGTGTGTGTGTGTGTGTGTGTGTGTGTGTGTGTGTGTGTGGTCTTGTGGAACCATGAATTTCAGTTTTGAAAATAATACTGTGTCCCACAATGTGCTCAAGTCAGCCGTCAGCCAAAAGAAATGTTATATGTGAAATTTAACTATAAAAAACAACAAAAAAACATTGCAAATACGCAAGCCAAAGTGCTGTTCCCAATCATCTTTGTGATCTTCCCCAGGGGGGAAACAAAGACAAAAGCTGGTAAGGGATGATTAAACAGCAGGATGCTTGCACATGATAAGCAAATAAGAAGATCATCCCCTACACCTCTCTAAGTGGAATTGCAGACGATGAATGAATACCCCAGCGAGATGAAAGGCAACGAAGGGATGGAACAAGCAGGGAGGGACTAGAGGTATGCAAACGTTGTTTGCTTGATAACAATCTAATTCATCTGGCGACATGGGAGCC
>CM065729.1:26825244-26827744 GCA_033310375.1 Conus canariensis | reverse complement strand
GAGGGTCACAATGTACACAGTGGTTGATTTCACGGTGGAGGGTCACAATGTACACGGTGGTTCATTTCATGGTGGAGGGTCACAATACACCCGGTGGTTCATTTCCTGGTGGAAGGGTCATGATGCACACTGTAGTTCATTTCATGGTGGAGGGTCACAATGTACACAGTGGTTCATTTCATGGTGGAGGGTCACAATGTACAAAGTGGTTCATTTTATGCAGAACATTCACAGTCGTCAGATCGCTTTATGTTGTGGTGACCTGTCACACACAAACAAAACAGCAGTGTGATACTAAGCGGGTTTCTCCAACAGTTCCTCTCTCATTAGTTCTGCCCTGATTGTGGCCCACTTCAGACAGGAAGCGTTAGATGTTTGGAAGGAAAACCCGGCACCCTTTCTTTTAGTCTTGGCAGTTAAAGGAGATGTGAAGAGCCGCCGCTCCTGGGGGGACGTCTGCAATGTCTGTTAACCTGCTGAAGAGGACAAGATGAAGAACCACACACACACACTCTCTCACACACACGCACGCACGCACGCACACACACACGCACTCGCGCGCACACAGTTACACACACACACACGCGCGCGCTTATGCACACGTGCACGCTATCATCCAACAGTTGTCCACACCCTTTAACAGATTTAAAGTGCAGTAAACAAGTGGGGTAACTTTTGCTCCCATAAGAAAACCTAACACAGAATAACTTTTATTCAAGACTGACACACCCTTTTAAACTTGAATAAAAATTAGACAAATGCACACATAGACGAACAATCTAATAGTGGGGGGAAAAACAAGCGCAGGCCAACAACTCAATTGTCTTCATAGTAATGACTTGGCAAAGATTTGGACTTAAGGAAGGGGAGGTGGGGGTGGGGGTTGAAGATGGAGAGACTGGGAACATGAAATTAAGAAAATATATTACAGATATGAAAACTCTTCACTAGCTGCATAAGGGAACCATTGCAATCCTTTTTGAAGGCAAATATATTTGTATTGCCTGATCCGAGGCCTTTCGTCCGCTGGATCGGAACTCATCAGGGAGACACGGCTGGTTGTGTCTGCGCTCCTGGCGTCAAATAGAGACACACCACAGTCCATAATACCGTGGTGTTCTCACCACCAAGGGTGCAAAAAAGAATCCAATAGCACCCCCAAAAGCAGCCAGTGAAGGGTAGTAAATGAAACCAAACGAAAGTGTGGGGAGGAAAAAAGTTGCTGAAAAACTAAAGACATTATGCAAATAGTATAAAATGTAGGGGACAGTCTTTGAGCCAACGCTTGAGGATCCACCCAAGGATGCAAGGGAGATCAAAAGACAAACACACAGACGGACAGAAACAAATACAAATAACCTCAATTTAATCAAAATGAAATTGGAAATGAAATGAGGCAGGGAACAGTAAACAATAAACAGTAAAAAGCGGGGTAACTTTTGCTCCCATAAGAAAACCTAACAGAATAACTTTTATTCAAGACTGGCACAGCCTTGTAAAGTGCATCAGTTCACCCCTCCCACGCCCGATCGACCTCTTCTAAAAGCATTAACCTCACGCAGAGCTGCATTCATCTCCTTTTGGTCCCCCCCCCCCCCCCCCACCTCCCCAACCACCACCCATTTTTTTCCCTGAAGCTGAGGAATATTAATAAACTGTGCCATCATTTGACACAAGCGATATTACGGGGAGGGGAGAGTTGGGGGATGAGGGGGTGGCGGGTGGTGGTGGTAGTGGTGGTGGTGGTGGCGGTATTGGCGATGGAGGAACCGTTTGTGTGTGAGTTAATGTTGGTTGTTGTGTGTGTCGTCGTGTCGTCGTCATCGCCGTCTCGTCGTCGTTGTGCGTTCGTCGTTGTTAGTACTACGAATCACGTCCTTTGTCTGTTCCCCGTACGTGTTTGTTGTTGTTGTCGTTGTTACGTGACACTACTTTAAGAATAGTTTTCACTCTCTTTTGTTTCTTTTCACGTTTTTCTTTTTTTTTTTCTGTCTTCTTTTTCTTTCCATCTGTAGCACTCGCCCTCCTTCTTCTCTTCTCTCTCTCTCTTCTTCTTCTTCTTCTTCTTCTTCTTCTTCTTCTTCTTTCTCCTCCTCCTCCTCCTCCTCCTCCCCCCCTCCTCCTCCTCCTCCTCCTCCTTTCCTCCTTCTTCTTCTTCTTCTTCTTCTTCTTCTTCTTCTCTCTCCTCCTCCTCCTCCTCCCGCTCCTTCTTCTTCTCTCTTCTTCTTCTTCTTCTTCTTTCTCCTTCTTCTTTTCTTCTTCTTCGTCTTCTTTTTTTCTTCTTTTTGTCTCTTCTGTCTGTTTCTTTCTGTCGTCTTTGTCTCTGTGCCTGTCTTTGACTCTCTCTCTCCCTCTCTCTCTCTCTCTCTCTCTTCTCTCTCTCTCTCTCTCTCTCTCTCTCTCTCTCTCTCTTAAGTGTGACGCAACATCTACAAGGCACGATTAGTCAAAAAAAAAAGACTAAGCAATCCCTCACACCCAAACTCACCAACACGTTCGC
>CM065729.1:26795244-26820244 GCA_033310375.1 Conus canariensis | reverse complement strand
CATGCGTGCCCTCATGCATGAGAGAGAGAGAGAGAGAGAGAGAGAGAGAGAGAGAGAGAGAGAGAGAAAGGGGGGGGAAGAGAGAGAGGTGATTTATCATTAAAAATCATTAAGATAAGACATATTCCAGACATTTCTATTCCTCACTTTTCCAGGATATACACACATAACACACACACACACACACACACACACACACACACACACACACACACACACACACACACACACACACTCCAGCATCTATACTTTCCCGCTTGCTCACAGACATACACACACGCGCACATGCTTATTATATCACAGGTGATCTACCATCTCTGCTTCTTACATGCTGCGTTTGTTTAAAAACGCAATGGATTTGAACACGAAGCTCTTTTTTGTGCGCATCAGCACAGCTCAAGGGACACGAAATCGTCTGCCTGATGGAAGGAGCTCGTACTGTCGCGCAAGCGTGTGCCCACTGTCACCAACAATCGCACGAGCCTTGGTCACTGCGCGCCTTTCCTACAACTCACTCATACTCTCCTGTCTCTCACCAACAATCTTACCACAGATGTTCACAACGCTATCCAAGAGTTTGCTGTTTTTCAGACTAAGATTTCCATGCCAGCAAATGCATGAAAAAGTCAAGACAGACTCAATAAAACTCCTGTAAAATGTTTTAAGTATTTTTGGCTGGACATGCAGATTCCTCAATTTGCGTAGGAAATACATTCTGGTTTGGCATTTTTTTGTATGTGGACCTGGTGTGTGTATTGAAAGTGAGCTTATTGTCTAACGTTGTGCCCAGATATTTGTATTCCTCTACCCGTTCCACTTTTTCTCCATTAATATAAAGATCGGGCACGTAATTGTTCGCTTTCCTGAAATCTATGATCATCTCCTTTTGTTGTTGTTGTTGTTTTTTTGGTTTTTTTGACGTTTAAGCTCAAGATAATTTTCTTTACACCAGGTGCTGAAACGCTCAACTTCATCAAAATATGTTATATCAGAATCGGAGAGGTCTTCAAGGGCTGTATCATCTGAATATTTTATAACTGGTGTTTCTTCTGTACCAATGCAGTCGTTGGTGTACAGAGTAAACAGGGCAGGAGAAAGAACGGTACCTTGAGGGGAACCTGTGGAACAAAAGAGGACAGATGACATGACAGATTGATAGCGCACTGACTGGGATCTGGAGATGAGGAAATCTATGATCCACAGGATAAGCCTGGGTCTGACATTTAAGGATAAAAGTTTGTGCGCTAAAAGATGAGGCTGGATGGTGTTAAAAGCTGATGAAAAATCAATAAAAAGAATACGAACAAAAGAATCTGTTTTCTCCAGGTGAGTGTAAGCGTTGTGTAAAAGTGTGAGAGTGGCATCGTCTGTGCATCTGTTGCGTTTGTATGCAAACTGATAAGGATCTTGATGACTGACTGTATCAGTGAGGAGGTGACTGAGTATTGCTCTTTCGAAACACTTCATCACAATGGATGTTAGAGCGACTGGACAGTAGTCATTGAGGGAAGATGGTTTAGACTTTTTTGGTATAGGACAGATCACTGAGGCTTTCCAGAGAGAGAGGGGACAGTTTTAATAGACCAATTGAACAGTCTAGTGAAGACATGACAGAGTTGAGATCCACAGTTCTTGAGTAATACACTACTAATATTGTCTGGTCCAGGCGCCTTTCGGATATTTAATCTGTTAAACATTGAAAGTATTGTTTTATCTTCCATAATGATCTCATCTTCTGTCTTTGCTTTGATTTCCTCTTTTATCACTCCCAATGCATCAGTGAAATCATGAACATCGAAACGACAGTAAAATTCGTTGAGTTCATTAGAGAACTGTTGTTGTTGTTCTTTTGATAAGGCACAATGATGATGGGATTTGGTTTGACCCGTTAACTTTTTTAGACCTTGCCATGCGTTTCGCATATTTCCGCACTGAAACTGCAATTCAACCTTCACTTTATACTTTGTTTGGGCTGAGCGTATTTCTTTTCTCAATTTTATTTGGACTTTCTTATGTTCCGTTTTGTTTTCTGTTTGAAAGGCAATTTTCTGTTCATTTAAAAATGTTTTCAGTGGCTTTGTTACCCATGGTTTATTATTAGGGAAAATTTTGATTGTTTTTGATGGAATGATTAAATCTTGACAAAACATAATGTATTCTGATATGACATCTGTTGCTTCATGGATATTGACAGAGGATTCAAAGAAAAGGTCCCAATCAGTACAGTCAAAACATCCTTGTAATTCCAAAATACTCTCAGGCTCCCATACCTTAACCTTCTTCTTTACGATGGGTTCTGTCTGGATTTTCGGTCTGTACGCAGGTATGAGGTGGACTACATCATGATCGGATTTTCCGATAGGGGGTAGGGGTTCAGATTTGTAAGCGTGATTGATGTTGCCATAACAAAGATCGGGCATTTTGTTGTGTACGAGTAAAACAGGTATATATTGTTTAAAAGATGGAAGGGATGAGTCAATCTTCTGTTTACAGTTATTAAAATCACCAAGAATAAAAGTGGGTGCATCAGGAGAGATAGACTGAAGAAATTGCACAGTATCAACAACATGGGCAGCGGCACGTGACACATTTGCAGCAGGATGAGAATAAACAACTGTTAAAAACAGCTGCCCGAATTCCCGCGGCAGGTATCTTGGTCTCAGAGACAGCGATATCAGTTCTACATCAGGGGTGCACGGCCGTCTTCTCACATTCACATTAGCATTGTCACACCATCTACTGTTGACATACAAACACACCCCTCTCCCGTGTGCCTTGCCTGTGGTCAGTGGGTCACGGTCAGTTCTGAGAGGGGGGTGAAATCCGTCTATGGCGACACTGTCATCAGAGATTGAGTCACACCACCATGTTTCCGTAAAGCGTAAAACACAAGCATTTCTGTATTCTCTCATAAAACGAGAGTTCACTAAAAGTTCGTCAAAATTTCCGTTGGAGCTGGTCGGGTTGATCGAGCGAACATTAGATAAAATGATAGATGGCAGGGGCCGGGGGGGGGGGGGGGGGGGGAAGGGGAGGGGGAGGGGGGCTAGCATTCTTTCTCAATCTTCGTTTTTCACTTCCACGCTGACCACGTTTTCTTTTCCTTTTGGCATGTTCAGAACCGGTTTTTAAATCACTTGTGTTTGGATTATTTAAAAACGGTAAGTTGGTTAAATCGTGCACGCTGTGGTCTGAATAAAATCGAAAGCTCAGTAAGAATTCCGGGTGTAAGAAAGTTGGTCACTGTCCCACTGCTGGTGGGCGCCATTTTGGATTTGCGCAGCTGATGAGCGGCGAAGAAAAACAACTTGAAACAGGACAAGGAACGTCACACATACCTTCGACCACTGAACAGATTCCATCCTGTCGATCACACACTGTACTGGGTGAAAATTTATACACATCAAATGGGTCACATTTACGAAAACAGTAACTTGAGACGGCAGCACAGTCACACAGATCGCCACTCAGTGTAGCGCCCCCTTCTTTGGGGGAGAGGAGAGAGAGAGAGAGAGAGAGAGAGAGAGAGAGAGAGAGAGAGAGACAAACAGACAGGCAGACAGACAGACAGATAGATTCCCCCTCATCATTTCTCTAATGTCCTTGGCAATCTCTTTCCAGACAGGTGTATTACCAGGTAAACAATCCTCCACAATATTGTGATATGTTAAAAAAAAAAAAAAAAAAAAAAAAAAAACTCTTTGAAATACCAGCAGTGGCAGTGGGTTATATGAAATTGTTATTTCGCTGATAACATCGACCCTGAGGATGCATAGCACAGAAAAATGGAGAAATGACCCAGTATGCTCCGATGTTGGTGAACGCATGTGTGACTATCATTATGCTTGTGTACCGTGTAACCGTTTCCCACCAGTCTTTATAACTAACGCCCATACTTTCGTCCTCCCCAAGTGCATGGAGTAGATAGTACTTTGAATGATGCTGTGGGCTACACCCCCTTTCTACGTTCCCTTACACTTTTCCCACGACCAGAACATCAGCACAGAGGACTCCACCATCACAATCGTCTATTCAATGCTACAGCTGTGCACCTATGTCAGGCTCCTGTTTCTGGCCATTTCCTGCATTCAACACCATCCAGCCTCACCTCATGATGTGGATGGTAGATCATCAAGTCGCCCTGCAGCTTCCTCACAAACTGGCCACAATGCGTGATGATCAGGACGTCCACCTCGCCTATGACCTCAGCATAGCATTGCAGCGACACGTGTGTGTCCTCTGGCATGGGACGTTTACGTGCTTCTGCCCTGACTCTTGCTGCACTTATGATGAGACCTTCCAGGTAAAACTCTCCAACGACATTTTCTCTTCCGGGCTCATCCTACCAGAGCTCTGTTTTCTTGAATTGACTTTATACTCCTAGTGCTCTGTTCATACGCCTGTGGGCTGAGGCGTCCAGCGAGATTTTTTTAAATAAGTTTTTGGAGGGACCTGAACAAGTCCAACTGCAGTAGTTATCAAGGGAAGGATGAGGAGTTGGTGGACCAGCTTGGGTACCTGGACTCCATTATCGACAGCAAGCTGGACTGGTCCGCCAGCTGCCAATCCCTGCAGAAGACAGGCAAGAAGCGCATTTACATTAAGAGCCAGCTGAGCTCCTTTGGGCTCGGCCTCTTCTTCAAAGCTATGGATGTATCGTTTGTTTGTTTGTTTGTTTTGTTTCTGTTTTATAAACAAGCACAATTTGATTGAAATCAAATCAAACATGAGATGTTGATATACAAGAGTGCGCCAGTGCAGAAAGGCATGTGTGTACGTAAGCATGTATGCACACATTCAGCATTGGATTCATACATACATGCCCACATACATTAAGTGCTTTAGTAGTAGAAAGCATAAGCACATGCATCGGCGGAAGACTTTGATGATCGCTAGTCTTTTCCTAGCCAACGATTATGAAGAAGGATGTGAAAAAAATGAGATAAGGTGAACAGTTGTTAGGTCGTTAAGTGAAAGGGAACTCTTGACGCTTTACAGCCCCAGAAACGGAACACTGACGAACACAAGATCTAGCGAAACGTCAAAGCAAGCCGATACGTGATATCCTTAGTGCCTCTTAAGTGGTGAGAAGTGTGCAAGTTGCCCGGAACTGAAATGCAGTCGTGTGAATTGTCATCAACTGGACGTTGACCGTTTGACAAAATGTGCAAGTCGCACGAGGCGTCGACCACATTTTGCTTTTTTTTTTTTTTGTCTTTTTTTGATACTACGTTTTCATTTCCGTCTTTTTTTTTTCTCAACAGTCTTTTTTTTCTTATAATTTAATATTGGCTTCATGTTAAGAATATATGTCTGGCTCCCCTTAAATGCATTTTAACATTTTGCAAACAATCCTCACACGACGTGCCAACAATTCCGGAAGGACTATAAATCTCGAGGTTTGGCTTGACTCTGGGTTATTACATAAAGCGTTCTGCAATATTTCATCCTCCGGATAAACCACCAACAAATTGGAAATAAGACAAGTAAAAGCTGGGTCATTTTATTTGATATCTAATGCCTCAGATATGAATTTAACAACAACACATCTGCAGTGATAACACCAGCAAAGAAAAAGCAATGTTTGTGACACCTTCAAATTGACTGTATAGATTCTGCTGCGAGACAGTAGATAAAACACCAAAAGTGTTTGATATCAGGCTGTAAACAACGATTGATTTGGGTTATAAATGTCAGTCAACGAATTAAACTAGCCTCAGTACCACAATGCGATGACAAATGTTCAGCCGATTTCTATTAGAAAAAGAAACAAATAGATGAATAATTTAAAAAAAATGAATAAACAAATAAACAATCGGAAAAAATAAACAAATAAATGAATAAGTACGTAAATAGACACAGAAAGAAAGAAAGGAAAGCTGAAGAACTAACTAACAACTAACTAATAACTAGCTTACTATCTTACTAACTAACTAACTAACTAACTAACTAAATTTGGATATCAGAGTTTGATAGCCATAGAAACTGCTCCCCACATTGCACAGCACACCCGTTGGACTGAATAAATGCGCTTCTTGCTCATAGTTGTCTTCTCTTGATTTAACGATTACCGTTATTTTTTTTTTCTTTCATTTTTCGCTCAGCTCCTCCGCCTGTTTTATACTCTCTCTCCTCCTCCCTCACCCTCTCTCTCTCTCTCTCCTCCTCTCTCTCTCTCTCTCTCTCTCTCTCTCTCTCTCTCTGCATGATGTATGTTAGGGAGAAAAAAGACACGTCGACAGCATTTGTTTTAAGGACTCCCGCTCTACTCCAGGATTCACATCACTATTTCAAGCAACAAAAAACAAACGAAAAAGTTACGTTACCAATGATGAAACAAAAACAAACAAACAAACAAACAAACAAACAAAAAAACAAGGACTACAACAACAAAAACCCGAAGGAAAAAAAAAGAACAAAAACAAAGAAAAAAGGGCTACCGATAATGTCAAGACAAATGAATGGATGGTTGTCAATTCCTGCTATTTTCCCAATCAAACATGCTCTTTGTTTGCCCAGACAATCAAGCGGCATGTGTTTGACGGTAAGAGGGCTGTGTGTGTGTGTGTGTGTGTGTGTGTGGTGTGTGTGTGTGTGCGTGTGTGCGTGCGTGGTGCGTGCGTGTGTGCGTGTGCGTGCGCGCGCGCGTGTGTGTGTGTGTGTGTGTGTGTTATTAGCCGCATTCAAAACTCCTCTTGGGTCGATTCAGTTTGAGAGGTGTTCTGTACGCGCCTGCGTGAGTGCGTGCATGCCTATGTGAATGCTTTACATGTGCGCGTCACGAGCATGCCTACGTGACTCTTGTTGTGTGTGTGTGTGTGGTGTGTGTGTGTGTGTGTGTGTGTGTGCGTGCGTGCGTGCGTGCGTGCGGTGGTGTGTGTGTGTGGTGTGTGTGTGTGTGTGTGTGTGTGTGTGGTCTGTCTGTCTGTCTGTCTGTCTGTCTGTGTGTGGTGTGTACCCTTCTGTGTGTGTGTGTGTGTGTGTGTGTGCGTGGGCGTGCGTGTGTGTGTGTGTGTGGGGGTGGTGGTGGTGGTGGTGGGGAGGAGGAGAGTTTGTGCGTGTGTGTGTTGTGTGTGTGTGTGTGTTGTGTGTGTGTGTGTGTGTGCTGTGTCTGTGTCTGTGTCTGTGTGGTGTGTGCCTGGTGTGTGTGTGTGTGTGTGTGTGTGGTGTGGGTAGGGAGCGTTGCGTGCCGTGCGTGCGTGTATGCTGCGTGCGTGCGTGTGGTGTGTGTGTGTGTGGGGTGTGTGTGTGGTGTGTGTGTGTGTGTGTGAGAGAGTAGAGGAGAGAGTTTGTGCGTGTGGTGTGTGTGTGTGTGTGTGTGTGTGTGTGTGTGTGTGTGTGTGTCTGTGTCTGTGTCTGTGTGGTGTGTGCCTGTGTGTGTGTGTGTGTGTGTGTGTGTGTGGTGTGTGTGGTGCGTGCGTGCGTGCGTGTATGCATGCGTGCGTGCGTGCGTGTGTGTGTGTGTGGTGTGTGTGTGTGTGTGTGTGTGTGTGTGTGTGTGTGCTAGTGTGGGTGGGTGTAGTGTGTGTTTCCCGTCAAAATTTCTTAGTAGTCTCTGTCTCTCTGTTCTGTCTCTCTCTCTCTCTGTCCTTTTCTCTCTGTCTGTCTTCTTCTCTCTCTCTCTCTCTCTCTCTCTCTCTCTCTCTCTCTCTCTCTCTCTCTCTCTCTCTAAGGATGCTATGGTTTCTACTTTTTGTTTTGCTTGACTTTTCTGAAATCCACTTTTTAATTGTGTTCTTCACATATTTCCTTGCAATAGCTGCTAATTGGCAGCGTACTGAGGCGATCAATGCTGTTTTTTGAAATAAATATGAGCGTCATCCTTTCTACACTCCAGACATGTGCATTGCCAAATACCGACAGCATTATGTGATTGGTTCGATGGGCTCAAGGAAGCTTTTGTCATACGAGACATTCGCAGCCGGGAATCCCCCCCCCCCCTCTCTCTCTCTCTCTCTCTCTCTCTCTCTCTCTCTCTCTCTCGATAGGTAGGCAGACGGGTAGGTAGGTAGGTAAATAGGTAGGTATATAGATCGATCAATAGACAGATAGATAGATGGATAGATGTATACATAAATAGATGGATAGATGCATTCATATTCTGAGAGAGAAGAGAAAGCGAAAGAGAGAGAAAGAGAGAGAGAGAGAGAGAGAGAGAGAGAGAGAGAGAGAGAGAGAGCAGAGAGAGACAGAGACAGAGACAGAAACAGAGAGACAGAGAGAGAGAGAAGCAGGAGTTCAGCGGAAGTTCATTCAGTATAGGCTGCGGTTCCATCTGAAGGGGTACAATACCTTGAAAATGCACTTTTGATGAAACTATGACTAATTACACAATCATATAACATAACATGACAGCTGAACATTAATCCATCCTGATCACGTAATCCAAACCACTTTTTTTGTTTTTTTACAGTGCGTCTTTCAAATGCTTTACACGAATATATGCAAACATTCTTCAATACTATTTCATTTCGATTTGCCATGAACAATTCGTTATTAAAAAGACATGGGTTTTGGGGGTACTTGGGAGGAGGCGGTGGGGGGGGGGGGGAGGGGGGGAGGGATAAAACATGTTCGCAAATCTTGAAAGGCAGGACAGCACAACAAAAAAAATGCTGTTCATCTTCTTTGGCATGTACAAAGTGGGCACACCTTAGCGTCTTCATCAATATTAGTATACCGATACACTCTGTGCACATATATCAGCTATTCCGGATACCATCCTTGTCAATGTCAAGCAAAAGATATTCTTCACAATTTCTGGACGACTCAGATTTTTCATAAAAAGCATACCTGTTTTGGACGTATTTCTCCATTTTTGCCTCATGTGATCAATCAGCCTCTGACGAAGTTCTTTTAAAGGACTCGTCTTTTCAGCACCTTGATTTATCTAAACAAACTCGAACCCATTTTGATACAGAAAATCACGAAAGTCAGATGCCAAATATTTCTTAGCTCGTAGTTCTAAACTAAGCAACACTTTTTACGCCTTACGCAGAAATCTTTCCTCAGCCATGCGCAGAATTTTCAACCAGTAACTAATGCATCGCAAAGGTGAGTTGCAATACAAAGAATATCGACCGGTATACACATATACAAGATCATTCGGGGTTCTAGACTGCACATCCAAGAATCTTTTTAAACAAATAGGTGAGCCTTTTTCTATTTATGAATAACAGCTTTTTCCATTTCCAAATCGCAGGTCTATAAGTGAGCGATTGGTTGAACTTGGGCATAAAGAATAAGTAACGCGACTAACGAATTATTATTCAGCACACAGTTTCCTCAATATCCACAGCAATACATGTTTTGCAGTGCTCACAAACCCCTTCAAAAAAAAAAAAAAAAAAAAAAAAAAAACCAAAATGCCATTGCTCCTCACAAACTACGCGTGAACTCTGCCTGCTCACCGAGGTTAAAGAAAAGCTCCTGCATGTTCTGTAATCAAATAACAATGATGCTGTTTCATTTAATTTTACAGATGTTATGTGGCCTGATCTATTCAGCTCACTAGACGTTGCTCGGAGAAACTGGAGACTGGGAGGGTGGAGGGTGCAGAGGTGCTGACTCAAATCAATAACTGTAGTATGCATTTGTTTACAAAAGCAACGTTTCGGTTCGATGTGTCCCTGTACTTGAATCGGAAATGTTGTTTAAACCGATAAAATAACGCTAACATGTCAAATAACTTGACTTTTGTTTCCCTTAGAACAAAGAATAAACTGACATGTATTTCAGACATCATCAAACGAAACACAAATGATGGCAAGGACGTTCAGCGAATCCCCGACAGCAACGCAACAGAACGTCACAGACCTAATTGTCAACGTTACTCAGTTGGCAGATTCATCTGGATGTGTTTTACTGAAACGTGAAGGCGTCACCCCCTGGGACAACCCGGACAGTCTGGTCAGTGCGGAGACAGAGGACCTCGTACATCGTTTAAAAGAAACGGTGATCCTGCCTGTCTTGTTTCTGATTGGTGGACCTGCCAACGTCATCAACATGGCAGTATTCTACAAACAAGGGCTGAAGGAGCGGATCAACGTGTGTCTGTTCTCCCTGTCTCTGGCTGATCTGCTCTACCTCATCAATAACATGCTGATCTATGCAGAGCAGATTCATGTACAATTCACCACCAAAGAGAAGTAATTATTTTTTAAAGACGTACGCAGATATTTCTAGATGTTGTAGAATTTAGTCATATTCTGATCATGTTGATCGTGATGGTGGTGCGGACGACGACGACGATGATGGTGATTAAGATGATGATGATCATGATGATATTGATAATGATGATGATGATGATGATGATGATGATGATGATGATGATGATGGTATCTGTGCTGATAATAGGAATCCTCCTCCTCCTCCTTCTTCTTCTTGTTTGTCTTTTCTTCCTTATCCTGCTGCTGCTGCTGCGGTTGCTCCTACCCTATACTAGGTTATCTATGCATTTCATTCCGTCTGATAAACCTTTCCTCTGTACTCAAAAGGATACCTAAATGCACAATTAACTACAGACAAAAAACATATAGCAAGCCAACAAAACATTCACGGGATTTCGGGAACTTTTTCAACAGTTTTCCCCATAAGAGAGAAAGAGAGAGAGAGAGAGAGAGAGAGAGAGAGAGGGAGGGAGGGAGGGAGGGAGGGGGAGAGAGAGAAAGAGAGAGAGATGTAAGTGTGTGTGTGTGGGGGGGGGGGGTGCATGTGTGCGCGCGCGCGTGCACGTATTTTTGTATATCTCACATGTGCTGAGCAAATGAAGTTTGAATTACGTAGCTATTGCCTTTTTCATAACTGAACAATCCAAGTGTTTCTCTGTTCGTTTAGGTATGGGCCATTCATGCGACTGATGTTTAACAACAACCTGCTTGGATTTTATGGGTTTACCTGGGTATCAGAAGTGATCTCTGCCCTCATCGCCAGTGAGAGATGTTTCTGTATCCTACAGCCTCTCCGCTCCCAGACTGTGATGTCTGCCTCCACAACCACCGCCATCATCGTAGTGGTGAACGTGGTCGTAGTAGGGTTGTACTTCTTCGTCACTTCACGCTACCGCCTGGTCTGTGCCTATGACCCCATCACAAACTCCAACATGTGGACGTTTGCTGCCGGTCAGTTTTACCTGAGGTATCAGAAAATCATTGATTTTCTTGATGCCTTTGTCTACGGTGTTGGCATTCCCCTGATAGCGATTGTGGTGGTGGTGGTGACAACAGCAGTGACTTTAATCAAACTCCGTCAGGCAGCAGTGTGGAGGGCTGGCACCTCCAGCAGTAGCAGTGTGTCGGCAAGAGAAGTGGCACTGACCATGATGTTGGTCTACAACTCCATCTTCTTTGTCATTTGCGTGTTTCCAATTGCCTTGTTCAGGTAAGTGAACGAGTTGTAGTTTTGCTGAATTGATAGCAAACCTTGGACATTCGATATGCCTACAGATTGTTTTCCGTGGACCAGAACACTTTAGTCTAAATGTAAGTTCAAGTGCATTCCAAACCAGTTTGTACAAAGCTCCCCCCTCCCCCCCTCCACCAGGCCCTGTCATAGTAATGTAGATGTTATTTTAGAGGGTCTTGGAAATCATGATGGTTTGCAATGATCAAAACGTCTTTTAACTAGCTTTCTGCAAGGTGCGACGGTACAACCATCGGGCAGGTATGCCCCAGTTGGTAGAGTGTCGGACTTGTGACTCTGTTGACCCTAGGACTCCGGGTTCGAATCTCGATCAGACCGTTTCGGTAGAGAGGGATTTTCCCCTCGAAGTTGGTATTCGTTCTGTCTCCATTTCCCCAAAAGCCCTATGAATAAGATTATAAACCGACGTTCCGTGTGCGAACGTATGCAAAGCATGTCGCATAAAACCATAAAATCCTATCGACAACTTTCGGAAGAAAAGGCCAATTCTGGCCGTTGGTGTGGATGATACGCACACACATTGTAGACATGAAAAGAATGGAAAAACGAACGAAAAGCCGAGTGACTGATATTCGACTAAGTGACACGGGAAACGACAAAATGCAGCGCCTTGTATGGTGCTGTTCAAATGGCTCTAGCCTGATGGGCAGCCCGTTGTGTAAATGAGACGTAGGCTGTAAAGAGCTCGGTCTCTAACCGAAGATAGGCGCTACATAAGTAGTCTTTATCATCATCATTATCATCATCGTCGTCGTCGTAGTCGTAGTCGTCGTCAACGTCATCATAATAATTACTTAAAAGTCCATCAAGAAACTGTCAAAACGTACCTGTGAACACTTTTCTAACGGGGATACCAAGGGATTTTTTTTAATGGCACCTCAAACAGTACATATATTTCGTAACGGGAGTTCGGCATCAGAACTAGCACAAATTCAGGATAACCTTTTTAGTTTGTTTGCATGTTTTGGGGTGCAAAATCAAGAAGTGCAAACCGACGGGTACAAAGATGGCAGATGTACCACACTGGCAGAAAACCCTCAAAACGTGATACATGATGTTCGGTTCAGAACATTCACGGGAAGATCATCTGTGGCCAGGTATACACGGATCCATCTCTAACATAAGACTGACAATGTGAATTCAGCTTGCGAATGTTTGCGATGTGACTCCCTTGCGCTCAACGTTATTTAAATAGTATTTAGAGTGTAAGGAAAAAGAAAACATTCCAGTCTTGTGGTGCAACGCTCACTCATCTGTCCATTCTCTAGAAGCTCTTAATTAGCAGAGTAGTGCTAGAAATGCATGTATGTATATGTATATCCATCTCTCTCTCTCTCTCTCTCTCTCTCTCTCTCTATATATATATATCTATATATATATATATATATATATGTGTGTGTGTGTGTGTGTGTGTGTAAGGGTACTGGTTTTGAACTAACATCATATTAGCGCACACACACACACACACACACACACACATATATATATATATATATATATATATATATATATGTGTGTGTGTGTGTGTGTGTGTGTGTGTATAAGGGTACTGGTTTTGAACTAATGTGTGTGCGCGTGCGTGGAGAGAGAGAGAGAGAGAACCAATCTTAGATAGGCACTCAAGGTCCGCCCAGCGCATTGGGCTAATGCATAGGTCAGACATCTGCTAAGTCGTAGCCACGGGATCTCCTTCTTCAATTCTCTCGTCTTAGTTGTTAATTGATATACTCATCAGCTTAAGATCATGCACAGTGTGGTTTCAAAACTTAGCGGATGTGGTGTAGCGTATATGGACTAGTCCGTACGCAGTGACGCCTCCTTGATGAAACTATATATATATATATATATATAGCTGATCAATTAAGTAGTGGGGAAAAACAAGTGCAGGTTAACAATTCTTCCATCATTATAGTATTGACTTGGCAAAGATTTGAAAAAAAAAATGAAGATGAAGACAATGGGGAAATATATATCATAAATATGAAACCCCTTCACTGGCTGCATCAGGAAACCATCGTTATCCCTCTCGAAAGCAAATCTATATGTGTTGCCTGCTCCTAGGCCTTTCGTCCGCTGGGTCGGACTCATCATGGAAACACGGCTGATTGTGTCTGTGCTCTTGGCGTCAAACAGAGACACACCACAGTCCATAATTCTGCGATGTTCTCACCACCAAGGGTTCAAAAAAGAATCCAACAGCACACCCAAAGCAGCCAGCAAAAGGTAGTAAATACAAGAAAACGAAAGTGTGGAGAGGAAAAATGTTGCTGAAAAACTAAAAACATTATGCAATCAATATAAAATGTAGGGGGCAATCTTTGAGCCTATGTTTGAGGATCCATTTAAGGATGCAAGGGAGATCAAAAGGTATGGAACAGTCTGAGTGGTCAGCTCTGCTGTTCAATAACCCTAGCAGTGTCAGCGGCTAAGAATTGTGCAGAACAACATTTACTTGGATCTCCTAAAAGATGCAATCGCCCACTGATTGACCGAACAATATAATGCTGAACAATTAAGTAGTGGGGGAAAACAAGTGCAGGTTAACAATTCTTCCATCATTATAGTAAAGACTTGGAAATGATTTGAAATTTGAAAAAAATTTGAAGATGAAGACAATAGAGAAATATATATTATAAATATGAAAACCCTTCACTAGCTGCGTGAGGGAACCATCGTAATCCCTCTCGAAGGCATATCTATATGTATTGCCTGCTCCTAGGCCTTTCGACCGCTGGGTCGGACTCATCAGGGAGACACGGCTGATTGTGTCTGTGCTCTTGGCGTCAAATAGAGACACACCACAGTCCATAATTCTGTGATGTTCTCACCACCAAGGGTTCAAAAAAGAATCCAACAGCGCCCCCATATATATATATATATATATATATATATATATATATAGAGAGAGAGAGAGAGAGAGAGAGAGAGAGAGAGAGAGAGAGAAAAGAGAGATGTGTGCGTGTGCATGCGTGCGTGCGTGCGCGCGCGCGCGTGTGTGTGTGCGCGCGCGTGTGTGTATGCGTGTGGTGGTGTGTGTGTGTGTGTGTGTGTGTGTGTGTGTGTGTGTGTGTGTGTGTGTGTGTGTGAGCCAACCATTACGGCCACGGAAAATCATGGATGCATAGTTCTTTACCTACACCGCTTCCTAGTCATGTAGTGAGACAGTGCTTCAAAAGCATTTCTCATATCGTTCATGTATGTATGCCCAGTGAACACAGTTGCCCTTCCTATGGCTGGTAATTGGTGTAGACAGATCAATACCAAATTCTTTGAGACTTCTAACCACTGAAAACTATGTAAAGACTATGAGAAGTTATTCACTGCTGGCTGCCAGCCATTTCTAGACTTTATACAGAAAACATAATCATGTTACCTTGAGTGTCAAGCTGAACTTAGCTCTCATTCACTACGCATGGAAGATAGGACTACTTGAGCTGGCAAAAACACTACAAGAAACAGTCACCAGTATGACAAATATTCCACGCCCTGTCTCTGCTGTGGATGGGTTGCTTTGTGTTCCCTGCAGAGAAGGCAATCTGATACACGCTATTGAAGAATCTGAACTCCAGACATATCAGTCTACCTTTGTATTCCCTAACATGGCACCAGTGAATAGTCTATCTCGAATTGTCATTGAAGGCACCATGGTAAAATTTCCGATCATAAATATAACAGCAACATTCTGACCTCGAACACGCCCTTATCAAGCACATTGAGATTGCTGCCATGTTTCCATAAATAGGGTCTAGGGGTCTTTCACCATTATTTCGATCAGTTTCGGAAGGGCAACGACTTTGAAGAACTCACATATGAGGTTGATATGCTACGTCCAGAGCGGTTCCTGACTTCAGTATTTCAGAGTGCATGACTCGGTGTGTGTGTGTGTGTGTGTGTGTGTGTGTGTGTGTGTGTGTGTGTGTGTGTGTGTGTGTGTGTATGTGTGTGGTGTGTGTGTGTGTGTGTGTGTGTGTGTGTGTGTGTGTGTGTGTGTGTTTTGTGGTATCCTGACACTGAACTCTTCATTCAGTCTGATTAAATCTTGCTTTGGAGTTTTAATGTATACACAGCTCTGGATTCAGCATGACGGCAGAAGTTGGCAGGAATAAACATAATTTGACTCCACAATCGGTTTTGTCTCATATCATTTAATGGATATTCCTCAGCTGACGTTCCTGTTTCTGTTATTCAGACCTTTCCCGCATAGTCCATCAACCCAATAGGGGGTCCAGGTGGCGCTACTGTCTTCCAACCTGTCAGAATAAGTGCTACAGCATTGCAGGGAGATCTTCGGCGACTCTGTACAGTTTCCGCTGAACTCCGTGTGCATGCTTGCTCTCTTTGAGCTCATTGTTAGGCAGTCTTTTGAAGTCATGACTTGTGCATGAAAAGAAAGAAAGTGCGCAGGATTGATCAACATTAAAACGGACGCTTTTGGCTAGTGTGCCAATCGTGCATGGGCACCTAAATGCACACATATGAGATGTGTGTGCAGTATGACATATGAACTGGAGTAGGAAATGTGGGCAGAGGTTGATGGATGGATGGTGTATGTATGTGGGGCAGTGGTGGGGGTGCTGAAAAAAATGAAAGTCAATCGACCTTAACCTGTGGCATCACTGATGTCTTACATGATAGTCACACGAATCTTGGGCGATCGGGGAAAAACAACTTTCTTGGAGGTTAGTACGCAGAATAGAAAGGGTGTTTATGCCATTGTCTTTGCAGTGAGCTCATGCATGACAGCAGTTCTGTGTGTGTGTGTGTGGTGTGTGTGTGTGTGTGTGTGTGTGTGTGTGTGTGTGTGTGTGTGGTGTGCGTGTGTGTGGTGTGTGTGTGTGTGTGTGTGTGTGTGTGTGTGTGTGTGTGTGTGTGTGTGTGTGTGTGTGTGTGTGTGTGTGTGTGTGTCGTGCGTGTGTATGTGTGTGTGTGTGTTTGAGTGAAACGCAAGAATATAGTACTGTTGTAGGCACTTACTAAATGTGTGGGTAGCGTGTTGTAGTTGTTGTTGTTGTTGTTGCTGCTGCTGCTGCTTTTGTCATTGTTGTTGTTGATACTTGTACGAGGATAAAGTCGTGGGTTAGAAACTAACTGATGTGTGGACAGAGCAGCACTGTTGTCGACACAAGTGAGGAAACAGAGTAGTATTCCAGATACTGACTGATTTGTAGACAGAGCGGTGTTGCTGTTGACAAGGTGAGAACACAGAGTGGTATTGTAGACAATACCCGATATGTGGCCAGAGCGGTGTTGCTGTTGACAAGGTGAGAACACAGAGTGGTATTGTAGACAATACCCGATATGTGGCCAGAGCGGTGTTGCTGTTGACAAGGTGAGAACACAGAGTGGTATTGTAGACAATACCCGATATGTGGCCAGAGCGGTGTTGCTGTTGACAAGGTGAGAACACAGAGTGGTATTGTAGACAATACCCGATATGTGGCCAGAGCGGTGTTGCTGTTGACAAGGTGAGAACACAGAGTGGTATTGTAGACAATACCCGATATGTGGCCAGAGCGGTGTTGCTGTTGACAAGGTGAGAACACAGAGTGGTATTGTAGACAATACCCGATATGTGGCCAGAGCGGTGTTGCTGTTGACAAGGTGAGAACACAGAGTAGTATTGTAGACAATACCCGATATGTGGCCAGAGCGGTGTTGCTGTTGACAAGGTGAGAACACAGAGTGGTATTGTAGACAATACCCGATATGTGGCCAGAGCGGTGTTGCTGTTGACAAGGTGAGAACACAGAATGGTATTGTAGACAATACCCGATATGTGGCCAGAGCAGTGTTGTTGACACAGGTGAGAACAAAGAGTGGTATTGTGGACACTGACTGTTTGTGTTGACAGAGCAGTGTTATTGTTAACAAGATGAGAACAAAGAGTGGTATTGTGGACACTGACTGATGTGTTGACAGAGCAGTGTTATTGTTAACAAGATGAGAACAAAGAGTGGTATTGTGGACACTGACTGATGTGTTGACAGAGCAGTGTTATTGTTAACAAGATGAGAACAAAGAGTGGTATTGTAGACACTGACTGATGTGTTGACAGAGCAGTGTTATTGTTAACAAGATGAGAACAAAGCGTGGTATTGTGGACACTGACTGATGTGTTGACAGAGCAGTGTTATTGTTAACAAGATGAGAACAAAGAGTGGTATTGTAGACACTGACTGATGTGTGGTCAGAGCAGTGTTGTTGTCACAGGTGAGAACATGGAGTGGTATTGTAGACACTAACTGATATGTGACCAGAGCAGTGTTGTTGTCACAGGTGAGAACATGGAGTGGTATTGTAGACACTAACTGATATGTGACCAGAGCAGTGTTGTTGTCACAGGTGAGAACATGGAGTGGTATTGTAGACACTAACTGATATGTGACCAGAGCAGTGTTGTTGTCACAGGTGAGAACATGGAGTGGTATTGTAGACACTAACTGATATGTGACCAGAGCAGTGTTGTTGTCACAGGTGAGAACATGGAGTGGTATTGTAGACACTAACTGATATGTGACCAGAGCAGTGTTGTTGTCACAGGTGAGAACATGGAGTGGTATTGTAGACACTAACTGATATGTGACCAGAGCAGTGTTGTTGACACAGGTGAGAACATAGAGCGGTATTGTTGCCGTCGGTTTAATGTCCTTCAACTACAGTGATTCAGACAGTTCTATGTGTGGGTGAATGAAGTATGTAAGTGATTGAGTGTATTAATACGTTAATGATAGAATATGACATCCCCCCACTCCCCCTCCCCTCTATCGCTCTTCCATTTAATCAAAACAAAATTGTGTAATTGAGTAGAGATAAGATCTAAAGATGAAGGCCCATTGAACTACTTAACAAACATTTGCAAACTGACTCAAGAACACAAGAACTGTTTAAAATACTTGGTAAAGTTAAGGAAGTCGATCCATCAGTGTAACCATCAATACCCGAATTTGTAAAGAGTTCTCTTGCTCTTGGGCATTGAATTAGTAAATGACTGATACTTAAGGTTTCCCCACACGTACATGTAACGTTATGACAATGTTTTGTTTTCAATGCGTTCAAACAAAATCTATGGATTAAGCTTTCAATCTCCCTAGACGAGAAAGAGACTTGTTTGTACGTTTTCCCCTTGTACCCATCACTAACCTTTACACAGTTGTGATAATATTGGACGTCTGAGTTCATCAGTAACGTTTTAACTTTTTTCTCTTGACGTTAGAATGGTATTGTAGACACTGACTGATGTGTGGCTAGAGTGGTGCTATTGCTGACACCGGTGCGAGAATAGACTGGTATTGTATACACTTACTGGTGTGCGGCCAGAGCTGTGTTGTTGACGCTGATGCCATATTGATGTGGTACTGTTGACACTGATATGAGGGTATAGTGGTGTTGCTGTTGACATTGGTGCGATGGTATTGTGGTGTTGTAGGCACTAGCTGATGCGTTGGCACAGTGTTGTTGTCGTTGACCCACTTGCGCGATGGAATGGTGATGCCTCACTTATGTGCAGGCAGAGCAGATTTTGTTATTGACACTGCTATGAGAATAAAGTGGTGGTGCAGACATTAACAGATATGTGTGCAGAATAGTGCTGTTGTTGGCACTAGTGCAAGGATAGATTTTTTTCAGAAACTAACTGATGTGTGGGCAGAGTGGTGTGGCTGTTCGTGCCAGAGATCAACGCAGGGCGGAGTCAACAGAACCTATACTTCACCTGCCTCTGGTTCTTGGACATCATGTCCTACATCAACGCCACCTTTAACATCACCATCTACTACAGCATGGGGTCCCGCTACAGACAGACCTTCTGGCAGCTGATGGGCAGGAGACAGAAGACAGACTACCGCCACAAAGAAGAGATGGCCACCACAAAAGCGACTTCTGCCACTTAGAATTCTCATCTGTGAACTATGTGTAAGGTCATGAACAATGTGCATCTGGTCTCCATGTGATGTTGTAAGATTGGGTCTTGGAGAAAAGTGATGCGTAAGCAACCATGCGGAAACCAAGTATTATGAATTGTTTATCATACATCCGAGATCTCGATCTGACAGACATTTTCTCATAAGATAAAGAAGGTGGAGGAGGGTGGCTTGTTATCGTTGAAAGGAAAGAACTGGGCACAGAAATTGTTGAATGATCCATGTGTGCAGACTTGTCCTTGTAACAAATCCCAAAATGAGGCAATCCACAAACGAAAAAAAAAAAACTAACTTCAAAACAAGAAACACGCATAAAACCAAACGAAAAAAGAATTTCAAATAATATGGACAGGCGTGGAAGCAATATAACAAAAGGTAAAACAACCCCCCCCCCCCAAACACACACACACACACACACACACACACACACACACACACACACACACACACACAAAAACAAAAAACAAAACAAAACAAAAACATTATTCAAATATGATTTCAACACACTGAACGGAATCATGAACAAAGGAAGCTTGTGATAATTTTTTTTTGCTTTGATTAGAACAAAACTCTCACCATTTCTCTGTTATACTAATAGTTAGCTGCAGTGTGTAGCTCTTAGACTGTGATTTTCCATCCTTTGTTGCGAGAATACTATGAAACAATAGATGATCTCTCTCTCTCTCTCTCTCTCTCTCTCTCTCTCTCTCTGTCTCTCTCTCTCTCTCATTTTGTCTGTCTTTCTGTATGTCTGTAATCTCTCTGTCTGTCTATCTGTCTATTTGTCTGTCTCTGTCTGTCTCTGTCTCTGTCTGTCTGTCTGTCTGTCTGTCTCTCTCTCTCTCTCTCTCTCTCTCTCTCTCTCTCTCTCTCTCTCTCTCTCTCTCTCTCTCTGGGCTGTCGCATCTTCCCAGCTACCTTAGTGGCATTACATCTATGCTGCACCATTTAGTACTCCATCCACGGCCATACAACGGCTAGTCCCACCACAGCCCCCGTGCTGGTGATCCACAGGAAGCAGTCTACCTCAAAATGTCATGAGGCAACAAACCAAAGGAGACACTGTACTGCTGCACGACTCACATTGAAATTGGTGATATCTACGCTTGTGGCAAATAACAGCTGAACTAATACAGTCATGTTGGGTTTACTCATGTGTCTAATCGAGCAGGTTTAGGTTAAAATCAAGACAGGTGCAACACACGCTTATGTTCAATTGACCAGAGTGTTTGGTTCGCATATGCTGCATCTAAACTATGCGAACTTATTTGGATTCCAGCTAAGCCTTTGTCATCTCTTAGCCCCTTTAAATCCTTGCACTCTCGTTTCCATAACTGAACAAAATGTAAAGCAAGAGGGGGAGTTTAGTCGACTATTCAGCAGTCATTGTGTAACATACAGCCAGGGACCATTTTCACACACACACACACACACACACACACACACACACACACACACATATATATATATATATATATATACATATGTGTGTGTGTGTGTGTGTGTGTGTGTGTGTGTGTGTGTGTGTGTGTGTGTGTGTGTGTGTGTAGATGCATACATACATATACATATATACATACATATGTACACGCGCATGCACACAAGCACACACACACACACACACACACACACACACACACACACACACACACACACACACATACACACACACATACACACACACACACGCGCGCGCCCGCGCGCGTACACGCACACTTCAAAATTCTCTCACCAGGCTATCATGAATTCGACCTGGCATCAGTCTGCAGCACCAGGCTCGTTATAATGTGGAATGATGTGAACAAAGTCCCCATGTTAAGTAGCAAATTTCTGGTCCAAACGTCACCGCAAGCCGAATGTTCAGACTGTTTTAATACTTCCCTTCACTGCCTTGCAGACAGATTGGCTTGCTAAGATACAAGTCTTCAACAGCTGTAGCACAGAGATACTGGCCACAGTTCAAAATTTCCTATTTCATTTTCACTTGAACAGTGGTATATGTGCTCCAATGCCTATCTCCCATCCACTCTACTGGAACAAACCAGATCAACTTCTAACTAAACTGAAGTACACTGGACTAGAATTCCCAAGTACAGACCGAAGAAAACACTAGAAATAATGCAACATCACCCAGAAGACAACGGTATACTTGGAAATGATTTGGCTGATAGGGCTGCGAAAAAAGGTGCTAAAAAAGCAGGGTCATTTTCTGAGTTGAAAATAAAACCGTCAGTAGTAGAATGTTATCATACTCTTGAATCGACTGCACGGAAGAGAGCTCAAACAAATGTTGATACGTCTACAGAGATTTCATCCAACCAATGGGAAGCTTTTCCAATAGACCTTGTATTAAGAAAAATGCCTGATCTTCCAGTTTATTATTCCAGACAGATATCTTCCCTTATAATTCGATTAAAGCTAAATGCTTTGAAAACAAAGTTTAGTAAGAATACTAACTGTATTTGTGGTAAAGAGATAACACTGAACCACATTTTGTTCAATTGTCACAAGTTGACTACTTTCTTACCAACATCATTACGATCCAATACTTTTTCTGAAAAAAACTTGCAAGATCTACTTTCGAATCATTCTCTGCTGATCGAAATTGCTGAATACTTAATTCATAGTCCGATTGGGGTTTTTATTTAGATAGTTTTGAGCTAACTCATTTTGTTTAAGATAGTGAAGGATTTTTGTCTTCTTGCTATATATTGTTTTTTTTTCTCCACTAATTGTTGTATTTAAGATTATTGATATGTTTATTGTTCAGTTTAGACACATATACAGATACATACACGTACACACTCACATACAAAGGCCTACATTCATGCTTACACAACACACAGGCTTATTCATTTAATCATTCATTCAGTCAGTCACTCTCTTCTTTCATTCACGTCTAATATCACTCAAAGTGAACAGACGTTAAACAGAAGTACGAACGAACGAACGAACGGATATCTGCTATCTTTCAACCAACCTTCGTGAAAAGTTCCCAGTAAGAAGAACTCATTTCTTGGATGTCTTTTACTCAAAACGTGAGGGATCTGTACAACTAATTCAAATGTTCACAGTAGGTACGTCCGTTCCACATTTTCACCAGTACAGCAGCCTATCCTTGCCACACAGACAATTGTAATAGCACACTGAAGAAGAGATCATGCACGACAGACTGATTGAAGGAGGTGAAACATTAAGAAAAAATCGCAGTCTGGTGTCAGAACCATACCAACACACCACCAAAGTCCATTACGCTTCAGTACAGATACCCGAAGACGTTTACACCCAAACCACCATGGTTTATCATACCACGATCTCCAATCCCGAGACTGGTCAGCAAACGACGTCAATGTCAAAATGCTTGGGGCTATATCACACAATAAGAAGTTTCGCGGTCGTTAGGTCTGTTCCGTGGAGTCCATAATATTATGACCAATTTAGCCTGTTTAGCTCAACATTTGAACCTTTTCACACCACACTGTAAACATTTACAGAGAGGGATCGATGCCCCTTGGTCCTTTTTGAGAGAGAGAGAGAGAGAGAGAGAGAGAGAGAGACATCACTGTGGGCATAAAAATCAATCATGGAACTGCCAGTGAGGAGAACTTAGTGGCTGGAACTCATTATAGAATCCAAGTATTGACAGGGCAGCCTAAAACTGTGTAGTCCTAATTTGTTCACATGACACTGCGCCACATAAAGATTCTACAAGTGGGGATTGTGTCAGACACCATTTGGGAACACTGCACTGATGTTGTTTCCAGATCTTTCCACCGTTTCGTCAAGGACTGTCAGTCATTCTACCAATAACTTTCTGAATATTCACCTAACATACGTATTTCACTTCGAAAAAAGAAAGAAAAAGCATATGCCGATTTCATCTCTCTCTCTCTCTCTCTCTCTCTCTCTCTCTCTCTCTCTCTCTCTCTCTCTCTCTCTCTCTCTCTCCACACACACACACACACACACACACACACACACACACACACGCACGCACGCACGCACGCACGCACGTACACACACACACCAAGGGACGCATGGATACACACATGCATGCACGCACGTACGCAACCAAGCACCCATGCATGCACGCACGCAGGCACGCAGATACGCACGAACGCAAGCACACACACACACACACACACACACACACACACACACACACACACACACACACACACACACAGACGCGCGCGCGCTCGCGCGCATAGAAGCACCTAGAGAAGCACGCACGCACCCACACAAGCACGCACGCACGCACCCACATACGCACGTACATGCACATGAACACACCCAAATTCATGTACGCATAATCACACACACACACACACACACACACACACACACACACACACACACACACACACACACAAGCACTTTTATGTCTTGCTAATCCCATAGTTCGTTCGCGTTTAACCTACGGCCAGGAATCTTTCTTTAGTGCACCAAAAATGGGGAGTTTGTGTTATACTCCCTGTTTGGCTAGTATACTTACCATGTCAGACCATAGCATTCAACGGCAGTTAGCCAGCTCTGTCAGGCCGAATTTTTTCCGTGGCCAATGCAGTCATAAGACAGTCACGTGATGTCACCCCACTTCCGGCCCCGGAAGAAGCCAGTGTCAACTTCCTATAAGTCATTCAGCGAGGCCTGGTGTATGGTGACCCCGAGAACCTTGGCGCCAGAGGGGAAGGTAGGGAGGGAATTAGAGTCTGACATGGTAAGTATACTAGCCAAACAGGGAGTATAACACAAACTCCCCATTTTGGCGTCATATACTTTACCATGTCAGACCATAGCAGAATTTAAAGGAATCGGAGGAGGGCGAGCGCCCTAGTGGTTCTTGGGGTTGACCGATATGGCTGCATTGGCCGCCACAAAGGAAATCCCCTTAGACCCATCAGCTCTGGTCATGCGGATATCCCTCAGGTAAAAATTAATGAAGGGATTTTCCGAACGCCAGTAGGCTGCCTCCAGCAGGTGGCGCACGGGGACAGAGTACTGGAACGCTGTGGAAGTGGCCAGTGCTCTGACCTCGTGGGCCCTGGGTGATAGGACAGGGAGATCCTTGTACGCCTGAGCGTAGGTAGATCTCACCGTCTTGGAGAGCCACCTGGAGATAGTTCCCGCCGAGATATCTCTAGTATTGTTGGGGTTGAGGGAGATAAGGAGTCGTCTCTGGGAGGAGCGCTCGGCCGGGCCCCTTGAGGGGAGCCTTGCCATTAGACTTTCTGGGCAGCACCTTGAGGGGAGCTTTGCCCTTAGACTAGCAGGCAGATCAAATGAAAGGCATTTTGAAATGGTGGCCGCTTGCCTATCAGCCTTGGGACGCCGCGGTCGTGCGTCCGTCGGTTTGGTAGACGAGGAAGATCACGCGTCCCTTCCGCGGAGAAGTCGTCTCTGTCTACCCGAACCGTACGTTCATCAGTGCGAACGGATTGCTCCGAGATGGAATCGACCCGCGGGTTCTCCGGGAAATTGAGCGAACTCCGAGCAGTGGAGTGGCTCGACCCGGCGGTGTCCTTCACCATGTTGGGCACAGGTGGATAGAGCAAACCCGGAACACACGACCGCAAAGAGGAGACAAGGTGGCCGATCGAGAAAATCAATTAATCTCGATCGTCCGTGTGGTGTCGTGCAAAGTGCTCGAGAGATCGACT
>CM065729.1:26787744-26790244 GCA_033310375.1 Conus canariensis | reverse complement strand
AGAGAGAGAGAGAGAGAGATCTGGTGCACTCACGTACAAAAAAACACGTGTACAGCACATCTAGAATTTCAAACGAACCTCGTCATAACTTAAACCAACCATTACACCAGCAGTATACATTTGTCCACAGAAGCAATGTTAATATTCACGAGAGGCCAAAATATCCTTGTACTGGAATCATAAAGAACAATTAACCCAATGAAGTAGAAATGACGCATCCAATACTTGTTTTACTCCAGAACTAAAAAGGACTGACTTCCACTCCTGATATCATCAAGTGAAACTTCGATGATGTCTACGATCTCTACCCAGCCCATGACAACAACACAACACAACGTCACAGACCTAATCGTCAACATTACTCAGAAGACAGAGTCATCAGGATGTGCCATACTGAAACGTGAAGGTGTCACCCCCTTCATCAACTCAGAGAGTCTGGTCAGTGCGGAGACAGAGGACCTCGTGCATCGTTTAAAAAAACGGTGATCCTGCCTGTCTTGTTTCTGATTGGCGGACCTGCCAACGTCATCAACATGGCGGTGTTCTACAAACAAGGGCTGAAGGAACGGATCAACGTATGTCTGTTCTCCCTGTCTCTGGCTGATCTGCTCTACCTTATCAACAACATGCTGATCTACGCTGAACAGATTCACGTGCAGTTCACCACCAAAGAGCAGTAAATGGCATTTTTGTTTTGCTTTGTTTTGTTTTGTTTTTTTCTCCTTTCTGCCCTCCAACTCCAAGGTTTCCGGGTTTTTGTTTTCTTAAGGTAGCATTTAACTGTCTAATTTTCACCCAGTTTTTATTTCTTCCTCTTCTTGTTCGTACTCACATTAGTAACGGCTATAACGGTAAACTGAAACATCTGGCATTATTCTTGACCCATAATGAACATACCTACAAATTTTCAAAAAGATCGGCCAAGTAGTTTCTGAGATATTCCATAAAGAAGAAAAACCGTTGCAGCCGTTAGTAGCGGCTATAACGGTAAACTAAAACATCGGCCATCATCCGTGAACCATAATGAATATACCTGCTGATTTTCACAAAGATCGGCCAAGTACTTTCTGAGACATTCCATAAAGAAGAAAAACCGTTACAGGCCGTTACAACCGTTAGTAACGGCTGTAACGGTAATCTAAAACATCGACCATTGTCCGTAACACATAATGAACATACCTACGAATTTTCAGAAAGTTCGGCTCAGTAGTTTTGTCTGGAGCGAGTGGAACACATTTTGACCATGAACGGACACACAAAACACACACACACACACACACACACACACACACACACACACACACACACACACACACACAGGCATTTCTTCGTTCCCATTCTTAAGTACTCCCTGTTCTATAAGAACTGGGAGTACAAAAAGAAAAACAGAGAACTGTACAATGTCCGTTAGTACTAAGTAACACATATATAAATCTATCGACACTTTCGTTCTGATTTTTCATAAAACACTACGAATAATTGGCCACTAACCTCCTTGTTTTCTGTCAAAAAAAGGAGATAAGCATCGCTTCTCGGTCTTCTTTCATGCTAAACGTTGCCAGTATGATTTTTTCTGGTCTTTTTTTTTTCTTAAACTCCACCGTGGAATCAAGCTAGGTACACCCACAAGCTAGACGTGAGGTTCCATAGCACTCAATATTGAGACAAACAGAATCCTAGCAACTCAGCCTGCGTTACATCGAAGACCACTCTTGTCGTTCAAAAAACACATTCCTTTTCATCCCCCAAGCTGAAAACAAAAATATTTACCAACTGACCAAAGCCAAGCGATCTATTCTCGGTCTGGCGACCTGTGGTCTGCCATAACAGGTCGGAACACACCGTCTACAAACAGTGAGCGTTTGTCACTAATATCGTGCCTCAGCATCCATCAACAAGAAGGGAAATGTTAGGGATTCTAGCACTGTTCACATTTGGTCTAACATTTTCGTAAAAAATCTCGCTTGTCAAAATCAACCCCCTGCATTTCACGCCTAGTGTCTCTTGTCATGGCATGCACATCTTCCATCTTTCTTTCAGATTTACTGTCTAAATAGCTTGTCGTAACTTCTTTCCACTAGCAATTGTGGGCAATTGCCTTTTTGCTTCTTCTTGTTCGTCGATTAACATTTCAAAATGTTTTTTTTTACTGTTCATTTAGGTATGGGCCATTTATGCGATTGATGGTAAACAACAACTTGCTTGGATTTTATGGGTTTACCTGGGTATCAGAAGTGATCGCTTCCATCATCGCCAGTGAGAGATGTTTCTGTATCTACAGCCTCTCCACTCCCAGACTGTGATGTCTGCCTCCACCACCACCGCCATCATCGTGGTGGTGAACGTGGTGGTGGTAGGGTTGTACTTCTTCGTCACTTCACGCTACCGCCTGGTCTGTGCCTATGACCCCATCACAAACTCCAACATGTGGACATTTGCTGCCGGTCAGTTTTACCTGAGCTATCAGAAAGTCATTGACTTTCTTGATGCCTTTGTCTAT
>CM065729.1:26780244-26782744 GCA_033310375.1 Conus canariensis | reverse complement strand
TGGTAGTGTAGACACTAACTGATACGTGGGCAGAATAGTGTCGGTTTTGGCACTTGGGTAAGGATAAACTTTTTTTTCGGAAACTAGCTGATGTGTGGGCAGAGTGGTGTGGCTGTTCGTGCCAGAGATCAACGCAGGGCGGAGTCAACAGAACCTGTACTTCACCTGCCTCTGGTTGTTGGATATCATGTCTTATATCAACGCCACCTTCAACATCACCATCTACTACAGCATGGGGTCCCGCTACAGACAGACCTTCTGGCAGCTGATGGGCAGGAGGCAGAAGACAGACTGCCGCCACAAAGAATACATTGCCACCACAGCAGCGAACTCTGCCAGCTCCATTTCTCATATGTGAACGATGTGGACCATTTTGTTCTTGAACAATGTGCATCTGGTCTCCACCTGATGTTGTGAGACTGGGTCTTCCACCAAAGCGATGCACAAGTAACCATGCAAAAGAAAGTGTAGTAGATTGTTAATCATACACCAGAGGTCTCGATTTGACATGCAGTTACTGATAAAAAAGGTGAAGGGATACGATTTGTTCTCATTGAAAGGAAAACGCTGGGCACGGAAATTATTGAATGATCACTGTACACAGACCTGTCCTCGTGACCTATTCCATAGTGATACGATCAACAAACGAGCGAAACGTGAAACAAGAAACAGAGACTAAAGCAAAGAAAGAAAGAATCTCAAGTGAAATGCATAGGCGTGAAAACAATATAACAAAACATACACATGACAATTACTTAAAAATTATTTCAATACACTAAATGTAATCATTAACAAACGTAGATTGTGAAACAGCAATGGCGCCGACCACTTAGCTCTGCAGACTCATGTTGGCATCCTTTCCACCCTTTGTTGAATCTTTTAGCAAAATCTCGAAGGATTCCTTCGATATTTTATCATTTTCAGCTTTGATTAAAAACGAAGTCTCATCATTACTCTATTCTACTTATTGCTGTTTGCAGTGTACAGCTATTGGATAGTGATTTTCCAGCCTTTGTTGTGAGAATACCACAAACCATAATCTCTCCTCTCTCTCCTTCTCTCTCTCTCTCTCTCTCCTCTCTCTCTCTCTCTCTCTCTCTCTCTCTCTCTTCCTTCTTCTCTCTTTCTCCTTCTTCTTCTTCTTCTTCTCTTCTTCTTCTTCTTCTTCTTCTTCTTCTTCTCTTCTTCTTCTTCTTCTTCTTCTCTCTCCTCCTCCCTCCTCCTCCTCCTTCTTCTTCTTCGCTTCTTCTTTCTTCTTCTTCTTCTTCTTCTTCTTCTTCTTCTTCTTCTTCTTCTCTTCTTCTCCTTCTCGGTGGCATCACTCTCACGCCGCACATTCCAGTGCCCCATCGACGGCCATAACCACGGCTGGTCCTGCCACAGCCCTGGCACTGGCAATCCACATAGAGCGCTCAAACTCAAAATGCCACAAGGCAACAAACCAAAGGAGACACTGTGCTGCTGCGGACTCACTTTGTAGTTAGTGATATATACGTCTTCGGTGTCTAACCACAGCTGAACTGATCCACCCATATCGGGTCTACTAATGTGCCTTAGCCAGTCTAGACAGGCGTGACAAAGAAGGGTCCTGTTCAGGAGATAAGATGCTTTAGTTCCTACATGCTGCATCTCAATTATAAGATTTCAGCCGCACTCCAGTGCACTCTTCTTCACCTCTTATCCCCTTCAAATCTTTGCTGTATCCTCTCCAGACTGAAAAAGAAACATGACGAAAGAAGAGTGTTTAGCTAATTATTTAGCTGTCGTTTGAAAATGTACAACCAGGACAATTGTGGCACCACCGTCCGCCATTTCCTCAAACACACACACACACACACACACACACACACACACACACACACACACACACACACACACCACACACACACGCACACACACGCACGCACGCACGCACGCACGCACGCACACACACACATAGTTTCTCTTACCTAGCTATCCTTGAATTCGACCTGGCACCAGTCTGCAACTCAGGGTTCGTCACAATGCGGAGTGAAGGGACCAAAAGCTCCAAGTTAAGGGGCAAATGTTTGGTCCAAATGTCACCCCCAGCAAATTGCTGACGCAGTTTGATCATTCGGTTCCTCCCTTCACTGCCTTGCAGACAGTTTGATTAGCCAAACTGGAAATTTTGAACAGCAGTAGCACAGGGACACTGGCCACAGTTCAAATTCCTTACTTCATTTTCACTTGAGTGCAGTATATATGCTTCAATACCCATCTCCGTCCCCTCTCCTGAAACGAACCAGATCAAGTTCTAGCTTACCTGAAGTATACTGAACAAGAACTAAAAATTACAGACAGAACACCCATTTGAAATAACGCAACATCACCCAGAAGATAGCATGTGTCTGCTATCTGTCAATCAACTTTGTTAAGAAAAGTTACCTGTCGTAAAAGTTCATTTCTTGGATGTCATTTACTCGAAACTAGTGACGGATATGTACAACCTATTACATCTAAACAGTAGGTACATCTGTTC
>CM065729.1:26760244-26772744 GCA_033310375.1 Conus canariensis | reverse complement strand
GACAAAACTGTGTTTCTATTAAAGCTAATAATGTGTGCCTATGATCCATAGGAGAGAGAGAGAGAGAGAGAGAGAGAGAGAGAGAGAGAGAGAGAGAGAGAGAGAGAGAGAGAGAGAGAGAGAGAGAGAGAGAGAGAGAGACTGGGTGTACTCACGTACAGAAGATACGTGCACAGCAAGTTGATGATTTGAAACGAACCTCACAATGACTTAAACCAAGCATGACACCAAAAGCATGCATTTATTCGCAGAAGCAATGTTCAAATTTATGAGAGGCCAGTATGTCCTTGTACTGGATTTAGAAACATATATTAAGCCAATGAAGTAGCAATGAAGCGTCTGATACTTGTTTTCCCCCAGAACTTAAAAGGACTGACTTGCATTCCTGACATCATTAAATGAAACGCTGATGATGTCTACAACCTCTTACCAGTCCACGACAACTCAACACAACGTCACAGACTACCTCAACATCACTCAGGCGACAGTTCCAACTGGATGCATCATGCTAAAACTTGAAGGCATCACTCCTTGGGACAACCCGGGCAGTCTGGTCAGTGCGGAGACAGAGGAACTCGTACATCGTTTAAAAGAAACGGTGATCCTGCCTGTCTTGTTTCTGATTGGTGGACCTGCCAACGTCATCAGCATGGCGGTGTTCTACAAACAAGGGCTGAAGGAGCGGATCAACGTGTGTCTGTTGTCCCTGTCTTTGGTTGATCTGCTCTACCTCATCAACAGCATGCTGGTCCACGCTGAGCAGATTCATGTGCAATTCACCACCAAAGAGCAGTAAATGGCTTTTCTTTTTTCTTTTTTTTTTTGGCGGGGGTGGGAGGTGGGTTGGGGGGGGGGGATATTTTTACGTTGTGTTCTCCAACCTCCAATGTTTTCCCTTTTTTACGTGACTATTCCATTCTACCGTTTTTCTTTGATTTTTTTTCCTCCTTACTCACACTGGCCATGCAATGTATGTATGTTCTTCAACAGATGAACGTTTGCTTGCTGAATTTAATATTTTGTCGTTTGACACAGCACATCTGAGCTTATTCATATATTATTGTATGGTGCACGCTGACACTTTCAAACTACCATACCATTAATGCATTTATACTTTAACGAGATGAAAACCATGCATACTAACTTACTCACTCCACCTCACCTCGTGCGTGTGTGTGTGTGTGTGTGTGTGTGTGTGTGTGTGTGTGTGTGTGTGTGTGTGTGTGTGTGTGTGTGTATGTGCCCGCGCGCACGCATACGTGTGCGCACGTCTCTGCATGCATGAAAGGGCATGCGTATGCGCATTTAAGTGCGCCCACGAAGATGTTGGAACGTGATACACACGAATATGGCAAATTAATTTCCTGTTATTTATTTTTTATTTTTTTTTTTGTTTTGTTTTGTTTTGTTTTTCACCTGAAACAGTGAATTTAAAGTAGATTGGCTACTTAGGTAGAAAGTCAGAAGTCAGATATGAACAAGTTTGATGAATGTTTTTTTTTTTTCCAGTAAAAGATAATTTGAAACAACAGCAGTGCCTTTGCTTTCCGGCCCTTATTTACACACAGCGTACCTGAACGGATGATGTGATTAACATAAATGGTATCATTTTACTTCAGCTTTTCCCTTAACACTCAGAACATGACAACTACTACTTACAGTTTTACTTATTTTCCAGTTCTATGTAGTAAAAACGTGTGTGTTTCTTTCTAGCACTGCTTCACAGTTGGACACTCAAAAGAGAAGTGCTCTGTGAAACCAATGCCATCAGTGCAATAGTCAAAATTGTCGGTACTTGTAACTTTGATTTTTGGAGAGAAGTGCTTGCGTGGTAAATGTGATTAATTTTCCTTTATGCATCGCGCAAACGAACTTTTTTTGAGACATTTGTTGGCAACATCCAAGAGTCCTTACTAAAATCAACATTAAATGTTCTTTGCTAAAACGTGCAGGCAAGTGGCTCTGAAACTGTGTTATTATTTATTTTAGACTTTATAGTATTTACTTTATTCTTTTCGTTTTGCATTGAACGCATTTGCACTACAACAAATTGAGTCAGTATTTTCATTTTGTTTCGTATACATAATAAGGCGTGTTTAGCTCTGCTCGTAAGATCTTTGCAGGGAAATATGAAGCTCAAGCGTGTTAATAAGAATATACCCAAATAGTTGTGCACATTTACTACCGGCATTACATTTCCATTATATCTACATATTTCACTGGCAGCAAGGTAACCTCCTTTTCTAAACACTATTATGTTGCTTTTATTCATGTTTACTTTTAACTGAAGTGAAACAGAAGCTCTTCCTAAACTGTTTAATTATGATTGCAGACCAACAATACTTTCGGATAACAATACGACATCATCAGCTAAAAGGAGAATGAATATCTCTAAAACATCATTTACAAACCGTACACCATGTCCTCTAGAACTGCTAACTCCAAACTTTAATTCATTAATGAATATTGAGAACAAAATGGGGCTACAGACATCTCCTTGTTTTACTCTAGATGCACAAAATATGTCATCTGTAAGGCAACCTCCACATCGCACTCTTGCTTTTACAGAGTCATACATGCTGATAATAGAATTACATAATTTACCCCTAACACCATTTTTAAGCAAAATAGGCCTATGGATACTTCTATTACCAAAATCAAAAGCTTTCTCAAAATCTACAAAGGCTACATATAATTTACGATTGCCTTTCAACAAACGACATGAAAAAGAACATATGAACAATTGTTGAATAATGCTGTTTAAATAATGCTTGAAATTCGTCAGCTATGTTATTATTTTCTTCTACTCATTCCTGAAGTCTTCTATCAATAACAGTGCTATACAATTTACTACATATAGTACTCAAACGTATTCCTCGATAGTTGTTTGGGTTAATGGCATCACCCTTTTTATATAATGGAAGGACAATTGATTCTGACCAAATTTCTGGAAAAAAGACTCCTGTCAAATAAAGCATTTAAAAGCCTTTTTAGAAAACCAATCATCAATCCTGTCTTGCAAACATTTTTAACTATCTCCTCAGTTATTCCATCTGGTCCAGGAGCCTTGCCATTCTTAAATGTTCTTAATGACAGTAAAATTTCTTCGTTTGATATAGGGCGATTGAAGGGACAGTTTTTGCTATCGGTTCCAGCACTTTCGTCATCGTTACATTGCTGTGTTATAAGATTACCAGCATAGTTTCTTTGCAGCAGGTCTTCAAAATGTTCAAACCAGTTCTCCAAAGTAATATCATTTAGAGGTTGTTTTTTTTTACCACCTCTAATCTTTCTTAGTGTGTTCCAGAAATCGTTCTGGGAATCTATAGATGTTAATAACTTTTCTAACAATGCCCTGTTAAAAGCTCTTTCTTTCGTTTTCAAAAGATGCTTGTATTCACGTCTGGCACTACAACTATTGTACAAAACACGATCAGTTGAACGCAAGGTACGATTTGATTCACGTAGTAATTTTCTAGCCTTTCTTTTGCTTTGACGACACTCAGTGTCACACCAACCATCATATCCCCTATGTCCGTCTATATCTATTCGCTTTATCATACATTTCGCAGCATCTTTTATACAAGAATTAAAAGTACTGAGAGCTTCATTTACGTTCACTGCAATTAGTTTTATAGCCATTTTGACTCTGCTGAATCTCAGACGAACACCTCATATCGGTAAACTGGTCTGTATAAGTTTCATTCCAACAAACTTTTCCACAAAATTGTTTACATTATTTTCTTTAGAATTGTTTTATCTATCTCTCTTAACGTTAACAGTCAGAACAACAGGCATGTGGCCAGACTCAGTGCGTTCGTGAATATGAAGTCCACAGTCGTTAGAAACACTAGCAAACATATCCCTTGATATTAAAAAAATAATCATTAACACTATTTCCGCTTTCAGATACGTACATGTTGCGTACGCCCTCACACGTGCCATTCAGAATACACAAATAGAGACTTGTACACATATTAAGCAATATTTTACCATAATTGTTAAATTTCCTATCTTCAGAATCCCTGTTGGTGCATAATGGACCGCTCGAATACTGATTTCCAAAGAGGTCACCACTAATCAATGCAAACACATCATCACAAGAGAGCATACAATCAAATATAAATTCAAATAATACACTTATTCCATTTTCAAGATTAAATTGCACGTGGTATGATGAATCCAGAGGAGGTACATAGGCACACACATTTAACACATTTTGATTGGTACCAAGCACAGATTTGTCGATAATAAAGGCAAATAAATCATTAGACCGCATCTTCAAGACTTTAACAAACGAGCAAAACTCCTTTTTCACTAGACACAACAACCCCCCCCCTCCTGAATGTCTACCACGGAATACGAGTCTAATAGCTGGTTTACAATAAACTTCATAACCACAAAACACAGAAGAGTGAAAATGTTATACGACAGTTTCAGCCAGATAAATGAAATCAAACGATTGAGAAAAAAAAAGAGACAAAATCATCATCGCGTAGCTTTGAAAATAACCCATTATGATTCCATTGTAAAAATGTAAAAGGTCTGGAATTAATACATTACAATTCACTTTCAATCGCATTATGTACAATGGCCGAGGGTAGGCAAGAATGTGCATTATAAGACACAAATCCCGTCTTAGATAGTAACACATTCAGAACGTTCGTTTCGAGCTGAGTGAGGGGAACCAACGTCGGATAACGTGCTGTCAGATACGACACGCTCAGCACGTGCTATTCCAGTATCGCCTACACTGTCACACAGCGTAAACAGAACCGGTGTTACCCTACCGTGTGTTCCCTTTAACCACGTTCTATTTTCACAGGAGTATTTGGGCCAGCCAACACATCATTTCATCTACACAAGCTCGTCGTAATCGTTTACAGTAAATTTATTACCGTCGATTAGAAGATGATTGGAAACCATTGTGACCCGTTTCCCCTCGCTTCTAGCTTTTCTCAAGTGGGGAATCATCCTCTTTCTAACCTCTCTCACCCAAAAAGAAATGTCGTTACCAATTTAAGAAATACACACACACACACACACACACACACACACACACACACACACACACACATATATGTATATATACACACACACACACACACACACACACACACACACACACACACACAACAATCACTATCTATCTATCTATCTATCTATCTATCTATATATTATATATATATATATATATATATATATATTTCGTTTTCCTGAGCTTGCCTTTGACCTTCAACACCTCAACTTTCTGTTTGTAGAATACGAATCTGGCTACGATGGGCGAGCCAGTCTTGTGGTTTAGTCTGTGCACCCTATCAAATTTAGTTTCTTGTGTAAGATCCAAGCTGTTAGTAATGAAATCTTTTAACACATTTTCACAGTCAGCATTGGTTTCATTGTCTTTCCTTGTCAGACCATAGAAGATGAGGTTGTTCCTTTTTGATCTGCCCTCGAGGTCGTCTGTTTCCCTCTCCAGTTCCTCTATCTTCCTAGTCAGGTCGTCATTTTGTTTCTTCAGTCCACTGATTTCACCCCGTAGCCACCGGAACTCGTCCTGCATCGCCGTACGGAGAGAGAGAGAGAGAGAGAGAGAGAGAGAGAGAGAGAGAGAGAGAGAGAGAGAGAGAGAGATGCGCTTAAAAAATACGACATGTAGGCTAGTGCCTCTCAATTTGTTTTTCTTCGTCGCTTAACAAATTTAAATGTTATTCACTGTTCGTTTAGGTATGGGCCACTCTCGCGGTTTATGTTAAACAACAACCTGCTTGGATTTTATGGGCTTACCTGGGTATCAGAAGTGATCTCTGCCATCATTGCCAGTGAGAGATGTTTCTGTATCCTACAGCCTCTCCGCTCCCAGACTGTGATGTCTGCCTCCACCACCACCGCCATCATCGTGGTGGTGAACGTGGTGGTGGTAGGGCTGTACTTCTTCGTCACTTCACGCTACCGCCTGGTCTGTGCATATGACCCTATATCAAACACCGACACGTGGACCCATGTTGCCGGTCAGTTTTACCTGAACCACCAGAAAGTAATTGATTTCCTTGATGCCTTTGTCTATGGTGTTGGCATTCCTCTGGTTGCAATTATAGTGGTGGTGGTGACAACAGCAGTGACTTTAATCAAACTCCGTCAGGCAGCAGCGTGGAGGGCTGGCACCTCCTCCAGTAGCAGTGTGTCAGCACGAGAAGTGGCACTGACCATGATGTTGGTTTACAACTCCATCTTCTTTGTCATATGCGTCTTTCCTATAGCCTTGTTCAGGTAAGTGATAGAGTTGGAGTGTTGTTGAGTTGATGGCAAACTTTGGACACTCGACATTCCTATGCATGTTTTTAATTGACCAGAACACTTTTTGTATGTTCATCTGCATTTCAAACCAGCTTGTGCAAACCCCCCATTCCCCTCTTCACCAGGATCCGTCGTAGTAAAGTAGATGCTATTTTGCTAAACATTTTGATTTGAAATGTTCAAAACGTATGACTTGCTTTCTACCAGGTCTGATCTTAAAACCGTCTGGCCCGGTATAGCTCAACCCGTGATCCTGGCGATCCGGGGGTTGCCGGTTCGAATCTCCATTTGGCCGTTTCTGTAGGGAGGGGGGGGGGGGGGTCCCTCGAATTTAACATTCCTTGTATCTCCGTTTCCCAAAACGTCCTCCTAATGAGACTATAACACGATGTTCCGTGTGTGAACGCATGCATAACATCTTGCAGAACACATAAAATTCCATCGCCAACTTTTGGAAGAGGCCAGTTTTGGTCGTTGGTCAGGAATACACGTACGCGCATTGCAGACTTCGGAAGAATGAAAGAATGAACATAAAACCGGGTGACTGATATTCGACTGAATGACACGGGAAAAAACAAAATGTCGATCCTCGCAGGGTGCCCTTCAATCGGCTCTACCTGGGTAGACAGCCCGCTTGGTAAACGGGAGCTTGGGTTGTAAAGAGCTCGGTCTCTAACAGAGGACAGTCGTTATCAAAGTACTCTGTATACTACTACTACTGCTGCTGCTGCTACTACTACTACTACTACTACTACTACTACTACTACTGCTGCTGCTGCATACTACTACTACTACTACTACTACTGCTGCTGCTGCTACTACTACTACTACTACTACTACTACTACTACTACTACTATTACTACTGATAATCAACATCATTATGACAACTTGTTAATCCATTAACAATTATCCAAACGTATCTGTGATTTTTTTTTTTCTCACAGGGACGCTTTGGGTTTTATGATGGCACCCCCACGAGTCTTTAAACATTATAATGCGCGTTCGGCATCACAGCTATCACAAATTCAGGATAAAATTTAACCGTTTTCGTTTGTGTGCGTGTTTTAGGTGCAAAACAGAATAGAATGGAAATCGAGGGGTACCAACCAGCATGGTGTGTTTTAAATAGAAAAAAAAAAACAAGGGCAGACACACCGTGCTAGCTGGCAGGAAACCCTCAAAACGTGATACAGAATGTTTGGTTCAGATTATTCACAGGAAGATCATCCGTGAATATGTCTACACAGATCCATCTCTAGCAGACGACTGACAATGTCAATTCAGCTTATGGAAGTTGTGATGTGAGTCTTTGAGTTCAATGTAATTTAAAGCGCTTACAGCTACTTCCTTAGTAGGTGCCTTCGCTCATTCTAGGCAGAAATAATGTGCAGTGCTGAATATCAATATGGAACATTGAAACCTTATTGTCATAGCTAAAGACAATGCTTCATGATGCAGACCGAACCCTCATATTTGGTTAGAACGCAAGGACATTTTTCATGTGCAGATGACATTTTCACGCTTACAGAGGGGCGGCACTATGTTTTATATTTACCTACATTGACTATATGCCAGAGATATTTACTATGACATGCGAAAACTTGCTTAATATAAGATAAAGATTACGAAAATAGTCTTGAGTGTGTAAGGGAGGGGGAAAGTCCCAATGCTGTGGTGCAATGCTCACCCATCTGTCCAAACTCTTCAACTTTTTAATCAGCAGCATAGTTCTAGATATGTATATAAGTCTAAAACAAATATGCACGGGGCTCAGGCCGGACAAAATGATATTCATGAAGACATTCAATCCTCGCTCGCGGAAAATAAAGTTGGACCCATGCAAATGAGACATAAGTGGTGAGCTGGCTCAGTCTTGCAATACTTTTTCTTAAGTAGGTGGGAAGCTTGGGTATACATGCCCAACGAACACAATTAATTGTTAGGGACAGATCAGAAGCAAATGTTTTGAACCAATTCCCCGCTGATAACTATGCGCAAGATGTAAAATATCATAGGCAGTTCATTCACCTCCGACTGCCAGCTAGTTCTGGACTTTATAAAGAAAGCATAATCATGTCACCCTGAGTCTCAATGTGAAGTTATCAGCCTACTCAATAAGCGAGCAAGGAAGCACTACTTGAGCTGGCCCACACACTACAAGAAACGGTTGACCAGGTTAAAATGCCCCATGCCCTGCCTCTGCTGTGGATGAGTTGCTTTGTTTTCCCTGAAGATAATTCAATCTGCTATATGCTGTTGAAGAATCTGAACTCCAACGGATCAGTCTGCCCTTCTATTCTCTAACATTGCACCAGAAAACAATCTATCTTGGCTCGTCATTGAAGACCCTACGGTAGGGTTTCAAATCATGCTTATGAAAGTGACATTTCGTCCTTGGACAGTCTCTGATCATGCACAATAATATTTTGACGTATTTCATCCATTAGGATCTAATGGCCTTTCACCATTGTTTGGATCCATTTTCGGAAGAATGACACACGTAATTGTGTTTGAGGATAAGTCATTCATCCAGAAATGAAGCAGTACTTTGTTTTTTCTTCAAAGATTAACCAGCTTACATGGTGAAGTGATTGGCTTCGTAGGTTGCACGTTGGACGGTCGTGGATTTGAATCCCATTTGAGGCATTCTGTAGGACTTTTCGACTTTGGTCAGCGTTTAACTAGTTTGTTATTGGCCTAACCGGGCCGACTAAAACCACACATACGTGTTTCACTCTATTACGGACACGTCACGGAGAGTCCTAGCAATGGCGTCTTACTAGCAGTGCATACATCTGTATGTTTAATGCCTGGTCAGCGCTAAGAAAATGTATCTTGTTTGGTGCGTAGCACTAGCCTGATAACATTGCTCTGCACCACTCATAAACAAAAAAAAACATGAAAAAGGTAGAACAGCAAAAACAAAAAAAAAAAAAAACAAAAAAAAACAAAAACAAAAAAACACAAACACATACGAACAGACAAACAAACCCACCGAAAAAAAGAGACAAATCAAATCCAGTACCTTTCGTTGTAACCTTATTCTGGATTATCTCTTAGTATCCATGCCAGAGGTAAATTCGTATTGAAATCGTCGGTAGTTGTTAAGTCTATGAAGACCATCGTCGGGTGTATGTGGTGGCGTCCTCCGGTGGGAGGTACACATTCATTATGATCCCGAACCTCAGCAATCATTACACACGTACATAGGCCAAATAAAACTTAGGAGAGGGACTCTTTATTGAGCGGCCTCAGAACCGGCACCACAGAACACCATTTTAAGCACTAAACAGATACAGTATTTTTTTCCGGGTGGGATTTGAGAGACTGTCGGATTTCACTGCTCTTTACAAACTGCTGATAGCTGTACTGGATGTTGCTGCGTGTGAGGAGGTGGTGTGGAGTCGGATTGAACGGTGCAGGAGTAACGCCAATGTGGGAGCACACAAATTAGACAATGTGAAAAAGGATTCTTCTCAGCCTCAAGTTCCCAGAGAAATGTAACTTATAAATGCAAGTAAAAGCGCGCTGGGGCGCAACTCTGATATGAATGCCTTCAAACCGGTTATTGTATTTTGACCTAACGATAAAGAGCTACGACGTTGAAGAAGACACACGTGAGGCTGTCATGCCGATTATGCAGCGGTTCCGGACTTCAGTGTCTAAGAGTACTGGACTCGATGTGCGTGTCTGGTCTCCTGACACTGAAGTCTTCATTCAATCTGATTAAAACTTGGTTCCAGATTTTGATGCATACACATATCGACATAATTTGACTTCACAATCGACTTCATCTCACATCAGTGGATAGATATTCGCCAGCTGGCGTTTCTGTTTCTGTTCATTTAGACGTTTTCCCTCATAGGATATCACCCCAGTGTTGATCAGGAAGAACCAGGGGATCAGGCTGGCGCTACTGTCTTCCTACCTGCCGCCATAGATGCTACAGCACTGCAGTGAGGTCTTCGGTGGGCAGTGGGGTCGGGGGTTGATGTATTGTAGGTGGGGAGGGGTGGTGGGAGTGCGCGTGCTGAAGAAATCACAGTCAACTGACCTTAACCCGCGACGTCACTGATATCTTACACAAGTGGTCACATAAACTGGGGGGGGGGGGGGGGGGGGGGGGGGGGTCAGGGAACGACAACTTTCCTTGAAGTTACTAGCTACGTAGAATAGAAACAGTGTTTTTTTTTTTTTAAATTCCATTGTCGAGGCACTGAGCTCATGCACCACCATAATTGTGTGTGTGTGTGTGTGTGTGTGTGTGTGTGTGTGTGTGTGTGTGTTGTGCGTGCGCGCGTGCTGCGCGCGCGCTGCGTGCGTGTGTGTGTGTGTGTGGTTGGTGTGTGTGTGTGTGGTGCCGCGTGCGCGCGCGCGCGTGTGTGTGGGATGGTGTAATAGAGTAGTATTGTAGACACTGACATGAGAGCGTGGTAGTGTTGTTGTTGACACTGGTGCAAGGGTAGTGTGGTGTTGTAGACATAGCTGATGAGATGACCAGTGTTGTTGTCGCTGAGACTGGTACGAGGATACAATAGGTTTGCCTACACTAACTGATGTGTAGGCAGAGCGGTTTTGCTACCGGCCTGGCTTGCGAATAGAGTGTCATTGTAGACAGTAACTGATGTCTGGACACACTAGTGTTGTTGTGACACTGACTCAAAGACAGAACGGGTTTTGATTTTAATTGATGTGTGGGCAGAGTGGTGTGGCTGTTCGTGCCAGAGATGAACGCAGGGCGGAGTCAACAGAACCTGTACTTCACCTGCCTCTGGTTCGTGAACATCATGTCCTACATCAATGCCACCTTCAGCATCGCCATCTACTACAGTATGGGGTCCCGCTACAGACAGACCTTCTGGCAGCTGATGGGCAGGGGACGCAAGATTGGCTGCCGCCACAAAGAGCAGATGGCCACCTCAACAGCGACTTCAACCACTCTATTCCACCTGTGAACGATGTGGGCCATCTCTGTAAGGTCATGGACAATGTGCATCTCGTGTTCTTGTAGTGAGACTGGGTCTTCAGGTAAAGAGATCAACAAGCTATGGTTTGTTGTCGTTGAAAGAAAAGCGCTGGACACGGAAACTTGAATTATGTGTGCAGACCTGTCCCTCTAACAGGGACATATTGAGGCAATCAACAAACGGACAAAACTAAAACAGGAAACAGACATAAACCATATATTTGACATAGACAGGCGTGAAAGCATATAGTAAAAAGCGGAAGGATAATCATTTAATGTTATTTCATCACACTGAACAAACATAAATTGTGAACAAAGTAGTGCAGACCAGTTACCACTGCTGGCGTATTTGGACCTCTGTGCCACCCTTTCTCTGTTTTAGGAATCGCTGGCTGCAAGTGTACAGCTACTGGATTATGATTTTAAAGGCTTTTTTGAAATGCCACAAGCCCGACTCTCTCTCTCTCTCTCTCTCTCTCTCTCTCTCTCTCTCACACACACACACACACACACACACACACACACACACACACACACACACACTCACCATCTCTCTCTCTCTCTCTCTCTCTGTCTCTCTCTCTCTCTCATCTTCCATGCTACCCAGTGGCATTACTCTCACGCCGCATATCCCTGTACCCTGTCGAAGACCATAGCACGACTAGTCCAGCCACAGCCCCCGCCATTGGCGATCCATAGGGAGCAGTCTCCCTCAAAATGCCACGAGGCAACAAACCATAGGAGACACTGTACCGCTGCCGACACACTTTGTTGTTGGTGATGAATACGTCAGTGTCTAATCACAGCTGAACTAACACAACCATGCTGGGTTTACTAATGTGTCTTATCCAGGAGATAAAGTTAGTTGCAAAGTGAGACGACTGCAGGCGGAGATCTTAACACAGTGTGGTCAAACGAATCACAGACAAAATACGACGCGTTTCAACCTCAGACGTCTTCTTCAGGCAAACCGAACAACACGCAGGACAACGAAAATGAAGAACGAACAATCAACTTTGGATTCGCGGAAGAGAGATACGTGATTGCTCGTTCTTCAAAGATAAGCGGTGTCTATCTTGCCTGAAGAAGACTCAGAAGTCTAAACGCGTCGTGGTTTGTCTTGTGATTCGTTTCTCCACATTGTTCGGTGGAGTCATAATAATAAACTCTTAAGATTTGTTCAGGAAGTAAATTTTGGCTCTAGATATGCGTTACAAAGTTTCTGTTGACAAGATT
>CM065729.1:26752744-26755244 GCA_033310375.1 Conus canariensis | reverse complement strand
TGTGACTTATGAATGTCAGTGTGTGTCAACTACTCAGTGTGTGTGTGTGTGTGTGTGTGTGTGTGTGTGTGTGTGTGTGTGTGTGTATGCACTGTGCACGTAAGTATGTGTGTGTGTGTGTGTGTGTGTGTGTGTGTGTGCTGCGTGCGTGCGTGCGTGCGTGCTGTGCGCGCGCGCGCGCGCGCGCGCGCGCGTGTGTGTGTGTGTGTGTGTGTCCAAAAGTGAGGAAAGTACTTTCAGTAGTGATGTAGCAGTGTGAAAGTCAAAGACAGTTATTGAATGAATGTCAGTGCGTGTCAGCTACTCGGTGCGGAGAGAGGACAGAGAGAAAGGTGGGGCTAAGATATGAGGGTAAAGGAAGGCGGGGGGGGGGGGGGGGGGGCGAAACGGGCAAAGAACATATCTGCCGTGCGGCGTTGCAGCCGCTCGGTGATGCGCTTGTTATTGCTGTGCCTAGTTCATGCTGCAATTTGTACTTAGACTTGCTCATGTTGCACTTAGCGTAATGTTTTATCCCACCTACATTCAAGTAAGGGTGACGTCACCCACATTTTGTCGATCAGGAAGGATAAATCCCAACATGTTTTTTTTAGGCGGAAATCAATCATTACACAGTGCTATTATCATGACTGTCAGTGAAGTGGGTCAGCTCTATATGGGTGTGTGTGATGTGGGGGGGGGGGGGGGGGGGGGGAGTCGGGGGGGGGGGGGGGGTGTTATGTCAAATAAATCGAGGTTTTGAATTATCATTCAAGAACAACTTTTAGCTCAAAAGGTAGATGAAAGACAGCCCTATCTACACTGAAAAAGGCAATACTGCAAATACACAAAGAAGCAAGAAACAGGAGGGGTGGCTTAAATACACCTTTTCCAAATTTTTAAGGTCAAGGTTATGACCTTGACGTGTGACCTTCAAAAACCGAAATCTATTTTTAGCCATATCTCCGGCAGCGGTCAACATAGGAAGCTGAAACTTGGTATGAAGGTTGTTTGGTTTATTGCTCTCCAAATATGACAAAGCAATTAAGGTCAAGGTAAAGGTCACAGACAACGTCAGACTCTCAAAATTGAGGGTGCGTCAATTGTTTGTCCCAAGACTCCAACGGTTTGACACAGTCACCTCAAATGTTGTATCGTGATGTGCCACCTGTCTCTCTCTGTTTCTGTCTGTCTGTCTGTCTGTCTGTCTGTCTGTCTCTCTCTCTCTCTCTCTCTCTCTCTCTCTTCTCTCTCTCCCTCCCTCTCTCTCTCTCCTGCAGCCAAGTAAAGAAATCACGAGAATAAGACCCACTCGATAGTCATGGCCCCTGACGGCCAATGGTCAGCTTAAGACGCCAAATTGGCCACCTGGGGGGCATGATGGCCGAATGGGTTTTTTTTCACGTGATTTCTTTACTTGGGGTAGACAGACAGAAAAAAAACAACAACAAAAAAGAAAAAAGAGAAAAAAACAGAACGCCACGAATTTATACTTCTTCGCCAGTGAAATATCGGACAAAACGGCCGCTTACTTAGAGCCGGCCGTTTTGTCCAACCAGGCCGTTTTGTCCGACAAAAAATTGAAAGTCGGACAAAACAGCCGGGTTTTAGCCGGCCGTTTTGTCCGACCCGGCCGTTTTGTCCGAGGTTGGACAAAACGGCCGGGTCGGACAAAACGGCCGGCTACAACATGCTTTCTTTCCCCCGTTAGAATCTCTGTCAATGAACTAGCACAACAGCTTATGAACACATTTGAAGTCGACACATTGCTAGGTTTGGGTTACGGAGAACAAAACACTCAAGAACAATGAAAACGAGAACCGATGTATTTCGCCTTAAATGATTTCCAGGAGTTCAAAACGACCCCCATCATCTATTCCTTTTGACGTCACCAGGTCATTTCGTGAAATTCGTGCTAGAGACAAGTTTGTCCATCACTCAGCCACAAGTACATCCTTTGCTACACAGTCGCAGACAGACTTCAAATCACTTTTGTTCGATTCAGCGGGTCATTGCGTGAAGACGTGGCACCTCCTGGTCTGCGGAACCAGACCGCCTTGCCAATAGAATTAGATCACAAAGTAATGGAGATGGTGTTTAAAAAAAAAAAAGGCTAGGGTAGGAACGGGCTGTGTAGGAGGAAAAATAAAAAGGGAGGGGGGGAGGAGGGGGGGGGGGGGTGAGTCGCCCGATATATTTGGGCTTTGGGCGCGTAAGGTGATCATCTGTTTACTTTCATCACACGAACTCTTACCAACATATCCTCAGCGTCCCACAGCCACGCAGTCAACAGTGGGGAAACGAAGGGGAGGATCAATGAGGGTACTGTCTCTCTTAGGAGCACGAGGTGGCTGGCACTCATTGTAAAACCTGAGTGCTGACGAAGTATTCTGAAACGTCGTAGACCGCCCGTCAGTCACCAAGCCAGACACTTCCATTTATAGATTTACCCCATAGGTTGTGTCACACACCAATAGGGAAAGCTGCACTGGGGATATCTTGAGGTCCTCTCGCCTTTTCG
>CM065729.1:26742744-26747744 GCA_033310375.1 Conus canariensis | reverse complement strand
AGTATTCAGTGCATGATATCCGTATTTTGCTTTAATGAAGGAAGGGTGAGTGTTGAGGTTGTTAAAATTTCTCTCTCTCTCTCTCTCTCTCTCTCTCTCTCTCTCTCTCTCTCTCTCTCTCTCTCTCTCTCTCTCTCTCTCTCTCTCTCTCAGGAGACGGCAGATGACCTGGAGGCTTCAGTCAGGGAACTCTTCACTGACAGACTGGAGCTGGCCAAAGACGTTCGTTTTGACCGCCTGCATCGCCTGAACCAGAGGCCCAACTCTCCAATAACCGGGTGCTGTACCTTCTTCAAGGACAAGGTGGACATACTCAGGGCAAGAGGGAAACTAAAAGGTACTAGTATTTTTATTGGAGAAGAATTTTCTTTCAGGGTGAGGGAAGTAAGACGCAAACTGCTGCCCCATTTGAAGAAAGCTAGAGCAGAAAACAAAAAGGCGTCTATGGTTTTCGACCATCTTGTAATAGATGGAACTAACTTTTCTGTGGACTCAGAGGGCAACCTGAAAGATATCAAATAGGATATCGGCCGCTCTTCTTGTGGAGGTGTTTTTATTTTCAAATTTTTGTTCTGTAAATAGTTTTTCTTCTGCATTTAATTTAGAGGGAGCAACCAAAAAACGGACACCGGTTGCGGAACCATTTGTGAGCTGTTATGTGGCTGACACTGCACGTGTCTGTATGTTGAATGCTCGTGAAGTTGTCAGTGACAGAGCGGAAAGTGTGAACAAACAGGGTACAGGCCGTGCAGCCGTGCAAAAAAGTTCAGGAACGCATTCTGCGTCAGGTCAACTTGATTCAGATCGTAACGCACGTGCATTTTCAGTTAAGCATTTTAAAGTCTTGCAATGGAATGTCAACGGCCTGCTTCCTAAACTAAGACATAAAGATTCCCTTTCTTATGTTCGTTCCTTTGATATAATTGGTCTTGCTGAAACCTTTATAGAAACATTTCAATCAGATTTATTTGTTGATTACATATTTTTTTGTAAACCTGCTATTAAGTTTTCTAAAGATGATCGTTTTTCGGGTGGAGTTGTGTGCCTAATAAAGAGAGTGTATGCCCCGTTTGTTCGTTCTGTTGACGTAGATTACAATAATATTATTGTTTTTCACATAGACAGAGCTGTATTAGGCACCATGAAGGATGTGTTGTATATGTGTGTATATGTTCCGCCTGAAGGGTCACCATTTTATTCTTTTTTGGATGTACACAATGGCATTAGTCTTTTGGAAGAATGCCTGGCAGATTGTTCTGTTGCATTTCATGACGTTTACTTAGTGTTGTCAGGGGATTTCGACAGTCGAACTGCCGATATGAATATAAATGATTTATGCAGTGAAAATTTTGTTAAGTCATTAAAAACAAGTAGTTCGATCAACACAATCAGGAAATCTCAAGACAAAGTGTTGAATAGCTATGGTAAACTTATGTTGAATTTATGTACTACATTTGATTTACGTATTCTGAATGGTGCATGTAATGGCGACCGCTATGGTTGCTACACATACATCTCAGATTCAGGTAGTAGTGTTAACGATTACTTTTTAATGTCGTGTGACATGTTTGCTATGTTTGAATCTTTCTGTGAACTTAATATTCGTGATGTTTCATTCAGATCATATGCCACTTGAATTACATTTAAGTTTTTTCGGGAGAGCATGACAGTATGAAATCTCAAGAAGAGAAACAAACTTCAAATAGGATAGTTTGGAACAATAATGTATCACCGGTGTTTATTGACTCAGTGCAGTCTGAGGAATCTCGTAGAATGTTAGAGTCAGCTGTAAGTTTAATTGATTATGATATTGACGAAGCTTTGTCTATATTTAACGATTGCATTAAACGAAGTGTGAATGCATGAATAGGCAGATCAGAATTGGTGATAACGATAAATTAGATGACTGGTATGATCATGAATGTAAGGCAGCAAAGAAAAATTTAAGAAAGCTTTACAGAATATCCCGTCGAACAGGATACTCTGAAGATGGAAATGCTTTTTGTATTGCACATAGAGAGTATAAACATTTGTTAAAGCGCAAAGAGAAGGATTTCCACAAATCGTTTTTAGATGAATTGTTATCTTCGGTGAATAATCAAAAGCAATTTTGGGAAAATGTAAATAAACTTTCATGTAAACGGAAACACGTTAGCAATCATATCACTTTGGACAACTGGTTTGAACACTTCAAAACTTCACTCGAAAAAGAAAGTGAACCAGACGAGGACGAATTGAATGTTGATGGTAATGATGTTTATTTCAACCGACCAATATCAAAGGAAGAAATTATTTTAGCAATTAGAAAGACAAAGATTAGAAAAGCTGCTGGGCTGGATGGAATAACTGGAGAGTTGTTAAAAAATGCAGGTGATTGTGTTGCAGATTTCTTTGTCACATTTTTTAATGCTGTGTTTCAGAAAGGTATATTTCCTGACAGTTGGACAGAAAGTATTGTGCTTCCCTTGTACAAAAAAGGAGATGTCAACAACCCTAGCAATTACAGGGGCATTTCATTATGCAATATTAGTAGCAAGATTTATAGTAGTCATTAATCATCGTTTACAAGAGTGGGTTGAGGAAAATAATATTACTGGAGAATATCAAGCATGATTCAAAAAGAACTATTCAACTATTGATCATATATTTACTTTGTTAGCTATCATACAAAAACAGTTCTCTTTCAACAGAAAATTATATGTTGCATTCATAGATTTTGAGAAGGCTTTTGATTCCATTAATAGGAAAATTCTTTGGCCAATTTTAGTTACAAATGGTATAAATGGTAATTTATACAATTGCATCAAAAGTATGTATAATAATGTTAAAGTTAAGATACGGTGTGGACATGAATTAACTGATTTCATTATGTGCACCTATGGTGTTAAGCAAGGTGACGTGTGCAGTCCTGTTTTATTTTCTTTTTTTATTAATGAACTTGCCATAGAAATAATTCAAAATGGTAGGCATGGTACAATGTTTACAACTGATTATTTTGAGCTCTTATTTTGTTGTTAGCAGATGATGTTGTACTATTATCAGAAACAGTTATTGGTTTGCAGACACAGTTAAACAGTCTGCAACGTGCAGCTCTTTCTCTTGATTTGAAAGTGAATTTAAGCAAAAGCAATATAATTGTGTTTAGAAAAGGTGGCTACTTCGCAGCAAGAGAAAATTGGACATATAATAATGATGTTATGCCTGTCGTAAATGCTTATAAATACTTAGGTATACTGTTTTCAACAAAACTTAGTTTCACATTAGCTTGCAATGACCTTGTAAGTAAAGCAAAGAAAGCTCTGCTCTGCATTATGAGAAAACTGTATATTTTGAAGAATACTAGTTTAGATTTATTGTTGAAGTTATTTGATTCACAGGTTCAACCATTGCTCTATACCGCGCAGAACTTTGGGGACTAGATGATGCAGCCCGTCATTGTGAAAAAGTGCACTTCTTTGCATTAAAGAAATTTTTAGGAGTTGAAATGCGAACACCCAATGGCTTTGTCTATGGGGAGACCAATAGATATCCTATCTCTTTGAATTCTGTGTTAAGCTGTATCCGATACTTGTTGAAATTAACAAAAATGAATGATCACAGATTACCTCGGAAAGCCTATATGATGTTATACGACCTAGATGCAAGAGACAAAAGAAATTGGGCTTCAGATGTCCGTTGCAAATTATATCAATTTGGATATGGCTATGTTTGGATAAACCAAGGAGTGCAAAATGATAAATCATTTCTGTGTGAATTTAAAGATAGATTGATTGCATGCAGGTGGCAGGAATGGGACTTTCATGTCAAAAATAGTGATAGATTTACCATGTATCGGACATTTTGTTCGGTACACGATGTCAAACGTTATCTACGAATGGATTTAGATAAACACTTGAAGTTGACAATGACCAAATTTAGACAGGGAATTTCAGACATAGCAGAACACCGGTATCGTTACAGTAAATATACTGGGATAGATTTGACTTGTCCATTATGCAAAAATGGAAAAGAGGACGAACTTCATTTTTTTATGTTGTTGTAAATTATCCAGTCTAAGAGCACAATATGTACCGACAAAGTTTTCCAAGGATCCCTGTCAGTTTCGGTTAAGTCTGCTAATGGCATCTCAGAATGAAAGCATAGTAAGAAATTTCTCAATTTACTTATTCAAGGCATTTCAGCTTAGATCAGTCATGACTTTGTGATGGTGTAGTCCAACCAGCTTTTCTTGTGTTCTGTATAATTCTCATATTGATGTTGTTATGTTCTCCATACCCCCTTCGTAAGGGGCAATGGCCTTTATATGAAGTAAACCATCTGAATCTGATTTCTCTCTCTCTCTCTCTCTCTCTCTCTCTCAAACACCACCACACACACACACACACACACACACACACACACACACACACACACACACACACACACACACACGCACACACACTCGCGGATATTTACATTTTCGCGAGTAATTAACGCTAGAATTTTTAAAAAAAAGTATACCGATAGTGGGTCACCTTGTCTACATCTTTGGTCTATCTTAAATCAAATGAAAAAAAAACTGACCGTTAACGAGGACACACGTTAATAATATCTAAGAAGATTTTGACCCATTTGCAGATGCCCTGTTAAAAATCAAGTACCTTCAACATTTCAAACAAAAACTCCCTCCTAGCTGAAAGGTTATTCAGTCAACTGATTTATAGCCCAAAACGGCGGAAATGTGTTCATCTTAGACGTGCCGTGCACGTGCATCATGAATCAACATGGACACTTCGCCCTTTTTTCACTCATATTTGCTACCACAGCCACTCAGATTACAGATTTTCCATGCTTATGGCACGTGCAGCTTAACTCCATCTTATAAAGCAGTGTGTTGTTTGGTGTTCGTGCAACCATTGAGGTCTGTCTGGTCAATGTTTGTAGTCGGGTTTGGGTAATTGTTAATTGGTTTCAGGTCCATTAATTACCAAAAAAAAAAAAAAAAAGGGGGGGGGGGGGGG
>CM065729.1:26735244-26740244 GCA_033310375.1 Conus canariensis | reverse complement strand
CCGATTTCCATCTCCTCGCTTTACTTAGCCTTACGGCGTTTGTCTGCGAGTCCCATTTCACTTCCATTTGGATTCCTATTCGACGACCTTCCTCGTCGTTCACTCGCTTTCCATTACTTGCGCCGGTCGTTCCGCCATTTTGTGTCGGTCGTTCCGCCATTTTGTGTCGACCGGCCATACCGGCACACATACGATCGCACTGTCTTACTCGAACAGCGCGACTTCTGCGCATTTCCAGCACTATCAGTGCCCCTTCCGAGGTTGGTCGAGCTCTTCCTATCCCTCGATCCACCTCTTTGTCTCCCCTTTGCGATCGTGTTTTCCGTGTTTGTCTCGCCACCAGTGCCCAACATGGTGAAGGATACTAACGGGTCGAGCCGCTCCTTTGTTCGCGAGTCGCGCTCTGCCCCGGAGGACCCGAGTATCGATTCCAGGGGACAAACCGCTCACACCTCTGAGCGTACGGTCAGTGTGGAGGAGGGTTCCGCGCAGGGGACGCGCGACCAGCTTTGCTATTCCTCCTCTTCACGATCGGCGGACACACGATCGTTGCGATCGAAGTCGAGCAGGCATTTGGCCGAATCGAACTTGCAATCGGCCGTCATTGCCGACTGTTTTTCGTTCTATTCTGACTCTAAACCGAAATCCAAGGGCAAGGCCCCCATGAAAGGACCTGCCCGTTCTAAATCTTCCCGTTCTCCAAAATCTTCCCGTTCTTCGGCCAAATCGCCTGCTCAGTTTCCATCGCACAAGGAGACTCTCTATAATGCTGCGTCCGGCGATCGTCGGCCCCTGGGGACCATTGCCGAGACTCGGACCAGCACGGGTGACGACTCGCGGCCGGAATCACCGCTCGTCACCCGATCAGATGAGACTCGTGACGCTAGCTACCCCCCCACTAACGCCACGCAGTCGAATCACGCTCTCCCCAACCGTGTCCGGGGTCAGCCACTACTCGGACACGAGGAGCGTCATCACTCCGGTGGAGGGGCTGTGGGCAGTCTTTGGTGTGACTTCCCCACTGACCACAACCCCGGGTCGAACCACCCCGATCGACCGTTCAACTTTCCCCTAGGGGTACAGGACATTGGGGAGCGGACTTCTTTCGCTCCCCGGTTGGGCATCGTCCGCGGTCCCGTTCCTCCGGGGGGAGGATCGACCAGCGGGACCAAGGGTAACCTCCCTTCGTCCTCTGAGGTGGATCCGTCGCTGCAGCCATCCCAGTCCGCTCCCACACGGCCAGGAGGCTCGGCTACCGCACCACCCACCGGCCACCTTGCCATGCAGGGGGCCGGCACGGATCGCACCCGGGAGATGCAGGAGGCAGTGCTCTCCCTGGGGCGGGTGCGAGACAGCTCGCCTTCTCGCTACCCTCCCCTTGGTGCCCAAGGTTACCCGGGTCCCCGGGGAGACTCTGCCCCAGGGCCGCCACAACCCGTCGTACTCTCCGGGGACCGGTGGCTCTATTCCCCCGAGAGGAATCAGTGGCTTAGGGCTGACACTCTTCCAGACTCCTCCTCCGGTCGCATGTGGCATCCTGCCTCCCGGAGTTGGATCGACCTGGGGCCCCCTTCCTCTCGGGCGCTGTCCGATCGGCGATCCCCCAGTCTGCCCGCCGAGTATGGAGCCACCAGGGACCCGTCCTCCTTCGAAGGTGGATCTGATCATCCCCTTCTGGATTACTCTGACCCTCAACTCGAGGATGGGGTCGAGGACTCCCTCCCCCAGTCTGGTGACCTCTCCATCCTGGAGAGCTGGCGTCCAGATCTTGTTGTGAGGGAATCCCCTCCCTCTGACAACATCTTCTCCTTTAGCCGTTTCACTGGGGAGCCCCCTGCCCAGCGATCACGGCCGAGGATAGTCGCCCCCCAGACCCTCCCTCCCTTGTGGGACAGACCGGCTTCTTTCGCCAGGGGTGCACATGCCATTCCCCCACCGGGGATTGACTTCTTGTCAGCCCCTAATGCGGCTCCAGTAGGAGCTTTCCTCAAAGACCCGCGTCATGGCCCCCATGTCTTTTCCCTCTTCTCTGCCAATCTGGCCACCAGGGACATTGCCATTTCCTCCGCCGACCTCAGGCTCACGCCCAACCTCGCCCCCCCCACATCCCCCCTGTTCTCATCAAGAACTTGATGGATGGGATAGAATTGCCAGGACTGGCATTCTCCACACCACCGCGGGACATGCATTCATGGACATGTTCCTGCAGCGAGCGGAGGAGCTCTGGGCAAAGAAGGGCATCACTGCCTCGGTGGCTTCGGACCCCGATGACTCTGAGGCAGATCCTAGCCTATTCGACGACCCCCTCTGCGTTTCCTGGTCAACAAGATTTCGCATCACCTTTGGGCTGCGGCGGACAGCGCGGCCAGGTGCCATTTTAACTGCCTGTTAGCAGTGAGAGATGCTGTGCTATCTCAGGCCAATCTCTCCCCGGCGCTCAAGGCGGCCTTACGGTGCATCCCGGGTCAGGAACAGTCGCTCTTCGGTGACTATTCCACTGCTGTCATCACTCATGCAGTCGAGGAACGCAAGCAGGCAGCATCTTTTGCGGTCAAGCCCCCTCCCCAGCATCGTCCTCGCCAGCATCGCCCTCCTGGACCCTACTCCCGTCCGGCCCCCAGACCCCAGCCCTAGATCAAAACCGAAAAACCCCCATCAGCAGAATTTTCGGTTCGGTCAACAGGCCCGGCCTCGGAGGTGACTAGTAGACTCACCTTCGGAGGAGCGAGAACTGGCAGACTTCTTGCCCCTCCCCGGCCCCGGGCCCCTTTGGCAGGCAGCCTGTCCCGACATGGCCACCAGTGGCGGCTATGGGACTCAACCCTTGGATAGTGTCAGTGTTACAAGAGGGGTTCCGTCTGCCCTGGGCACACGATCGCCCCCCTCTGCTATCCTCTCCTCCTCCTTCCCCCGGCGATCCCCCCTGGCCCAGGCGGAGGCTCTTCGCCTGGAAGTCGAGGACCTTCTTCGGAAAAACGCCATCACCCATATACCCCACCCAAACCCCGGGTTTTACTCCCACTTTTTGTGGTCCCCAAGTCCTCGGGGGGCTGGAGGCCCATCCTCGACCTTTCTCCACTCAACAAATTCCTCAGAACAACCAAATTCAAGATGGAGACCCCGGCCCAGATCAGAGATTCCATCCACCATCTGGACTGGGCCACTTCTATAGATCTGAAGGACGCGTATTTTCAGATCCTCATTCATCCTTCCCACAGACGATACCTTCGGTTCGTCTGGCGGGGACGGGTATATCAGTTCAAGGCGCTCCCCTTCGGACTCTCCCTGGCTCCCTTCCTTTTCACGAAGGTAGTCAAGGAGATGGCCGCCCTTGCCAGACAGGAGGACATTCGCCTCTTGGTTTACCTCGACGACTGGCTCGTCCTGGCTCCCACTCAGGCCCTGTGTCAAGCCCACACATCCAAACTTCTGCGCCTTTGCTCCTCACTAGGGTTCGTCACCAACCCCGAAAAATGCGAGCTCTCGCCCAGTCAGAGATTCTCCTTCCTGGGCATGAGTTTCGACACCACCTCCATGCTAGTCTCCCCAACCCCGGAGAGGTCCACCCGCCTGATGGACCTCATCTCCCACCTCCGCCTCTCTCCCCTCGCATCGGCAAGGACACTGTCCTCCCTTTTGGGGATGATGGAGTCCCTGTCGCCTCTCATTCCTCTGGGCAGGGTCCCCAAATGACAGCTTCAAAGGGAGTTCTGACGTCGTTGGTCGCAGACCGCCGACCGCTGGGACCAGACCATTCCCCTCGGGCCTTGGTTCTTTTGGGCCACGGAGGAGTGGCTCAGCCCCTCCATCCTGAGCCCCGGGGTTCCCATCTCCCTCCCATCCCAGGCCCTAGATCTTTACACAGACGCCTCCAACTCGGGCTGGGGGGCCCATTTGGAGAGCAGTCATGCCTCGGGGGTGTGGGACCCATTGACTGCCCGTCTTCACATCAACATCCTGGAACTGGAGGCGGTCCGACTAGCCCTCCTCCACTTCCAGACACTGGTCTCGCACCGATTTGTTCTCCTTCTCACGACAACACCTCGGTAGCCTGTTACATCAACAAAGGGGGGGGGGGGGGGGCACGCTCCATCAGTCTCTCCCTCCGGGCAGAGGCCCTCCTCCGCTGGTGTCACATGCAAGGAATCACCCTTCGCGCGAGACACATAGCAGGGATGCACAACATCCTGGCAGACTCTCTCAGCCGCTCCGGGTCCGTCCTCCACACTGAATGGACCCTCAGCAGGCACACGCTAACCTCGGTGTGGGAACATTGGTTCACACCCATGATCGACCTGTTCGCCACCCGATTCAATCATCGTCTGCCAGTGTATGTGTCTCCCGTCCCGGACCCTCAGGCGTACGCGATCGATGCCCTATCCCTTCCCTGGTCCGGCCTCATAGCTTACGCCTTTCCTCCCTTCCCGATCCTTCACAAGGTGATCAGGAAGGCGAGACTCGAGGGACCCAGGCTCATTCTCATAGCCCCATGGTGGCCCACTCAGTCCTGGTTTCCGGACCTCAAGTCCCTCACTCACGTTCCCCCTCTCCAGTTGGACGCCCGGTGGGACATGCTCAGGCAACCCCGCTCGGGTCGCCCCCACTCCAATCCCCAGGCGCTTCGCCTCCATGCCTGGCTCCTGTGCCAGCGGAGTGCGAGCATCTAACCCCACCTCCCAAGCGGACAGGTCCCAGTCCGTCCTTAACATTCTCTCTGACGCCGGGGCCTCTCAGGACCTCCGAGACCTAGCATTGGCCTCTCGCAGAGCTGGCACTGAGTCCCTTTACGATTACAGGTGGAGGAAATGGGTCTCATGGTGCAAAGACAACTCTGTCCCACACAATCGCCCCTCAAATATCCAGATAGGAAATTTTCTGTCCCACCTAAAACTATCAGCTAGCTCCATACGGGGCTACAGGTCGGCCATCTGCACGACCATCCGCCAACTGGGCGGACCGTCCTTTGAGAATGACTTCCTTCTCAGAGAGATCTCTAGAGG
>CM065729.1:26705244-26727744 GCA_033310375.1 Conus canariensis | reverse complement strand
TGTTGGTGGAGGATTAAGCTGGCTGGTGTTGCGGTGGTGGATATGTGTGTGCTACTTGTGGATGTTAATGCCATGGTGATGCAGGGTTCCGAGTTTCGCAATACGATATGACTCCCGCGTGAGTTGCTGCAAGTTGTCACTATGTGGTTGCCAAAGTGTTAGGACTTTGACATGGTTGATGTTGTGTTGGGGTTGGTTGAAATGTAGTGTAACTGGTTTGGGCTGCTGGTGGTGGATGCCAGCCACGTGCTCAGAGATGTGTGTCCTAAGTGTGCGGGGTATCTCGCCTTCATGGATCTTACCACACAGCTGGCAGTGGACAGCGTACACAATGTTGCAGCTCAGACAGGAAAATGTGCGTTTAACTGCGAAAGTGTATGTTGGCAGAGGATACAGTGGGCTGGTGTTGCTGTGGTGGATAGGTGCATGCTACTTTTGGATACTACCATACCCTTCACTATTAACCCCATTAATGAACTTAAAGCTATCTTTCTTTCCCCTCTCCCTACACCCTCTTCATTTACTACATTTATTCTTTGCTCAGATTCCAATGCCCTCTCTCTTCTAAATCTTGTTTTCTTTCAGTTTCATATTCTATCTCCTGTACACGATTGTCCCTTCCCTCTTTCCTGTATATTGGTGGAGATGTAGGTATATGAGCCCCCACCCCGCCTTCCCTTTTTTTTTTCTTATAGACATGTTAACCCTTTTCTCATTGATCGTTTCCATTTCTTTCCAACCAGTACCATTGTATTAACACCAACATTATTTCACTTATCACAATTAGTAATGACTATTATCACCACCCAACAGTACATTTATCGCAAGTAGTAACGTTATGCTCATCACCCAATTGTACCATTTACTTTTCGAATAATACTGCTCACATGAATTTCCCGTGTGTGTGTGTGTGTGTGTGTGTGTGTGTGTGTGTGTGTGTGTGTGCGTGCGTGCGTGCGTGCGTGCGTGCGTGCGTGCGTGCGTGCGTGTCTGTGTGAGTGTACGTTTTTTTTAAAATTTCTATTAGACATGCTAACCTCTTTTCTCATTGAGCATTTTCTTTTCTGTCCAGCCACTATTGTCATATGACTATCAACATTATTTCACTTATGACAATGATCATCATCCAACAGTATTGTTTACTTTTCCAATAATGCTGTCTGCATGTTTCCCTTCCCTCTTCCCTATCATTATGTGTGTGCAGGTGTAGGAATCGGAGCTCTCCCGACCCACCATTTCACCCCCACGCCCCTTCCTTTTCTTCTTCTTCTTTTCCCCCTTCAATTGTAATATCCCTCCCCTTCTTCCCTCCACCCACATGACATCAACATCCTAAAAATAGCATGTGACTAACCATCACCGCAACACCAGCCCACTATATCTTCCACCAGCATCCACTCATACTGCCATACCCCAACTATTTACCCCATATATCACTTACAGCTATCCTCCTTTGCCCCCCTTTCCCCTCACAACACCTTTCCATTACGATATGTATTTACTCAGATACCAGTTCCTTCCCTCTTCTCCATCTTCTTTCAATTTCATAAACTATCTCATCTACATTATTTTCCATTTCCTCTTCCCTGTATGTAGGTGGAGATCCGTGTAATACGAACCCTTCACATCTCTCTCTCTCTCTCTCTCTCTCTCTCTCTCTCTGTCTCTCTCTCTCTCTCTCTCTCTCTCTCTCTCTCTGTCTCTGTCTCTCTCTCTCTCTCCTTTTTTTTCGGCATGCTAACCCTTTTCCCATTGAACAATTCTATTTCTTTCCAGCCAGTATTATTACATTGATACTAACATTATTTCACCTATCACAATTGGTATCATGATCATCATCCAACAGTAGCATTTACTTTTCCAATAGTACCGTTTGCATTAGTCCCCCAGCCCCCCCACCCCTGTGTGTGTGTGTGTGTGTGTGTGTGTGTGTATGTGTGTGTGTGTGTGTGTGTGTGTGTGTGTGTGTGTGTGTGTGTGTGTGTGTGTGTGTGTGTGTTTCCTTGTTTATTATTTTTAATAGACATGCTTACCCCTTTTTTCATTGATCATTTTCATTTCTTCCCAACCAATATTATTATATCAATACCAACATTATTTCACCAACGACAATGATCATCATCCAGCAGTACTATTTGCTCTTCCAATAATACTGTTTGCATGAGTTTCCCTTCACTCTTCCCTGTGCATACGTGTATGTAGGTGTAAGTATATGACCCCCCCCACCCCCCCGCCGCCATCCCTGTCTCTTTTTTTCTGTTTCAATAGCAATGACAGCTCTCTACTCATTGTCTACTTCCATTTCTTTCCAACCATTATTATCAGCACCAACATCACTACATATAACTACTATCATTTGGATCACCGACCATTAGTATTGTTTGCTTTTTACTCATTGATGATTTCCATTCCTTGCTAGAAAGCAAAAGCATCAATCTAACATAATCACTCATCACTATTATGTCATACCATTAAACAATAATTAAAAACAGACAAAGAAACAAACAAATCCTGCTGTTTAACTACCCACCTACCCCTCTCCTTTCTCCCTTTCTGTGTTTAGCCATCGATACTACAACTATATCGTCATATTACCACCAGAAATAATAGTATTCCTCCTCTTATCATTTAAGTATTTTCATCATCATCGTTATTGTTGCTACTGTTATCATTTTTATTACTATTGTCATCATTATTATGTTAACTCCCATGGTCCCCTTTCCAACGGCCTCGTTTTCATTCAAGAAGCACTTTACACCGAATATGAGAAGATACATGGTAGCCCGTTCTTCGTTTTCATTGTCCTAAATGTCCTTCGGAGTTTGCTTTTTGTTTGTTTGCAATCATGTTTCTTTACGTAGGTGTCTGTCAGATCTCTGCATCCAACAAATCCAAGCATATTATCGTCTAAACTGGTAGATGGTAATGATCAGTTATAAACAATATATACCTATCACAGAGAGAGAGAGAGAGAGAGAGAGAGAGGGGAGAGAGAGAGAGAGAGAGAGAGAGAGAGAGAAGCAACCAAGATAGAAACAGCCATACAAAGAAGCAGCAAGCTCCACTGTGCTAGCCAGGGGTTCGTCTACTACTCACGGCTTTCGACAGTCATACCCTCTGGTGTCGGTTCTAATTACTGATAATGAAAAACCAGCAGACAAAGGCGGCTCCATGATTTATGGGTCACAGTGAGGACGTTCTGTTCAAGTGGCGAGAGAGGTTTCCTTGCTGCGTCACATCACAGACGAATAAAGGGAAGGACATGAAAGAAGGAGGAGGGCTGGGGAGGGGATGGATGATGGGGGGAGAAATGAGAGCAGCAGAAAAAATAAATTCATGGTCAGAGGGTGGAAAAGTGCGATGGAAAGGTCAGAGGAAGGATGAAGGGAGGGGGAGGAGGGAAGGTAGCCTTGAATTGTAAAATAGAACCTGGAGCTGATTTTCTGTGGTGAGAGACATGGGCGACTGGGAAAGAATGCGCTATGACCAAAGACTGAATGTTTAGTAGAGGCCGATCTCTGCTTCCGCGATTTGTATTGAAACAACTGGCCAATTCCTACAACTGCCTAATAGGGATGAATATTTTCTTCATTTCTTCCACTTCTTCAGTCTATTTGTTATTCAGTTACTGTATATTTCAAGTTTTCCAATAAGGTTGATCTGCATGCAAATTGTATGCTGAGTACTTCAACAAGCTGTATAGTATAGAAAGTTTTTGTCGTTGTTGTTGTTGTTGTTGCTATTTTTGTTTCAGATCATTACCTTGTAAGAGTGTGCTCTCAAGTTTTTCCACATCTAGATCTGTATGGAAACTGTCCTTAAAAATGTCCAGTTCACCGACTTGTGTAGAAAAGTGTTCCTTAACTCCTCGACTATCTTGATCTGTATAGAACCTTGTTCAGTTTTTCCCTCTTCGTTGATCTGTATAGAAAATGTTCTTCAGGTTTTCCCCCCACTCCCTAGATCTGCATAAAAAAACATCATTTATGTCCTCCACTTCCCTCATCTTCATGAAGAACATTCTTCATTGCCTGCTCTCCCCTAGTTTATATAGAAAGTATTCTTCATTCCCTTTATTTCCCTAGTCTGTATGGAGAAATCCTGCATTGCTTCCTATTTCCTTATACGTATAGCAAGTATTCGTCGACACCCCCACCCCCACCTCCACCCCCGTTCTCTTATTTGAATGGAAGTGTTCTTCATTTCCTCCATTTTCTTCATTTGTTTGGAAAATGTTATCCCTTGTATTCTCTTCCCTGGTCTGCCTGGGAAGTGGTCTTCTCTGCCTCCTCTTCCCTGATCTGTAAAGAAAGTGTTCGCCCTTGCCTCTTCTGCCCTTATCTGTATGGAAAGTGTTATCCATTGCGTCCTCTTCTTCTTTTATCTGCATGCAAAGTGTTTGGCTTTGCTTCTTCTTCCCTGATCTGTATGGAAAGTGTTATCCATTGCCTTCTTTTCCCTGATCTGTATGGGAAAGTGTTCTTTGTTGCCTCTTCTTCCCTGATCTGTATGGAAAGTGTTATCCACTGCCTTCTTTTCCCTGATCTGTATGACAAGCTCTTCTCCATCCCCACCATCACCACCCCACCCTGCTGTCCCCCTCCTACACTCAGTTTCCCTTGAATTCCTTTCTCCTATGTTCCTGAATTGTGTAGAACATGCTCTCCATGGCCTCCTCTTTCCTGATCTGTAAAGAAATGTCCTTCAACCCGTTCACTTCTCAAAGAGTAATACAACTAGTCTCAAGTTTCTTCTCTTACATATATCCTTAACATCATTTCCTCTGGTAGCTCGTGATGTCAACATCGAATATATGTAGATACAAATGCACATGTAGAGATGCACAAACATGCACAAGGCTTACTGACTACAGGAAACAAAATCAACATCGGACAGAGAAACACTCTGTGTCTCTCTGTCATTTCTTTGTCGCTGTCTCTGTCTTTGTCTGTCTGTCTGTCCATCTCTCTGTCTGTCTCTCTTTCACACACACACACACACACACACACACACACACACACACACACACACACACACACACACACACAACATGACAGAGAGAGAGAGAGAGAGAGAGAGAGAGAGACAGACAGACAGACAGACAGACAGACAGACATGTAGACAGACAGACGGACAGACAGACAGACAGACAGACATACAGACAGAGCATGGTAATTGTTGTAATTCCAGAGTTTCACTGGCCCATTTTCCTGATTTCCATGGAAGGCATTCATCATTCCCTCCATTCCCTTCATACATATGGAAGTGTTCTTCAACTATTCTATTTACCTGATCTGTATGGGAAATATTCTTTACCTGATCTGTATGTGAAATATTCTTTACCTGATCTGTATGGGAAATATTCTTTATCCGACCAGTACGGACACTGTTCTTCATTGCCACGACTTCCACAATCTATAAGAGAAGCATTCCTCAGTCAACCCTTTCACTTACCTTGTATGCACATGGTTTTCTATCCTGAAGCTCCACCGATCTGGTAAAAAAACAAAACAAAAAAAAACAAACAAACAAACGAACAAAACAAAACCTTCCTGATCTTCCTAAACCGACATGGAAACTACTTTTCAATTCTTACTTTTCAATGATTCTGTATGAAATACTTTTTTTTTCTGTTTCTTCTGTTTCCTTTCTTTATCAATTCATTTCATCTATTTGCCCTTAATGGCTTCCATGGAGAATCATACACATAAAAACAGAAAACAAGGAGACATGCAACCAATGGATGCACCGACAAAATAAACAGTTATAACGTTGACTTAAGATAAGGACTCTCTCTCTCTCTCTCTCTCTCTCTCTCTCTCTCTCTCTCTCTCTCTCTCCACACACACACACACACACACACACACACACACACAACACAGAAAGAGAGAGAGAGAGAGAGTGTGTGTGTGTGTGTGTGTGTGTGTGTGTGTGTGTTGTGTGCGCGCGCGCGCGCGCGCCCTTGCACGTGGGTGTGTTAAGGGGAAGTCAGCCACCACCAAGAGTAGACGTTTGGAGGCTACTTAACCATTCCTTTGATGCCAGACTAAGCCACCAAAGATCAAAGCCTGAAAAAAAAGCGGTAAGAGCTGTGTGCTATGTGATCTTCTGGTCCAGCTATATGCCGTTTGTGCCCAAGTACGCTGCGCATACCAGACAGGTCTCAGATGTTAATTTACCATGAGAAAAATCGAAGATCGACTGGAAACGTGATGGTCCTGAGTACACCTACTTCTTTCCACAGTCATAAACCGCAGAGTTCAGTCTCTTTGTGACAACGCAGTGTGAAAAAAAGAAATGTTGGACAGTATGTCTTACACACACACACACACACACACACACACACACACACACACACACACACACACACACAAACGCACGCACGCACGCACGCACGCACGCACGCACACACACACACACACACACACACACACACACACACACACACACACACATGTAGGGGTGTGACACCCCTACGCTTCAAATTATTCAAAATTTGTAAGGCAGCACCTGGTGTGGACAGGGTATCCACTACCCATGATGGCAAAATTGTTTGTCAGCTGAAGGCCGCCCCTGGGAGGAACAGCAGTGGCAGTGCGGGATCTTCCGGCAGCAACGCGGTGTACGTAGAGTCACCTGACGACCTTTTCCGGATCGGTGTGACGAAGGTAGACTACACGGCGCTTGGGCTTCAGCACTTCATCTACACCAGCTAGGGGTTTGCCGGAGGTCGTGGTGATTCATCTGACTCATGTGTAGTCTCAACGTTATGTGCTTGTAGCTGTACTCATTCTTCATCTTGTCTATGCGTTGGTAATCGTTTCTATTCCTCCAATCAATCTTCTGATGAGCGATCATCTAGTGTGGTAACTTCATCTGTGAATCCCTTTTGCTTGCAAACTTGCGTTTCTAATTGTGATGTCAACGATGATTATGTTCTTGATATGGATGTGGATCACACTGTTCGCCATGATCGTGAGCTGGCTTTTGTATCTTTAAATAGGTGTGGATTGCGTTCCCGTCTCCAGTGTTTGGAATTTGTGAACTATATTCAACTATTCGACATTGCCGTTTTCCTTGAGACTAGAACTGATGACCAAGATGCTTTATTTATCTCTGATTGCTTCAGTGACTGGGGATATGACATTAAACTGTTTAACAGAAAATGCCTGTCTAATCGACGTTCTGGTGGTATTGGAATAGCCATCAAAAGCAAGCTATCTACGTGTGTGGAGATTTTACCTTATTCTGGTGGATGTGTGGCTTGGTGTCTATTAAAAAGATCATTGTCAGGTTATGATAAAGACTGTCTGATTGGTGGCGTATACATTCCTCCCGAAGGTTCAGTTTATAGCAGTGTTGAACTGTTTGATGTGATTGAGACGGAATTGTTATCATTACAAGATAAATATAAGGATTGTTATGTTTTGTTATTGGGCGATTTTAATGCTTATACCAAAAGTATGAATGATTTTATTGATATGAATCAGTTCACTCAGTCTGTGTTCTCTGATGTTCTCTGTGATATGAGCGAAGATAATTTCCAACCTTGTCAAAGATCATCTCAAGATAAGCAGAGGCCTAATAATTATGGTTATCGTCTCTTAGATTTATGTAAATCACTGTCAATATACATTTTTAACGGAAGAATTGGTTCAGATGCTGGTATTGGAACATGCACATGTAAAGGAAGCACAGTTGTTGATTATATCATTGGTTCTAGATATTTGATGGAAAATGCAAGTAAGTTTAAAGTTGATGTTTTTGATGCGTTGTTCTCTGATGTGCATTGCCCATTATGCCTGTCTCTTCCAGTTAAAACCTGTTTTGTTTTCAATGAACCTAATGGTACTAAACATTCTCTGCATCAAAGGTATGATGGTGCAGAGATTAGAAGATGGGATAACAACAAATGTAATGAATATAAAGAACATTTAGCAAATTACAATGTTGATGAAATTGTAACTTTATTTGAACAAGGCACAATATCAATCAGTGAAATGAATAAGCGGTTTTCGTCAATTCTTGTTGATTCAGCGAAGGATACATTTGGTACTTACTCTAATACTTACAATAATAGATATTCAATGAGGCAGAATCAAAGCTGGTTTGATGAGGAGTGTAAGGTTTCTCGAAGCCAGTACTTTAAAGCAAAGCGTAAAGTTAAATGTTCAGATACTGTGCCTAATCTAAAAAATCTTGCTGCTAAAAGCAAAGAATATGATGTAATGATATCATTTTTAGTAATGAAGTATCTGAAAGAAATATCAATCTAGACATTCTAAATGATTCAATTACTGAGGATGAAATTGAAAGAGTCATTAAATGTTTAAAGAATAATAAAGCAGCAGGATTTGATTTAGTAAGGAATGAATATATAAAGAATAGTGTTCCTTATATGACAAAGTTTTATTGTTTATTGTTTAATCGTGTTTTGGATTCTGGTATTATACCAGAAGATTGGGTGACAGGGTTACTTGTACCACTCTATAAAGGCAAAGGAGATCAACAAGACTGCAGTAACTACAGAGGGATAACACTGTTGAGTTGTGTAGGCAAATTATTCACGTCAATTCTAAACAGCAGACTTACTTATTTTGTTGAAATAAATGGACTTATTTCAGAAAACCAAGCAGGTTTTAGACACATGCATTCAACGCTTGACCATGCTTTTGTTCTTAAATCATTGATTGACATGTTTGCAATCAACAATGGAAAATTATACTGTGCTTTTATTGATTACAGAAAGGCATTTGATTCTATTTGGAGGCAGGCTTTATGGCACAAACTGATGAGTCAAGGCATATCTGGGAAAATACTGCACGTTGTAATCAATATGTATGATCAAATAAAATCGTGCATGTTTCTAAATGGTCAAAAATCAGAGTTCTTTGGCAGTGTTAGGGGAGTTCGTCAAGGAGAAAACCTTTCACCCTTATTGTTTTCATTATTTTTGAATGATCTACAACAGTTCCTTATTGACAATAACTGTTCTACTTTAGAATATGATTTAACGCAAGAGTTGAAACTTGAACAGTTTATTAAATTGCTTGTATTGTTTTATGCTGATGATACAATTTTATTGGCAAATTCTAAATCAGCTTTGCAAAAAGAACTTAATGCCTTACATATATATTGCACGCAATGGCAGTTAGAAGTAAATCCAAAGAAAACAAAAATAGTTGTCTTTCATGGTCGAAATAGTATGCGTGAATTTTTTTTCTTTGGGAATGAAAAAATAGAGGTTCTTAATTCAATGAAATACTTAGGCATCGAGTTCAGCAGAACAGGTTCTTTTTACAAAGCAAAAAAACTGTGCTTATAATCAGGCTCTCAAGGCAATGTTTTCATTATTACAAACTGCAAGAAAACAGAAATTGCCAATTGATGTTTGCATACAATTATTTTATTCCATAGTTGTACCTGTGTTGTATGGTTGTGAAATTTGGGGTTATGAAAATGTTGATATATTAGAAAAGTTACAGTTACGTTTTTTAAAGTATTTATTTATTTTTTTTTTGATATATTTTTTTATTTCTTTCCTCATTCTCTCTCTTCCATTCCACAGTTCCTTCTTTCTCTCATCTCCATTCTTTCATCAACATGATCTTTCTCTTTGCTGTACATTTCCGGATGCAAATTATCACATATTTTTTGTTGTTAATCATATTTGTACATGTTTGACATTATTGTAGTAAATAATCCGTGAAACGTATTAGAAACGAGTTATCTTTTTTATCGGCTTGAAAGGATTTGAGTGAGAGTTCAATGTATGCCGAGGAAAGGTTGTTTTCTTTTTGTTGGATATACACACATACACAAACAAACAAAAATCACTATGCACAATCCTCTGAGTTCTTACAAACTACAAGCACATAAAGGCAAACAAACACACCCGCTCACTCCACTCACATCCCCTCCCGTCCCTACCCACCCACACCCCCACTTTCTCTCTTCTTATGAATTAATAATACTTAAACAATATACATAATTATACAATTTATAATAATGAAGTAATGTTTTCTCCGTGTGGTACCATGTGATAGCTGTTGTATATAACGCATAACATAATTATGTTCACTGTAATGATCCTTCAAAATATAGATTTAAACAGACGTAAGCATTTCCCAGCTGAGTGTACACACCAGCACCGAAATCCCGTCCATCAGTGTCTTTATATTTCTTTAACAATCAAAAGAAAGTTAATTATATGTTCTTCAGCCCGCTACCAATATGACATCGCTACACCACAGCCGTGCCCCGCCGACCAACCAACAAACCAACCTACCAGCTAAGTTGCCGATCGGCCTACGGGTCCCAGCCGCGGCATCGCCATGCCAGACAAGCAGCGGGCCACAGGCTACAACCACACTCAATGATATTTGAATACCTTATGAAATTACCTACACATCCTGAACATATCCTCTCATGCACGTATTAAATCCAGGTATCTTATGATTTTGATTATCAATTTTCAAATAATACTTCATAATTGATCCAATTAGTGTTAAATTTTTGCAGATTCAATTGTACAGTTGCTATGTATTTTTCAAGATTATATCTTCTCTTTAGTATTTTTAGAAATACTGTTATTGAAGGCTTACATTTGTTTATTTTACAGCTAAAAATGTAGTATTTGGCTATCAGTATTATAAGATCGAATGTAGTATCAGTTGTGGAATTGTCATCTGCTCCAAATATTATTGTGTTTTCAGTCAGAGACAGATTATTCGCTATTAAACACTTTCCTTTTATTACTTCTTGCAATGATTTCCAGAAATCATTGACGTGTATGCATCTCCAGAACATATGTTCAATGCTGTCTTTTTCCTCTTCACAGAAACTACAGTTATAACTTTCTACTATTCCCATTTCTTTCAGAGCTACATTAGTTGCAATTATTCGATGCACTATTCTCATTTGCATCCATTTTAGCTTAATATCCTTAATTTGATGAATTTTTCTAAAACATTTCTTCCAAGGTATCTGTCTATTCAGCTTCTCCGTCCATTTTGCACAACAGTTTGGTTCCCAGTTATCTTTTACTATAATTCTGTAATAAGTTTTGGAACCTTTATCTACAGAATATATTTTCTTTAATGCTGTGCTGACTTCTGCTTCAATGTTATCTTTTATCTCATTCTCAAATCCTTGTTCCCTGATGTATCGTTTAATGGATAATATACATCCACCATAAGATAGGAAATCTATTTCAATGTTATACTTTGTTCTAAATTCCTCATGGGATAGTGAATCTCCATTTGCTTGAAACAAATCAGATACTCTAAATACATTTCTATTGTTCCAGTTTTTGTGTTTTATTAGTTTATTTCCTATTTTAAAATGTTCATTGTAAAGGATTGGTTCTGCAAGTAGTTCTCTAGCATTTTCTGGTTTTATTTTATAATAGAACTGCTTATACGACATGAATACATGTTTCCAGAAAACATTGTCTTGAGTGGTGATGCACAGATGGTTTGGAGAGTACTTCTCAATGTTCTCAATAATTGGGTATGAAAAGATCAACATGTCTCTCCATCTGTGTGTTGTTTGTCTCAGTCTTTTTATCCATGTTAATTTTAAAGCAGTGATGAGAGCATTTATGTCAGGTAGATTCAACCCACCATCCTGTACATCTTTAATAACTGTTTTTCGACTAATTCTGTCTTGTTTTTTATTCCATACAAACCAGTAACATAAGTCTTGTAATTCTTTAACAAATGTGTCAGGTGGATTTGGAAGCATCAACCATAGATAAGTCAGTTTTGACAGAATTAATGATTTTAAGACAGCAATTCTTCCTAAAGGGGTAATGATTCTCTTTAGCCAAATTTTAAATAGTGCCTTCACTTCTATCATTCTATCTTTGTAGTTTCTTTTTTCCATGTGTGTTAAGTCCTGAGTAAACCAATTCCTAATATTTTGAATTCTTTTGGATTCCAGATCATCTTTAAATGTTCCATATATCTTATTTCACTATGCTTTTGTCTTCCAAGCCAAATTACTTGTGTTTTCTCTTTGTTTAAGAATAAACCTGATGTTTTCCCAAACCTATCGAGAATCTCGATAGATTTTTCAAATGATTTCTTATTCCCTGTGTTCATCAGTTGAGTGTCGTCGGCAAATTGTGATATCTTGTGTTCTTTCTCCCCGATTTGTATACCTTCAATACTATTTTCTTCTTTGATCATTACGGATAATATTTCTGCACATAATACGAAGATATATGGTGAAACTGGATCTCCTTGCCTACAACCCTTTCTATTGAGAACCATGGTGATGTTTGGCCATTTACGATAACAGTAGACTTAATGTTTTTGTAGAATACTTCTATCCATTTACATATATCTTTACCTAAACCTACAGCCTCCAGCACTTTGTGCATAAAATCCCAATCTAACGAGTCGAACGCCTTTTCGAAGTCTAAATTAATTAGCATCCCTGGGATATTATTTATGTTGAGATGGTGTATTATGTCATAAATTAACCTAATGTTACTACCTATGTATCTATTTGGGACAAATCCTGTCTGGTCTTCACTAATCAGTGATGGAAGGACCTTTTTAATTCTGTTAGCAATACAAGTGGAGCCAATTTTGTATATAAGGTTTAAAAGTGAAATAGGTCTCCAGTTTTTTACATATTCTTTTGGTTTTCCTTCTTTGGGTATACGCCACACACACACACACACACACACACACACACACACACACACACACACACACACACACACACACACACACACACACGCACGCACGCACGCACGCACACACGTACGCAAGCACGCAGAGAGAGAGAGAGAGAGAGAGAGAGAGAGAGAGAGAGAGAGAGAGAGAGAGAGAGACAGAGACAGAGACAGAGAGAAAGTCAGAGAGAGGCAGAGAGAGCCAGCCAGCCAGCCAGCCAGAGAAACAGATATCTATCTCAACATATAATTAACTGCTGGCCATAATGATCGTCTAGCATCTTTTTGAGCACAGCATGTTTAATTTCCAACACTTTCCTTTCAGCTTGATCCTAAGAACTTTCGCCCAGACTGTTTGCTGCCAGTTCCTGTCAAGTTCTGTATTGCAGATACCCCTGTCACACGTGACAACTTGGGCTGACTTAGGTCGACGTGGCGGTGGCCATCCCCTCTTTATATCTGGACTCTCTCCTGTGTCCCCTGCCCATCAGCTGCCAGAAGGTCTGTCTGTAGCGGGAGCCCATGCTGTAGTAGATGGTGATGTTGAAGGTGGCGTTGATGTAGGACACCATGTCCAGCAACCAGATGAAGGTGAAGAACAGGTTCTGTTGACTGCGCCCTGCGTTCAACTCTGGCATCGACATCATCGCCACCCTGCCAATACACACACTGGGATTGTTGGAGAAGTATTTCACCCCGCCCGTCATGAGTTACACGATCGAGTGCCAATGCTGCCGTCACCATCACCACAATTAACGCGGCCGTTACCACCATCACCGCTGCCATCAGCACCACCACCTCCACCACCACCACTACTACCACCACCATAACCACCACCGTTACCGCCATCACGCCATCGCCATCACACCACTATTACCAAGACTACCATCGCCACCACCACCACTACCACCACCATCACTGCCGCCATGAGCAGCAGCATCACCACAACCACTATCATAACCCCACCTCCACGAACAGCATCAATAACAATAACTATAACAACAATTACAACAACAACAACACAAACAACAACAGCAACATTAAGGTCCTGTCACCACTTTGATAAGTGGTAATAACAGCAACACCATGCTCACCATGATAATGTCTACTCCTGTGGTTCATAAGTTCGGTTCTTAAGTTACTCTTGAAATGGATGCAATCAGTGGAAAGAAGACCCAAAGACATTGCCCACCAATGGGAACAGAGGACTGATCATCTCTGCTATCTGTTCTTCTGCTGGATTCGAAAGAATGAGACAAAGTAGACAAGGTTAACATATTTCTACGATTACACACAACACATTTTCGCGGCAGTTCTTCAAGCGATCTTTACTAGCGTTCTCATTTATTTGGTTTATTTTAAGTTAATTTAGTTTAGTTCAGTTCAGTTCAGTTCAGTTCAAATTAGTTCAGTTCAGTTTTGTTTGGTCTCGTTTAGTTCAGTTTAGTTTCGTTTAGTATAGTGTCGCAAATAAGCGATGTTCTTTTTAAAGATCACATTTGCAGTGCAACATGACCAAATACAAACAATTATGCCAAGTATAAGTCCCAAGCTTCCCTAGACTCGGTAAGATTGTAGCAGAGATTACGTCAGTGTCCATGGCAGGTCTTTGTGTCCGCAGTGTTAAGAACTGCTTCTTTTCGGTTTGGTTCTAACGGTACCTTTGTGATCAGTTCACTTTTTGTTCCTGGCTGAGTCTCATGATCAGATATCGAACTGGTTGTATTACCGCTGATGACATCTTACTGAGACTGACCACCTATATTGTCTTCTAGTTGAGTCTCATGATCAGATATTGAATTGGTTGTATTACCATTGTTGACATCTGACTGAGAGTGACCAGTTACAGACCTGTGGTTTTTCGCCATCACGGGATAAAAAAAATTCAATTGTTCCCAAAAGCTTTCAGCAAAGGCATAAGAAAAGAAGAAGAAAGAAGAAGAAGAAGAAGAAGAAGAAGAAGAAGAAGAAGAAGAAGAAGAAGAAGAAGACGGGGAGAAGGAGAAGAGGAAGGAGAACAAAAAAGGAAGTGGAGAAGGAGAAGCAGGACGAGGACGAGGACGAGCAGGAGGAGGAGGAGGAGGAGGAGGAGGAGTAGGAAGCAGCAGCAGCAGCAGCAGAGCAGCAGCAGCAGCAGCAGCAGCAACAGCAGCAGGGGGAGGAGGAGGGTGTGCTTAAATACATAAATGGCAAAAGATACGTTAAGAACAAACTCACATAAAAGAAAATCTCTGAGCTTGTGCTCCAGGATCTGAAATAATACTGTCAGAAACGTCAACATGTGCTATCAGACAGAGTGGTTAGCTCTACCGTTGTTTTACGCAAACACTGCCAAGGCAAGGAAATACCAAAATGAACCTCACCTGGATCACCTAAGAGATGTAGTCCCACACTGGTGATCCAGTTATAATCTGGGCGTAAAAGTAGCAGGGTTAGGTTGGGAGAACACACAGGGTCAGTATGATACCCCACTTGCGATAGGTTCCCTGCTCAATACGTTTCATGCATGATATTCCCTTCGCTCCATACTCCTCTCGCTCAACACTCCCCCTGTTTACCTATGGCATGTGTGTCTTTCAGTGCATGCGCGCACTGGTTTTTAGCTGTGGTGTGGACACTATTTCCTTTCATGCCCCTCTCCTGCAAAATAAGCGCTTCTTTCCGATATGGGCTGGAGAGTAATGAACTGGGAGTGTATTGATCATTGGGAATATCGAACTGGGTAGGGAGACTATTGAGCAAGTGGAGTATCAAGCAGTGAGAACAGGGAGTATTGAGCGCTGGTAATATCGAACAGGAGGAGCAGGTGAGCACTGAGCAAGGAGAATGTCAATACGTTTTCTGAAGAACTAGTTAAAAATATGTGCATTACAGTGTATTTCTCTCTGACGGCACTAAGGTGTCATGTGTTATTCAATTGTAGAATAGTTGGCCTGTATTTCTGCTTTCAGCTCACCCAAATGAATGAAATCGCTAACCTGAACATGCCCAAAGGAAAGACACAGATGACAAAGAAGATGGAGTTGTAGACCAGCATCATGGTCAGTGCCACTTCTCGTGCCGACAAACTGCTACTGGAGGAGGTGCCAGCCCTCCACGCTGCTGCCTGACGGAGTTTGATTAAAGTCACTGCTGTTGTCACCACCACCACTGCAATTGCCGCCAGGGGAATACCGGTGCCATATACAAAGGCGTCAAGAATGTCCACCGCTCTCTGGTTGTTCAGGTAAAATTGTCCGGCACCGAAAGTCCACACAGTAGAGGAAATGACGGGGTCATAGGCACAGACCACACGGTATCGCGAGGTGACGAGGAAATACAGCCCTACTACCACCACGTTCACCACCACGATGATGGCGGTGGTGGTGGAGGCAGACATCACAGTCTGGGAGCGGAGAGGCTGTAGGATACAGAAACATCTCTCACTGGCAATGATGGCAGAGATCACTTCTGACACAAAGCTAAACCCGTAAAATCCGATCAAGTTGTTGTTGAACATAAATCGCATAATTGGGCCGTATCTGAAGCGAGAGCAAAATTATCCTCACTTTAACAACAACAAATAAGTAAATAAATGAAAAAACAAATCAATGAATATATCAACAAATAATTTAATTGATTAATTTTATCACATTTTGTTACACAATACAAGGTTAAGAAGAAGAAGAAGAAGTAGAAGAAGAAGAAGAAGAAGAAGAAGAAGAAGAAGAAGAAGAAGAAGAAGAAAAACTTCCATAGATCTGAATTTCAAGATACACATACGGATTACACTGCTCCTTTACGACGTTGAAATGTCATCTACACACCTATATTTCTGCTTTCAGTACCCTCCCAGACAGAAAGGGTCATGCATTAAACACACCTGTTCAGGTCAAATGAAAATCAAGTCAATGTTTGCAATTAAAAAACAAAAGAAAAACAAAGAAGCAAATAACAAAAATTTAAAAAAAGAAAAAAAAAAGAGAGAGTAAGAAATAAAACAGAAGGAAAAAAGCGTTATCCGGATAACAAAACAGTCGCTACGTTTTCCTTAAAAGGAATGCACAGCAAGGTATATAACAAGCGCAACCAGCAGCACTTTTTTTTTATTTTTTTTTTTTTTTTACTGTATCAGTATTCCTTGGAATCCTAATATCGACCTTCGAAAAATCTTTTTAAGAAAAAGATATCACAAGCATGAAAAACAAATCCGCTGACGACGTCGGTTGTTTGAGGTGCCTTCATCTTTTCAGATTCCCTCCATTTGCTTCTTTTCACGGGCTGGTTTCTTCCCTACTTTACGGGCAGTCTCTAATTGTGACCACAAACTTACGTGTAGATGGAATGCCACTTAACTGTGGATCTATGAAGAAGTTGCATGACATACTATCTGGGGAAACAGCTTCCAGAATCCACCAGGGTTTCAGTTGTCTCTTGTTCGATGTAACATGGGCATTTCAGCGTTCAGAGGGCCACATTGTTTCCAACAGCACGTGTCGATAGGAGGAATAAAGAGGTTTGCACGCTTGTGTATGGTTATATGCTTGTATGAGTATTCAAAGCACTTTCGTTTGATGTTGTACCTGGACAGAACCATGGTTACTTGAAAATGTTCGATTATAGCAAACATTTGTTTTCGTGTGCGTGCTCAAGCGTGTGTGTGTGTGTGTGTGTGTGTGTGTGTGTGTGTGTGTGTGGTGGTGGTGCGTGCGTGCGTGCGTGCGTGCGTGGTGTGTGTGTGTGTGTGTGTGTGTGCGTGCGTGCGTGCGTGCGTGCGTGCGTGCGTGCGTGGTGTGTGTGTGTGTGTGGTGTGTGTGTGTTGTGTGTGTTGTGTGTGTGTGTGTTCGTTCTTTAGTTTTACGTCTGTTCACACTTAAGTGATATCAGTAGGGAAAGGGAGGGGGGGGGGGGGGGGGGGGGGGGGGAGGAAATAGGAAAAATAAGGTATGAAAGTAGAGATTGTTTATGCATGCGTTGATATTGTTTTGAGTGTGTGGTAGTAAAGAAAAAAGTATGTGTTTTTCCCACATGCCTACACTTACAATTCTATATAATGATCAAGCTTTAAATGGGATATGAATTCTTGAAAATGACAGAATTAGTAGAAAGGAAGTGAGATTTACTCTCTATATCAAACGTGACTTAACAATTAATAGAGGATTAGTATAACAATAATTGAATCCAACAATAGATTAACTATTCAAAGGAAAAGACCAATAGGACTAAGGTGTAAACTTCTGAAAAAACATTTAAGAAGATGGAAGTCATTTAAAACTTCCTGTACAGTTAATGGTATTTGACGAGTCAGTAAATCCCCTGTAGTTTTCGTCATTAATTCTTTGATACCAGGGCAGTGTAAAATCAGGTGGTTAATGGAAATTTGGTTTCCACATACACATTTAATATATTTAGAAAATTTTGTTTTAAAAGCATTTAAACGAATTTTGAACATCAGAGAACTAATATGTCTCGAACTTGTATCAGATATATGATTTAAAATTAATTTGGAATTTATTGTGCTGACGCTTTTTATACAATTGTGTGAATGTTGGCTATCTGATGTCTTCAGCATGTTATCAAACTTATCTTTAGCTAGTTGTTCAATGTGATTATAATACTTGTGCAGATCCTAGATTTATGTTAATTAGAATTGCCCCTTCAGTATTACGTCCTGCATTTTTAGCTGCTCTGTCAACCAGTTCGTTGGCATAATATTCCGCAATGGGAAGGAAACCAGTAAAAAGTTACACTAATGTCTTTATATGCCAATTGAGGAATTACATTCTGATTTCTAGTATCATTTCAAGACGTTTTTTTGCATTTTGATCTTTGATAGCTTGTAATGCCGATTTAGAATCTACACAGAGTAATATTTTACAACCATTAATAGGTAACTCCTCAATATGGTGTAACGCCATTAAATTAGCCGACAACTCTGCAGCAAAAAGTGAATAGTGATTACCTATATGATGTCGTTTGACTGTTTTCATAGTAGGAATTGCAAATGCTGAACCTGCATTGCCCTAATCAAGTACAGATCCATCTGTGAATATTTTAATGTAATCACTATATTAATTTTCCATGTGAACATTAACTATTTTTTTTAAAACGTTTGGAGATTGACTTTTGCTCAATTCTTTATGATCAATATCAAAAGTAGGTTTAATTTGTTCCCAAGATGGTACAGGTAAAATAGATGGCTTAATTTCTATTCTTTACTTTTTAATTCTGTAGAATTAATCATGTTGGAGACAAACGAATTAGTTGGTTGCAAACAGTGTATTGTCTTAGCCCTGTTAATTAAGTCATGCTTAGAATTTAGCTTTGTTTCTTCATTACAGAATGAGTTATGTGCAAAGGATTTTAATACAAACTTAGCTGCAGAGATTTTCTATGTTCGTCAAGAGGAAGAACTCCTGCTTCTTTATATGATCCAAGATTGTAAGCATGAGTCGGCACTCCTAGTGCCAGTTTAAAGGCTTTACAATCTATATTTTGCAGTTTGTTTAATAAATGTTTTGGTACACTAAAGGAAGATTCCTGGCCGTAGGTTAAACGCGAACGAACTAAGGAATTAGCAAGACATAAAAGTGCTTTTGTATCTTGACCCCATCGCTGTTTACTAATGATTTTGAGAAAATGTAAAGCTTTTCTGGCTTTATTTAATATATAGTCTATATGTTGATTCCAAGTAAGTTTGGATGATAAATATACACCTAGAAACCTTACGCTTTGCGAATAATTAATGACACTGCCAACAATAGTGAAATCAGGCAGTTTTCCTGGGTTACGCCCCGAATTAAAAAAAAATACCATATGTGTTTTTTCTAATGATAAAAACAGTCCATTTTCCTTCATAAATATATCAATTTATTTAGTTCGTGTTGGTACACTTTTTGGTATAGTTAAGTGCTCTAATTGGAGTTTTACGCTTCATTGTCACCTTCATCCACATGCATATATCATCTGCATACTAGGCTAAAACTTTATCTTTTGATCGATTATTTGGAAGATCTGCCATAAGTATATTGAATAAAATAGGTAAAATAACCGAGTCTTGTGGAAGACCCATCTGAAGTTCTCTGGACTTACAATATGTGCTTCCAACTCTTACCTGTATGAAACGTTGTGATAAACAGTTTTGTATATAGTTATACATATTACTATTTATATTGTAGTTTTGAAGTTTTTTGAGTAATCGGTAATGCCATAACTTGATCATAAGCTTTTTCACATAAAAAAGGTTGCTAGAATATTTTTCCGTCTGCCAAACTGCTGTTTAATGTGTGTCGTAAGTTTTACTAAATGTTCAGTAGTGGAGCGACCTTTTCGAAAAGCGGCTTGATTGTTTTTGGAATAGTGTTTTGTTTTTCGCAGAAATGAAATAGTGTACTTGAGACTATTTTTTCCATTAACTTGCATACATGAGTGTTACAGAGATGGGTCGATAGCTATTTTTATCAGTCCGAGGTTTTCCTTGCTTGTGTATAGGGATAACAATTGAGTGTTCCAGATAAGAGGCATTTCACCGTTAGACCAGAATTTTTGAATCAAAGAATTTAAAACATTGAACTACATTTTGTGGTAAATGCTTTAACAATTCATAAGATATCCCATCTAGTCCAACAGACGTCTTATTTTTACCCATATGTGAAAGACATCCAATTACTTCATCGAGTGTTATATTTGAATTTACGTAGCTTTTTAATTGAAGTTTATTAAAACTATGATCTGATGTGATATTACTTTCCTCCTCATTTTTTCTGTATTGTCTGCTTTCAGTTGATAGTCCAGTAATTCTACTGCAATTTGCATACAAATCAGCAAATGCTTCTGCTTTTTCTTGATTAGAGGGTATATCTGAACTCTCCAGTTTGACTGGCATGGAGGTAAGTTTATTCCATTCTTCATGGTTTTCATTTGTTCCCATACCTTTTGCATATCTTTATAGTTATATACTTCATTAGTACAAAATGATGACTAGTACTGTCTTTTCGCTTGTGCGTTAACTGTATATGCTTTTTTTTTTTTTTTTTTTTTCCTTTTTGGATTCTTGGTGATTACGAATCGAATTATCCTTTAGGTAATTTTCAAATTATATCCATTTTTCAGCTTTGGCTTTTCACAATCATTGTTCCACCAAATATTGCCAGAATGTTTATGTGATTTCTTTGTTTTAGACATAGAAATTGATTGATTAGCAGCACTTAGGACTACATTAGTAAATATAGAATACAGTTAATTGATATCTTTATCATTTATGACTTCACATGAAATGTTGATAAAATTCTGAAAACTTGTCCCAGTTAGCATGTTTATAGTTATACTGGATGTCGTCCATGACCAGACTGACAAAGAAAGCATGGAACAACAGCAAGCTGACCGAGCACACAAAGATCCAGATCTACAGAGCCTGCGTCGTGAGCACCCTCCTGTATGGCAGCGAGTCTTGGACTTTGCGTGCCCGACAAGAGCGAAAGCTCCATGCTTTTCATATATGTAGCCTCCGACGCATTCTGAACATCTACATGGCAGGACAAGGTCCCAAACAACATTGTCCTGGAAAGAGCCGCATGCACCAGCATGTACAGCTGCTGAAACAGAGACGTATGCGCTGGCTTGGCCATGTCGTGCGCATGGATGACGGACGGATCCCTAAAGACCTCCTCTATGGAGAACTTGTGCAGGGAAAACGTCCCACAGGCAGACCACAGCTGCGATTCAAAGACGTGTGCAAGAGGGACCTAAAAGCCTTGAACATCGACCAGAACAACTGGGAAGCAACAGCCATCGAACGGTCAGCCTGGAGACAGACGTGCAGAAAAGTCTCTCCAAGTTCGAAGAGACACTTGCTCAACAGCACGGGGAAAAGAGAATGAGAAGAAAGGCTGCAGCCCAGGCAGACAGACCAGCGTCAGACTTCATCTGTGCCCTCTGCCACAGGGACTGTCATTCGCGCGTCGGACTGGCCAGCCACACCCGTCGCTGTACCAGAATAGACACCTAGAGCGCAACTCCATAGTCTTCCGAGACTGAAGGATGCCTACTACACAGTTATACTTCAGGATTTTATCCTCTGTTGGATCCTTGTTTTTTGTGCTAGAGAGTTCAAAGCTAGCAATAACAGGAATATGGTCACATTAAGGCTATCATTTAATGTATCCCATTTACAAATTGGCGCTAGATCTGGAGAAACAAGAGTTAGATCAATAGCTGTTGCTCTATGATAAGGATTACAGGGATTCGCGTTATTCTACCGTCATTCAGAAGATACAAGGATGAATCAACAATATTCTCAATGCAAACGGTTGCTAGTAATGTGTGTGTGTGTGTGTGTGTTGTGTGTGTGTGTGTGTGTGTGTCGTGTGTGTGTGTGCGTGGTGTGTGGTGGTGTCGTGCGTGCGCGGTTGCGTGTGCGGGGGCGGGGGGTGGGTTGCGTGCGTGGTGTGTGTGTGTGTGTGTGTGTGTGACACAAACAACCAGGCCATGGTGGTTACATGCACTCGTTTATTCATACGTCTGCGTCCAAAATATGAAACATTGTGGACATTTTTTTTTCCTCCATGGCACATTCCTTTGTAGGGTGAAAGATCGAAACCAAAACACGTAGCATCTACCGAGATATAACAATGTTATACATTGTGAGTGGAGTCTATGGAAATGGCTTTGGTCAATAAGACACAAACTATTGATAACATATTGCTGAGAATCACATCCACAAATGAGAAAGCATTGTGTTGAAGACAATGGTGACGAGCTTGAACATAATCATAATCGCCATAACCGTCATCAGCACCATCGTCTTGAAGAACAGCAGTACAAACCATCATTTGCAA
>CM065729.1:26680244-26697744 GCA_033310375.1 Conus canariensis | reverse complement strand
ACACTCACTGATGAACGGGCAGGGGTGAACAGGTATTGACACTTACTGTTGAGTGGGCAGGGTGGTGTGGTTGTTGGCAATAACTGATGAATGGGGAGATTAGTGATGTAGCTTTTAACACTCACTGGTGTGTGAGGCAGAGTGGTGTAGCTTTTAACACTCACAGATGCATGGGCAGAGTGATGTAGCTTTTAACACTCATCGATGTGTGGGCAGTGTGGTGTGTCCTTTTACACCCACAAATTCGTGGTCAGGGCTGGAGTAGCTTTTAACACTCACAGATGTATGGACAGAGTGGTGTAGCTTTTAACACTCACAGATGTATGGACAATGTAATGTAGCTTTTAACACTCACATGTGTGTAGGCAGAGTGATGTAGCTTTTAACACTCACACATGTGTGGGCAGAGTGATGTAGCTTTTAAAATTTACACATGTGTAGGAAGGGTGGAGTGTGTGATTGTAACACTCACATACGCATAGGCAGAATGGTGTGGCTTTTAACACTCACAAGTGTGTGGGCAGATTGATGCAACTTTTAACACTGACAGATGTGTGGCACAATGGTGCAGCTTTTAACACAGACAAATGTGTGGGCAGAGTGGTGTAACTTTTAACATTCACAAATGCTTGTTAGAGTGGTGTATTTTTAACATTCACAAACGTGGGGCAGAGTGGTGTGACTTTTAACATTCACAAATGTGTATGTAGAGTGGTGTGACTTTTAACATTCACAAATGTGTGGGTGGAGAGGTGTGACTTTTAACAATCACAGATTGTGGGCAGAGTGGTGTGTCCTTTAACACTAACTGATGTGTGGGCAGAGTGGTGTTCTTTTAACACTAACTGATGTCGTGGGCAGAGTGGTGTACTTTTAACATTTACAGGTGTGTGGGCAGAGTGATGTGTCTTTAACACTAACTGATGTGTGGGCAAAGCGGTGTCTTTTTAATATTCACAGATGTATGGGCAGAGTAGTGTGTCCTTTAACACTATAACTTATGTGTGGGCAGAGTGGTGTAATTTTAACACTCACAGATGTATGGGCAGAGTGGTGTGGCTGTTCATGCCAGAGATGAACGCAGAACGGCGTCAGCACAACCTGTACTTCACCTGCCTCTTTTTATTGGACATCATCTCCTACGTCAACGCCACCTTCAACATCGCCATCTACTACAGCATGAGCTCCGGCTACAGACAGACCTTCTGGCAGCTAATGGGTCACAGACTCGGGACGCAACACCGCCCCGAAGAACGGAGGATCGTCACGAACGCCTCTTCTCTCTCCCCTGTTTCTAAAATGTGACTGTGGCAAAATACAAACAAGGAATTCCGGGTTTGCATGTTATGTTGTATGGAAGGGACTTTGCCATAAGTAATGCGCAGAAAATATGTAATCACAATAACAGCAACAACAACAACAACAACAGCTGCAGAGTAATAGCAGCAACAGCAGCAGCAACAGCAACATCAAGAACAGCAGCAACAGCAGCAGCAGCAGCAGCAAGTTGAAGCAAATGCATCCTTAACCACCCTCAATCAAATACCTATGCAATCAGTCTAGCAAACATTTCATCAAGTCATGAGGTAAACAAAGTATGGAAATTCCTGCCTGTCCTATTGACACATAGCTAGACAGATAATCTGCTAGAATGTGTCCGTATATGCAAAAGGAGGTTCATGGAGACACATGCGATCAGCCAGAGACGATGAAGGAAATGGCGTTAAGAGAGGCGAAACCCGGTTTCCGCCAGTTGATTTTTTTTTCACCGAACGGCATACTTTCTGTCCATCATAAAAATCGTTGTGACCTGATGGCTTAATGTCTTCGGTGGGGTCTGGGAACAGCAGTATGTTCCAGCTGACTGTACCCATGGTGCAGTTCTTATAGTTGGCCTTCACTTGTCTTTAAGGTGAATAAAGAAAAGAAGGGAAAATCTACCATTCGACAACATAAAAGAAATGATCAGATATAACTATACGTTGTTTTCTTCATATGTTCAGACCTGCCTTGGCAACAAACCGTCTATGACAAAACAAAAACAGACAGACAGACAAACAAACAAATGAACAAACACTTGCAAGTAAAAACTATACAAACACACATACAAACACACATTTACAAAACGCAGAGACAAGTATGAAAACAACACAACAAATAAAACGAAGCAAATGAAATAAAAATCGATTTTACATTATAAACAATCCTTCATATCGTTTCAAAACCCATGCCAGGTCAAGCAATGACCATTAGAATATGACCATGTCAGGCAGCACATTCAAACACACGTTGGTGGACGCTATAACTTCTTCTCATCAATACCACACTCTGTAGTCTTGTCTGGTATGGGAATGTATTTCGTCATGGATCCCCCTACCATCCCACTTTACAGGTCACAGTGGGAGTCAGGCATCCCAGAGATGGAACAAAGATTTCCAAGAAGTGCAGCAGACAAGAATGGGCTACTCACAATACATTGACCCTGATAGAGATTACTGAGGACAGAGTTGTCGACCAGCCAAAGTGATCATCATGGCGGTGAAGAAATCATTGAAAACAAACATCATTTTGTATATATAAGTCTGGTTTCCTTTTACAGAAAGATTGCTTTGTCATAACATTGCAATAAAAACAATATAACAACCTTTATGTGTGTGTGTGTGTGTGTGTGTGTGTGTGTGTGTGTGTGTGTGTGTGTGTGTGTGTGTGTGTGTGTTTTGTTGAAAGACGTGGGTTAATACCATCCCAGGTTTTTTAACATTGTAGATACGTACGCATGGTACAGGTTTGTACGTAGAAGATGATCCAGAGGAGAACAAAGCTCCATACAGTTATTTCACACTGCAGACAGTTTGTTTGTATGCTCCATATGAAACTTCAACCTTTTCAGACATAACGTCGTGTGTGTGTGTGTGTGTGTGTGTGTGTGTGTGTGTGTGTGTGTGTGTGTGTGTGTGTGTGTGTGTGTTTCCACACATAGTAGACAGTTGTTTCGGTCATTCCACGCACTCCTCTTGACAATCCTTTCACATTGCCAGTCTTTGCCGTGTATGCTCCTACCACTCATTCAGACAGCAGTTCTTCCACACACCCAACTCTAAGAGTGTGTGTTCTTTGCACTCTAAACAATAACTCAAACTGTCAGCACTTGATTTGTACGTTCCCTGCACATCTCTGTAAAGAGTGGTTCATTTCACTGTGGAGGGTCACAAAGTAAAGACGGGTTCCTTTCACAGTGGAGAGTCAAAATGTACAGAGTGGTTCATTTCATGGTGGAGGGTCACAATGTACACTGCGTTTCAGTTCATGGTGGAAGGTCATATATGCAGAAAACAACAGTTTGATCTTAAACGAGTTTTGTCAACAGAGGCACATCTAATTAGCTCTGCCCAGCTTGTTGGCCACATCAGACGCAACGCATCACTTGTTTGGGAGAAAACCACCACCCCTTCTCCCAGTCTGGCCTCTTGAAAAGATCTGAAGTGCCCCAAAGTCCTGCGGCTCTGACTGTAATGTCTGTAGGTATGTTGAAGAGGACAAGTAAAGAGTTTCGAGAGGCGTCATCAAACACAGCCTAACGAACAGACACTTACTTGGACTCACTGAAGTTGTGTTGTAAGATTAATCTTTGGATGTATTGATACTGACGACCATGATGTTAAGCAGACGCATTCTCTCTCTCTCTCTCTCTCTCTCTCTCTCTCTCTCTCTCTCTCTCTCTCTCTCTCTCTCTCTCTCTCTCTCTCTCAGTAAGTGTGTTGTAAGATTAATCTTTTGATGTATTGACATTTACAGACATGATGATAAACAGATGCTCTCTCTCTCCTCTCTCTCCTCTCTCTCTCTCTCTCTCTGTCTCTCTCTCTCTCTCTCTCTCTCTCTCTCTCTCTCTCTCCTATTGCCAGTTTCTTCATTCTCCTGTTTTTCATTCTTTTTAACACATCACTATTTAAATAAAATAGTTTGAAGGATTAAAAAATAATTAGCAAGCTTCAGCACTTCCCTTACACAGACATAGACATGTACATAGACAGCGAGACAGACAGGCACACACACACATACGCACACACACACACACACACACACACACACACACACACACACACACACACACACACACGCACGCACGCACGCACGCGCGCACGCACGCATGCATGCATGCACTCAGGCACGCACGCACGCACGCATGCATACACAGATGTTTGAGATTTAAATAATACACAAGTGCACATACACACTATTTGCTTATATTGTTAAGTTCACACAATGTATACGTGAAGGAGAGAAAACCGATTACTTTGTAAAGGAATAGGCTGACACATTTCATGTGATATTTGGACATCTGCTTACTTTGGTGGGAAAATCGCCTGTGCGCACCACATTCCGAACTAGGACCTATATTTCTATGGGGATGTTAAATCAAATATAAAATAGCTTAAGACAACGAAGATGGAAAAGCGTTGAAATATCTTCTCAATAAATCTTAATACAAACAGTTAAGGCCACGTGCATTGGGTGTATAAAGGGAGGAAACATCAATGGCAAATGTTCCTTCCACTGCGTCCAAAGCTGCTTTAATCCTTTTTACTGCTGGCAGTATGAATTGTTCGCAAGTATTTCGTGGCTTTGACATTCGAAGATACAATTTAACGGCAAGACCCTATCCCTATTTTGTGGGGCTCGTAGATCATACTTCTTACTAGGATCGCTTAGTTCTTTGGTTCTGTTCCTATGTTGCTAGCTTCGGAGTTTGCTTTTTGTTGGTTTGCAATCATGTTTCTTTACGTAGGTGTCTGTCAGATCTCTGCATCCAATAAATCCCAGCATATGTATGGTCTAAACTGGTAGATGGTAACGATCAGTTATAAACAACATATACCTATCAAGAGAGAGAGAGAGAGAGAGAGAGAGAGAGAGAGAGAGAGAGAGAGAGAGAGAAGCAACCAAGAGTCAAACAAGACAGAAGCAGCCATACAAAGAAACAGTGAGCTCCACTGAGCTAGCCAGGGGTTCGTCTAAGGCTCACGGGTTTCGACAGCCATTCCCTCTGATGTCGGTCCTAATTACTGATAATGAAAAACCAGCAGACAAAGGCGACTCCATGATTAATGGGTCACAGCGAGGACGTTCTGTTCAAGTGGCGAGAGAGGTTTCCTTGCTGCGTCACATCACAGACAAATAAAGGGAAGGACATGAAAGAAGGAGGAGGGGTGGGGAGGGGATGGATGATGGGGGGAGAAATGGGAGCAACAGAACTAAATTCGGGGTCAGATGGTGGAGAAGTACGATGGAAAGGTCAGAGGGAGGGTGAAGGGAGGGGGAGGGGGGGGGGGGTTAGCCTTGAATTGTAGAATGGAACCTGGAGCTGATTTTGTGTGGTGAGAGGCATGGGCGACTAGGAAAGAAATGTGCCATGACCAAAGACTTAATCGTTAATAGTAGAGGTTCATGTCCGCTTCCACGATTTTTATTGAAACAACTCGCCAATTCCTCCACCTGCCTAATAGGTATGAAATTTTTCTTCGTTTCTTCCACTTCTTCAGTCTATTTGTTATTCAGTTACTATGTAATGATTTCAAGTTTTCCAGTAACATTGATCAGCATGCAAGTTGTATGCAGAGTACTTCAACAAGCTGATTAGTATAGAAAATGTTTTGTTGTTGTTGTTGTTTTTGTTGTTGTTATTGTTGTTGTTTTAGACCATTAGCCTGTAAGGGATATGCTCTCGAGTTTTTTCCACATCTAGATCTGATCTGTATGGAAACTGCACTTAAGAATGTCCACTCTCTGATGTGTGTGGAAAAGTGTTCCTTAACTCCTCGGCTATCTTGATCTGTATGGAAACTTGTTCAGTTCTTTCCCTCTTCGTTGATCTGTACAGCAAATGTTCTTCAGGTCCCCCCCCCCCCCCCCCCCACACACACACTCCTAGATCTGTAGAAAACATTATTTATGTCCTCCACTTTCCTCATCTTCATGAAGAATGTTCTTCATTGCCTGCTCTCCCCTAGTTTATATAGGAAGTATTCTTCATTCCCTTTATTTCCCTAGTCTGTATGGAGAAATCCGTCATTGCTTCCTATTTCCTTACTTGTATAGAAATTATTCGTCAACCCCCCCCCTCCCCCCCCACACACACACCTCCACCCCCATTCTCTGATTTGAATGAAAATGTTCTTCTTTGCCTCCATTTTCTTCATTTGTTTGGAAACTGTTATTCGTTATATTCTCTTCCCTGATCTGCATGGGAAGTGGTCTTCTTTGCCTCCCCTTCCCTGATCTGTAAAGAAAGTTATCGCCCTTGCCTTTCCTTCCCTTATCTGTATGGAAAGTGTTATCCATTGCCTTCACTTCTCTTCTCTGCATGCAAAGTGTTCTTCTTTGCCTCTTCTTCCCTGAACTGTATGGAAAGTGTTCTTCTTTGCCTCCTCGCCTGATATGTGTCCCTGTATGTATAGAGAGTGTTCTTTGTTGCCTTTTCTGCCTTGATCTGTACAGCGAGTGTCATTCATTGCCTTCTTATCTCCGAGTTGTATGGAAAGTGTTTGCTTTAGTCCCTCGGCGTCTCTGACCTGTGTGAAAAGTCATTTTCATAGACTCTCTTTCCTGGTCTGTATGAAAATATGAAAATAGTTCTTCAGCCCCTTCACTTCCCCGACCAGTGTGGCAAAAATCCACCATACCCACCCCCTTTCACCTGCGTTCTACACCTACTTCCCCATCCCCACTATCACCACCTCACCCTGCAGTCCCCCTCCTACACTCAGTCTCCCTTGAATTCCCTTCTCCTACGTTCCTGATTTGTGTAGAACATGTTCGCTATGGTCTCATCTTTCCTGATCTGTAAAGAAATGTTCTTCAACCCATATACTTTTCAAAGAGTACCAAAAATTGTCTCAAGCCTCTTCTCTTCCACGTATCATTAACATCATGCTCCTCTGGTAGCTCTTGGTGTCAACATCGAGTATATGTAGATACAACAGCACATGTAGAGATGCACAAACGTGCACAAGGCTTACTGAATACAGGAAACAAAATCAACATCGCACAGATATACACTCTGTGTCTCCCTGTCTCTGTCTCTGTTATTTCTTTGTCGCTTGTCTCTGTCTTTGTCTGTCTGTCTGTCCGTCTCTCTATCTGTCTGTCTACCTATCTCTCTCTCTCACTCACTCACACACACACACACACACACACACACACACACACACACACACACACACACACACACACATGCGCGCGCGCATGCAAGCACGCACGCTACACACACATACATACAAGAGAGAGAGAGAGACAGGGAGGGAGGGAGACAGAGAGAACTCAGAACTCAGAACCTGTTTACTGTACATCGGCCTTGGGCCACAATACAGGGGACGGGGCACGAGGGCTGGGGAATAGTCGGCACTGAGCACAATACATGTGCAGGACATGCAAAACATAAACAAGTCATGGACTCATCCAATATAGAGAAGATGAAAACAATTACCACCATTAACAAAACCATGCACTGTTTGATAATTACCAGTTTCATAAACATTGAAGTTTGAAATGTACACATGTAAAGTGATTATATAATTACCCTATCATTTTCTGCCTTCTATTACCTGCATGAAAAACATACCTAGAAAGATTGTGTCTTAGATCACTGTTTTCTGATTCAAGAAGCTTATGCATTGGAGTGTTAACATGACCACTCAAAAACGTCTCTCTTAAGTCATCATACATAATGCACTCCAAAAAATGGGCCTCATTTTCAGTTTTTGATTTACAAAAAGGACACATTTTATCTTGAACTCGATCACTATATCTATAAACATTGTTGTTGAGTGGTAGAACATTAAACCTTATTTGAGCAATAGCAACACGAAAACAATACACATCCATATGACATATGTACTTATCTTTTTCAAAAATGACTTTGAAAGTTCGATAACTCTCATATCTGTCTCTATCTCGAATAGCGCCATGCCATTCTTGTATAAACATATCTACTAGTCTCTGTTTAAACATACTCAAAAAAGCCTTTCTATCCCCTACACCTTGTTGAAACCACACTATGTAGAAACCAGTTGTGCATAGCATTTCTCTTATTTTTGACGCCCAGCAGTCCTTCCCATTGCTGTCCAATTCCATTAACATTAGATACGCCTTATAAGGCAACCGATCAGGGTTCATATGTAACAGCTTTAACCAATATCTAATGGAATTCGTGCATGAGTTAACATAAAGCGGATATCTACCCAGGTCACCATATACCATCTTATTTGGGGTTTTGACTGGAACGCCTAAAAATCTTTTACACGCCAACATATGAACTTTTTCGATATGTTCTAATCTATTTAATCCCCATATTTCGGATGAATATAATAAAATGGGTTGGATCTTCACGTCAAATATTTTGAAAAAGGTTTTATTGTTCATTTCTTTAAATTTACTGAAGGTCCTATTTAATTGAACCACTGCTTTCTTTCCTTTTGTAACCAAGTGATCAGTTCCTTTTTTTGCACTAATCATTGTTGTAAAATTGAAACCCAGAAAACAATAACTATTTACCACTTCTAACTTGGAGCCATTATAAAACCACCGCTCACGTTTTCCAAGAAAACCCCCTTTCCTAAAGACCATTACTTTAGTTTTATCGGTATTAACTGTCAACTGCATATTCTCGCAAAAATCTTTCAAAATATTTAATTGCTGTTGTAAACCAATTGGTGTGATTGAAAGTAGAACAACATCATCAGCAAAAAGGAGAATAAAAAGTTCTACTATATCAGGCAAAATTTGAACACCATGATTACCTCTTTCATTCACACTATTGGCTAACTGGTTAATGAACATTGAAAATAACACAGGGCTCAAAACACACCCCTGTCTAACACCAACAGGACACGCAAAAAATTCAGACAGTTCATTGTTTACCCGTATACATGACAAAAATGAATTATACATAGCAGACAAAGAAGCAAAAAAATTCCCTTTGACACCCTGGTTTCTAATGCATTCTAAAAGTTTGTCATGACGAACAGAATCAAAGGCCTTTTTTAAAGTCCACGAAAGCAGCGTATAGTTTCCTTCCCTTCATAGACATACATTTCTGAACGGTTGCATATAGTGTAAATATCTGATCAGTAGTAGAGTAGTTTTTCCTGAATCCTGCTTGGTTTTCAGAAATCAGCTCGTTGTTGTTAATCCAGGAATGCAATCTCCTGTTTAATATCAATGTATAGCATTTTGATACAATACTTAACAATGAAACACCTCTATAATTGTCCACATTTTCAGGATTCCCTTTCTTGTAAATTGGAATTATAATTGCCTTAGACCAGCCTTCTGGGTAGATACCTTTTTCGAAAAGTGTGTAGAATAGTTTATGAAGAAATTTCGTTGTCTCCTTACCGCCGTTTCTGAGCATTTCGGAATAAATTCCATCTATACCGCAAGCTTTATTAGATTTTAATTTGCTTATTGCAAAAATGATTTCCTCTTCCGAAATTGGGCTGTTTAATTCATGGTCAACTTGCTCTGATAAGTCTACTTCCATTTGGGAATGCTCTTCAGTGCTAACCTCATTGCTCCGGAAACATTTTTAAAGTGACTTACCCAGTCAGTGGTGTCTATACTATTTACAACTCTTTCTCTATTTCCATAGCCCAATTTCTTAAGTTCCTTCCAAAAAAGTGTCGAGTTAGAAAAGTAATCTGCAAGAGAATCAGCTTTTTGTTTTCGATATGCTTTGTTCTTCAATGTTAGTAACTTTTTGTAATTCTTCCGTGCTGCAACATATATAAGTCTATCTTCTTCATCTCTAGATCTCCTGAACTGGTTTAACTTCATTCTAGTTTCCTTTTTAACCAAGGAACATTCCTCATCAAACCATTCAGACTTCTTTTTCGGACCCGGATGACACCTATTGTACATACATTTACTAGCATCGTGTAAACATTGGTTAAATGTCAATAAAGCACTATCAACGTCACTGTCTATTAAGATCATGGCCTCATAAATTTTACTCTGTATTGCATTGCTCTTCAGAGCGTTAATGAAATTATCTTTTTTATCTTCTTTCCAAACTAATTTTTATGTCATTTTATTTTCACCTGAATTTTCTTTATGCTTATTTTCTCCAGTATCCACTGTTTTCCAAACGGATGTCATAATAACTGGAAGGTGATCTGATTCTACCACATTATCAATGATTACGGAAGATACATTAACCTCGTGAAACAGTTCACATGACATAATAAAATAATCTACCGTACTTGACCCTGCTGATGAAACATAAGTGTAGCTGTCATCAAAATGTCTTTCACATAAACCATTCAATATAAAACAATCAAATATTTGACAAATTTCCAATAATTGGTTGCCAAATACATTTTTATGCCCGTCTTGAGATTTTCTACGAAACTCCATGGCGCCCAAAGCATTTATAATTTCATCTTCAACATCGTTATCGAAGAGGCAATAGTTTTCGTCTGCTGTTCGTGCATTAAGGTCACCAGTTAGTAAAATGTAGAAGTCACCATACAAATCCTGTAGATCTAATAAACCTTGTTCCAGTATTTCCATCCCATATCCATCTTGTTGATGGTTCCAATAAATAGAATCATGATGGGGTATATATGTACATACCATCATTATGTGTTTTGTTGTTGAAAACAAATCTTTGTGAAGTTTTACAATTATTGCATTTTTGCTTAGCACTTGTACATGTTCAATGAAACCCGCATACCTTTTCCTAATCATAACAACAATTCCACCAGAATGTCTACCCTGACGTGATAATTTAATAGCTTTTAAGGTGAATACCACATAATCATCAAACCAGGAGGAATGCAAATCATTTGACAAAACGTTTCTGTTAAACAAATAAAATCATGCAACAACAAAAAATCAACAAACTCTTTATTTTCTAGTTTTGGAAGTAGCCCGTTAACATTATAATTCAAAAATTTCAGTTGAGACGTAATGACATTATGTACAACAGATCCCACAGAGCACTTGGTCTGCTTTGTCTCTGGCTCGCTGGAATTAACTGTATTATTGTCTGGTATTGTGGCCCGGCCTATTTCCTATTTATTTTTTGCTGCGGGAGCAGCTTTTACTGACTTTTCGCACGTCGGATGAAGGACCCTCTTTCTCTTTAGACTGGCCTCGCGCAGGAGTTTGTCTAAGAGCGTCCACTATGCTACTCTTGCTGACCTATCTGCGAGCCAATGTGTGGGTGTTCTTGTTCCCTGACTGTTTCCGAACAGTGGAACTTCTGGGATGCCGCTCCTGCTCTACAGGCACAGATGGAGGAGAGATAAAAGTTCCCTCCACTTCTGTCTTACCATGATTTGCCTCTGAATCAACAACCCTTTCTTGGGCATTCTCTGAGCAAACAGACTGCCCAACTGCCTGTCTGAGGATCGAATTACCGTCTTGACCATCACTGTCTTGTGGTACATTCGTGATACTTAATGATTTAGAGCTAGATAAGCCGCATGCATCAGTGTCCTTGCTCACTGTTTGCGTCTGTGTGTCGAGGTCAGTGTCAGTCAACTTTTGAGTTAAACTCTCTGTCGTCGTTGTCGGATCCGTCACTGTCGATTCCAGTTCACCCTGAAAGTCATCATCAGCAGCATCTGTTAACTCTTCATCACCTGAACAGCCTTCACCTTCATCCTCACCGACACACTCGTTTTTTCTGTTCTGTAAGTTCAGTTTTGTCCACCTGGTCAACCCCACATTCTTCTTCTTGGCCTGTTATTCTGCCTTCCTGATTATTTACTGTAACATTCATACAAAGACCGGCATTTTGGGCCCGAGCCAAACCTGACATGTTGTTCTTAATGTCAGAGTTTGCAGGGCAAACGTTGTCATCCTTTCTGAAGCCACCGTGGCCGATAGACCTCACTGAACTGCTGGTGGTAGATCTGCGGTTCTGGATGTCCTTTTTGACTATGACCAGTCTCCTGTGGTAAGCTGTCACTGGATCTCCGCCTCTTGCTGCCTGGCTGTAGGAGAGATGTCCCGGCACCACTGGTCTCTGACTGTAGTCTTGGAAGCCAGAATTGCTCGGGCTGTTTGGGCGGCTGTTTGGACGGTCACAGTCTTTGAGACTATCTAGGGCTGGGCAATGATCCATAGTCTCGTTTTCCTGGTCCATCTCGTCTCGTGGATGGACATGGCTTTTGACAGACGATGATGGAACTTCAAGGACTTTTTCCTGGTGGGGAAACGACTTCTTAGACGCCACACTTCTGCGAGGATAACCAGAGGATGGTTGTCTGCTGAAATGGCCTCTGGAAATCCAGTTGTCTTTCCTCTGACGGAGGTGTGGCGAAATCGCAGTGTCGAGCATATCCCTGGCACCATTCCCACGATCCTGAATAGCGTAACGCGGTGACCGATGTTGCGAATCTTGACGATCCCTCACCTGAAGTTTGCCATTGTAATGTAGGCGATCTTTCCCTGACTACGGTGAAAGTCCACCAGTTGTCTCTGGCGAGTGGTGAGGTCGGAAGCTACTCTGACGCCACTCTGAGACTGTCCCTGAACTGACTGTCCCCTAGTATCGCCATCTTGTTGGACCATGTGCTGAATTGGACCAGCACAGGTCTGGGATCACTTCCCGGAGGCCTGGGTTTCCCCAGTCGGAAGGCCTTGACGATGTCGTGGTGTCTCCAGCTGCCTGATGGATCATGCTCGTTCAGGAGATCAACGATAATCTGGCTTGTTCGGTCTCTGTCTTCCCCCCTGTATTCATCCACATTGATGAAGATCAGATTACAGGATTTCGCATCTTGCTCAATACCATCCAGGTTTTGTTCCAGTTTGTCAATTCTATCCCATTTTGCCACGTTGTCCTCTTTCAAATTTTCGATACTTTCTCTGTTTGTTTCAATGCAATCTTTGAGTTCTCTGACATCATTTGATATACGTGAGATACTTATGTCTAGATTCTGAAACTTCTCATTCAGCGTGTTTTTGATACATGTAAAATGTAGCTGTAATTCATGCTGCATCTGCGCAAATCGCCACTCAAGCAGTTGCATGATATTCGGCTGAGAAGTAGACAAATTGTGAACCGACATTTTTCATGTACCTGTGATTCCCATATTGATGTTAAAGGTTACGTATGTTTAGCCATATAAGCTCACAGTCCAGCACTGGCGTCCGTAACCTGTTCGACAACTTAAAAACTCGGGTATTTTCATCAACCCACCCAGACAAACGCCATCACAAACACGTGCAACCTGCACTGAGAGGGGTCGTTTTGACACTGCCGGACAGGTGAGTTTTAGTGACCTGGCAAGTACGCGATTTTCTTCAGTTTATATTATCAATTAAAACTTGATGATTATCAAGCAACCGACGAGACTTAGCACAATCTATACCGATATACAGATGTACCGACTCACAAAAACCCTATCTGCCAAAACTCCTGGAGAAATGATCACTGTAGCCTTCACACATTCACAAAACAGACCGCAGGATTCACACACGTCTTTCTCCTGATCTCGCCATGACACCCGTCCCTAGAGAGAGAGAGAGAGAGAGAGAGAGAGAGAGAGAGAGAGAGAGAGAGAAGAGAAGAGACAGACAGACAGACAGACAGACAGACAGACAGACAGAAGATGCTAATGGTTGCAATTCCAGAGTCGGACAAAGAAAATGGTCTGTCGGTTGAGCACGCTGTAGCCCTGACCGCCATCACCCGCTTCCATTATCCCCCTCACTACTACCCCACCCCCTTTACCCTCACATCCCCCTCCAGTCTCCAAATCCTCTCCTTCACCCTAATTCTATTTCGGCGAAGAGTTAATTATGCTTCCCCACGAAGTCAACGAGGTGAGGTACCAAGGGGATAAGACTGTTAGGGTGGTCTGCCTCCAGTTGGCTAATCCTCCAGCTTGGGTCTGCCAGCTCCATTACTGCTTCAGTACTGCTGCCACGACGATAAAATCGTCAGGAGTATATTGATAGCTTTCGTATTTAATATGTGTGCACATGAGAGAGAGAGAGAGAGAGAGAGAGAGAGAGAGAGAGAGAGAGAGAAGAAAGAGAGAGAGAAAGAGAGAGAGAAAGAGAGAGAGAGAGAGTGTGTGAGAGAGAGAGAGACAGACAGACAGACACACAGACACACATACTGACAGACAGACACACAGACAGACAGACAGAGACACAGCACTGGCTATGTGACGACTGCCAAACCAGACCGAAGGCTATACACAGATGAAGAGAGAACAATTAAGATAATCAGGAGGATGTGTATGGTTCACAATTTCACACAGTTGGTCGTTTTCTTCTCAGGCCAAATAACCGATAATGACAAATCAGCATACTAAGGTGTCTCTACAATCTGGGGGTAACAGGGCCGACTTTGTGTAAACGTGGAAAGGGAGGATTTGGTGTTGCACCATCCCACATCGGAACGTGGAGAGGGATGTTGGGGGGGGGGGGGGGGGGGGGAGGGTGAGGAGGAATGAAATCAGAAGAATGGAATACAGGCTCAGGAAATGGGTAAGGAAGGCGATCGGGTAGGAGGGTAGGAGGGAAAAGGGGAAGGGGGACTGGGATGGGGGGGGGGGGATAAATACAACTTGCAAACATGGCTTGAAACTGACGTGCTACGATGGAAGGCCTGGACGATAACAAGTCTTCGTGATTGGCACCACCACTGAGGATTGAACATTGTGGTGTGGCTTATTCCCCTTTTCCCAACTGCGTTTGGAAGAACTTTTCAATTCTCCCATCTCCCCCATTCTGTATGATAAAAACTATGATAATAATCTATCTGTTATTCTCGTACGATTATGTTTTATGCCTCTCTGCTTTTCATGTCTTTATACAAACGCTTTGTATGGTATGCTTATGAACTAAATATTGATTTTTGTTAACCGTATAACATGTATGGAAGATATTCTTCAATCGCTTCACTTTTTTTTTTAGTCTGTGTAGAAACTGTACTTATGAATGTCTACTTCACTGACATTGAAGGAAAAGTGTTGTTCAGTTCCTCAGATATCCTGATCAGTACAGAAAATATGATCCGACTTTTCCACTGCCCTGATCTGTACGGAAGATGTTTCAAACTGCCCACTTCCAGGATCTGCAAGAAAAAAAAAGTTCTTCACTGCCCCATTTCCCTGATTTGCATGGAAGGCATTCATTATTCCCTCCATTCCCTTCATATATATGGAAGTGTTCTTCAGTTCTTCTATTTACCAGATCTATCTGTGAAATATTCTTTACCTGATCTGTATGGGAAATATTCTTTATCCGACCTGCACGGACAATATTCTTCATTGCCGCCTCCTCCATAATCTGTAAGAGAAGCATTCTTCAATCCTTTCTTTTTTTTGGCTGTCCCAACCTCTGCGCCTCCTCAAAGGCAGTGCAGCCACGCCGCTCATTCAGACACCCCATCCACAGCCACGGTCCGGTCGGCCCCGCCGCACCCCCGGCACCACCAATCCACAGGGAGCAGTCAATGTCAAGTCGTCAAGAGGCAACCCACCGGAGGAGACACTGTACTGCTGCCGAGTCACTTCGGTGGTGTTCAGTGGTCCCTGTTCTGATCTAACATATGCAGGACACCACCTACTAAGCCCCCTACTGACAACAATAATTGCTTAGTCGCAGAGCCGGCGTGAGTGAGCTCTCCCTCCGGATGGCACCACCTCGTCCATCCAACGACAGCCCCCATGGACTCGCCGATACCGGTGACCCTGACAGAACCAAACCAAGGCCACAGACGTGGAGAGGACATCGAAATTGAGGTCACCATGAGAGCAGGGCATGAAGGGCCACAGAACGTGAGACTTTTTTATGCTGACCGATGAGAATGAGGATGATTAAGATGATGCTACGGAGTTCCATTTCGGTCTGAGACTACATGACAGGGCTGTACTCTACGCTTCCTTTCATAATATATCCCGGTGTCAACCAGGGCCGAGAGATACAGGCACCTGCAGTGTTGGTCAGGAAGTTTGAGCAACACTCTCAGAAACGCATCCATTAAGTGGATGAAACTTGACTGTGTGGTCCCAGTCTTCCCAACTGAGTCTGCAGCAAACTCAACTCTGGGTAGGAACCGGTCGGGGCAGAAAAACCCACGACCTCCCAGCCAGGAGTCTGCAACGCTAACCACTTCACCACAGTGGCTGGTCAGTCAATCTTTTCACTTACCCGGTACGCACACGGTTTTCTGTCCTGAAGCTCCACCAATCTGTTAAAGAAAAAAGTAAAACAAACAAACACACATAACAAAACGAAAGCAGTTTACCCCCCTGATCTTCTTGCTTTTCAACGATTCTGTATGAAAAACTATCTTTCTGGTTCTTCTGTTTCCTATCTTTACTACCTCATTTCATCTATTTGCCCTTAATGGCTTCTACAGAAAATCATGCAGACAAAAACAGAAAACGAAACATGCAATCAATGGATGTACCGACGATCAGTTATCATGCTGAATTTAGGTAAGGACTCTCTCTCTCTCTCTCTCTCTCTCTCTCTCTCTCTCTCTCTCTCTCTCTCTCTCTCTCACACACACACACACACACACACACACACACACACAGACACACACGCACAGAGAGAGAGAGAGAGAGAGAGAGAGAGAGAGGAGAGAGAGAAAGATCATATGTGTGTGTGTGTGTGTGTGTGTGTGTGTGTGTGTGTGTGTGTGTGTGTGTGTTTGTGTGTGTGTGTGTGTGTGTGTGTGTGTGTGTGTCTGTGTGTCTGTGTGTCTGTGTGTCTGTGTGTCTGTGTCGGTGTGTGTGTGTGTGCGTGTGTGTGTGTGTGTGTGTGTGTGTGTGTGTGTGTGTGTGTGTGTGCGCGCGCGCGCACCCTCGCACGTGGGTGTGTTAAGGGGAAATCAGCCACCACCAACAGTAGACGTTTGGAGGCTACTTAACTGTTCCCTTTGATGCAAGACTAAGCCACCAAAGATCAAAGGCTGAAAAAAAACAAGTGGTAAGATCTGTGTGCTATGTGCTCTTCTGGTCCAGATATATGACGTTTGAGCCCAAGTACGCCGTGCATACCCGACAGGTCTCAGATGTTAATTTACCATGAGAAAACTCGAAGATCGACTAGAAACGTGATGGTCCTGATTACACCTACTTCTTTCCACAGTCATGAACAGCAGTGTTCAGTCTCTTTGTGATAACGCAGTGAAAAAAAAAAGTTGGATCAATTCAACCCAATCTAAGAGACATGATGTGATTGTTAAGTGCAAAATAGATCAATTCAGCCCAATCTAATGAAAATTCAGTAAGCAGTAAACGTGAGAAATGACAGTTTCGGATTAAGGGAAATGTAACACGAGACATACAAATCGCGAGCTAGAACTGGGATGAACAGAAATGATGTGGTTGGTAACTGTAAAACAGGAAATGAAAAAGGTTGACGCAGTACATCAGATAAAGAAGAAAAACGAAGGATGCAATGTCAAAACTGAAATGCTTTGTACAAAGTCTCAACTGGATCATGAGGTACGTGCAAAAGCGTT
>CM065729.1:26665244-26672744 GCA_033310375.1 Conus canariensis | reverse complement strand
TAATCTGGCATTCTGACGATGTGGCCAGCCCATCTGGCTCGGGATTTGTGAAGGAGAGTGTAGATGCTGGGGATGCTGGATCTTTCCAAGACCTCAGTGTCCGGGACTTTGTCCTGCCACATGATGTGTAGGAATCTGCGGAGACAGCTGAGGTGAAAATGGTTGAGCTGTTTGGCGTGTTTGCTGTAGGCAGTCCAAGTCTCACTGGCGTAGAGGTGGGTGGTTAGTACCACTGCATGGTAGACCTTCAGCTTGGTGGTAAGGTTTAGTCCTCTCCACTCCCAGACATTTTCACGGAGTCTCCCAAACACACAGCTGGCTTTGGCAATCCTGTTCCTGACCTCTGCGTCAATGTTCACAGCTCGTGAGAGTGTGCTGCCCAGATAGGTGAAGTTGTCAACTGCCTGTAAGTTCTGCCCCTTTACCATGGTGTGTGGTTCCTGGTAGGGTTTACCTGGCGCAGGCTGATACTTCGGTCTTTTTGGTGCTGATGTTGAGACCGAAGTTGTCGCAGGCTCGTGAGAGGCAGTCCATTTCGTGCTGCATCATCTGCTCTGTGCTGGCATTGAGGGCGCAGTCATCAGCAAACAAGAAGTCCCTGATGACGGTCTCTTTCACCTTTGTAACAGCCTGCAGTTACCTGAGGTTGAACAGCCCACCGTCAGTTCTGTATCTGACATGTATACCACCCTGGCAGTCACGGAAGGCATCAGTCAGCATGGCGGAGAAGACCATGCTGAAGAGTGTAGGGGGGTGGGGGGGAGGGGGGGGGGGGGGTTCGCAGCCTTGTTTTACGCCGCTGGTCACTGGAAAGGCTTCTGACTCGTCTCCATCATCCAGTACTTTCACCATCATGCCGTCGTGGAACTGTCGGACGATCGTAATGAACCTGCTGGGACAGCCAAATTTCTCCATGATCTTCCACAAGCCATCTCTGCTGACCGTATCGAAGGCCTTGGTCAGATCGACAAAGGTTACAAACAGATCGCTCTGCTGTTCTTGGCATTTTTCCTGGAGCTATCGTGCAGCAAATATCATGTCTGCAGTTCCACGTTCTGCACAAAAGTCACACTGGCTTTCTGGGAGGAGACCCTGCTCAAGGTGTAGCAGAAGGCGGTTGAGCAGGACACGAGTCAAGATCTTCCCGGCTATGGACAAGAGAGATATGCCTCAGTGATTGTCGCAGGACTGGCGGTTGCCTTTTCTCTTGGAGATGTGGAGAATGTTGGCATCTTTTAACAATTGTGGGACCTTCTCTTCATTCCACATGGACTGGAAGAGCTGCGTCAGCTTCTGTGTCAAGGCTGGGCCTCCTGATTTGTAAACTTCGGCAGGGATTGCATCAGATCCTGGCGCTTTGCCACAGGAAATTTGTTTGATTGCCTTTCTGACTTCTTCAATTGTGTGTGTGTGTGTGTGTGTGTGTGTGTGTGTTGTGTGTGTGTGTGTGTGTGTGTGTGTGTGTGTGTGGAGGGGGGGGGGTGTCAAGGTCTTGCCTGATCTCCAGCTGAGTTAGGCGTGCAGTGGCCTCGTCGTTGATTGAGGCAGGGCGGTTGAGAACCTGGTTAAAGTGTTCAGACCATCTCTTCAGAATCTGCTTCTTTTCTGTCAGCAGCAGGGTCCCATCTGCATTGAGGAGGAGGAGGAGGAGGAGGGGGGTGGGGGGGGGGGGCGGAGGACTGGGGTCCATACACAGCCTTCAGAGCATCATAGAAACGCTTGATGTCATGACCGTCCGCGTAGCCCTGGATTTCATCGGCCTTTTTGCTTAACCAGGCAACCTGCATTACGCGAAGCCTCTTCTGCACTTTTTTTTTACGCTGGTGAAGGCATCTTCCTTAGCTTGTGATGTGGGGTCATTCTGGTGCGCTCTGAACAGCTGGTGTTTCTCCGACAGCAGTGTCTGCACTTCTGCGTCATTCTCATCAAACCAGTCTTGGTTTCTACGGGTTGCTGGTCCAAGGTGTTCGAGGGCAGTGGAGTGAACTACATCTCTGAAGGCCTCCCATTGCTCTTCAATGCTGCTGTGGTCATCCTCTCGTGTCTTGGGCAGCCTGCCATCTAGGTCATTGGAGAAATCTTCTGCAACTTTACTATCCTTGAGTTTGGAGACGTTGAGCCTCTTTGCAGTCTTTTGACCTTGGGGTCTTCACATAGGCAGGATGCGGAGTTTAAACTTTGACACAATGAGGCGATGGTCTGTCCAGCAGTCGCCACCACACATGGCCTTCATCACTCACACGTCTTGCGCATCTCTCTTCCTGATGATGACATAATCAATCAGATGCCAATGCTTGGAGTGTGGGTGCATCCATGATGTTTTGTTGCGGGTAGAAAGGCGGAACAGAGTGTTGGTGATGACAAGGTCATGAGTAGCGCTCATCTTGAGAAGCAGGAGGCCATTCTGTTGCAGTTGCCAGTACCGTGTCTCCCAGTGATCCCTTCCCAAGTCTGGTGATCGGTCCCCACTCTGGCGTTGAAGTCCCCGAGTACGATTAGCTTCTCAGACGGTGGGACTGCTGCGATGTGTGTGTCTAGTTCTTCGTAGAACTTGTCCTTGATGTCATCTGGGTTGGTCATTGTTGGGGTGTACGCACTGATTAGTGTTGCACTCTTCTTGTTTCCAAGTGGAAGCTGAAGTGTCATCAAGCGATCGTTTATGCCCTCCGGGAGCTTGACAAGTTTCCGGATGAGACGGGATCTGATGGCAAATCCCACGCCTGCCTCTCGCCGTTCAGTGCTGCTGTGTCCGCTCCAGAAGAATGTGTATCCTCCATCACATTCTGTGAGTTGACCTTTGTCCGGTAGGCGTGTTTCGCTAAGTGCTGCTATGTCAACGTTGTAGCGAGCAAGTCCTTTGGCGACCAGTGCAGTTCTTCGCTCTGGTCTGTCTGCCTTGGCGTTGTCCAGTAGAGTTCGCACGTTCCACGTGCCAAGGTTGAGCACCTTTGTTCGACCGCTGGTTTGTTAGTTTGTATAGTGTCGCAATTAAGCGATGTGCTTTTTAAAGGTGCCATCTGTAGTGCATAATGACCAAATACAAACAATTATACCAAGTATAAATCCCAAGCTTCCCTAGACTCGGTAAAACTGTAGCAAAGATTACGGCAGTGTACATGGTAGGTCTTTGTATCCGCAGTGTTAAGAACTGCTCCTTTTCGGTTTGGTTCTAACGGTAACTTTGTGATCAGTTCACTTTTGTGTCCTGGCTGAGTCTCATGATCAGATATAGAACTGGTTGTATTACCGCTAATGACGTCTTACTGAAATTGACCACCTGCATTGTCTTCTAGTCTCATCAATAGATATCGAATTGGTTGTATTACCATTGATGACATGTGACTGAGAGTGACCAATTAAAGCCCTGTGGGTTTTCGCCATCACAGGGAGAGAAAAGAAAAACCCAACATAATCTGATTGCTTCCCAAAGCTTTCAGCAGAGGCAGGAGAAGAAAAGGTAGAAGAAGAAGTAGAAAAAAAGGAGGAGGAGGAGAAGCAGGACGAGGAAGAGGGGGAGCTAGGAGGAGGAGGAGGAGCAGCAGCAGCAACAGCAGCAGGGGGAGCTGGAGGTCATGCTTAAATACGTAAGTGGCGAAAGATACGTTAAGAACAAACTCACATAAAAGCAAAAATGAACCTCACCTAGATCTCCTTAGAGATGCAGTCCCACACTGGTGACCCAGTTGTTATATGGGGGAAAAGTAGGCAGCTTTGTGTTGGGAGAATAAACAGGGTCAGTATGATACCTCACTAGCATTAGGTACCCTGATCAATACGTTTCATGCACGATATTTCCTTTGCTCCATACTCCTCTTGATCAATACTCCCCCTGCTTACCTATGGGATGTGTGTCTTTCAGTGCATACGCGCGCATGGTTTTTAGCTGTGGTGTGGACAATATTTCCTTTCATGCCCCTCTCCTGCAAAACAAGAGCTTCTTTCCGATATGGAGTGATGAACTTGGGGTGTATTGAACATTGGCAGTATCGAACTGGCTAGGGAGACTATTGAGCAAGTGGAGTATCAAGCAGTGAGAACAGGGAGTATTGAGCGTTGGAAGTATCAGGCGGGAGGAGTATAGAGCCAGGTGAGTACTGAGCAAGAAAAATGTCAATACGTTTCCCGGAGAACTGGTTAAAAATGTGCATTACAGTGTACTTCTCTCTGACGGCACTAAGGTGTCATGTGTTATGTAATTTGTAGAATAGTTGACGACCTGTATCTTTGCTTTCAGCTCAACCAAATGAATGAAATCGCTAACCTGAACATGCCCAAAGGAAAGACACAGATGACAAAGAATATGGAGTTGTAGACCAACATCATAGTCAGTGCCACTTCTCGTGCTGACACACTGCTACTGGAGGAGGTGCCAGCCCTCCACGCTGCTGCGTCACGGAGTTTGATTAAAGTCACTGCTGTTGTCACCACCACCACTACAATTGCCACCAGGGGAATACCGGTGCCATATACAAAAGCGTCAAGAATGTCCACAGCTTTCTGGTTGTTCAGGTAAAATTGGCCGGCAGCAAAAGTCCACACAGTAGAGGAAATGATGGGGTCATAGACACAGACCACACGGTATCGCGAGGTGACGAGGAAGTACAGTCCTACCACCACCACGTTCACCACCACGATGATGGCGGTGGTAGTGGAGGCAGCCATCACAGTCTGGGAGCGGAGAGGCTGTAGGATACAGAAACATCTCTCACTGGCAATGATGGCAGAGATCACTTCTGACACAAAGGTAAACCCGTAACCTCCGATCAAGTTGTTGTTGAACATAAATTGCATGATTCGGCCGTATCTGAAGCGAGAGCAAAATCATCGTCAGTTTAACAACAACAACAACAAATACGTAAGTAAATGAATAGATAAGTAAATAAACAAATAAGTAAATCAATCAATCAATCAATGGTCAGGGTGAGTCATCTGGGAATTGAGACAAGAAGGAATCCTACAGGAAAAATGTAAATATTGTAAAGAATAAATCTACAGTTGTTTCAAATCAAAATTTTCCAATACAAGTTTTATATACTAACATTGATGGATTATTAAATAAAAAAAGGTGAGTTTCTCGGTTTAATTGATGAAAAGAATCCTGATATTATATCCATTACTCTGGCTATTCCCAAAATTTTGAAATATTTCAACATTTCAGAATTCGCTATACCTGGTTATGATTTGTTTATAAGTAATAATTCTAAAAGAGGTGCCTTTTTATATGTTAAGAGATATTTATGTGCTCACGAATGTAAGGAACTAAATGATGTGGATTTTGAAGAAAGTGTCTGGATTCAATTCAAAAGTAAAGAAAACTTGACTGTTTTATTTGGAAACATGTACAAAATCCTGCTTCATCACAAGAAAATGATGAAAAACTATTTAAACTTCTGAAAATGGAAACAATACAGTCTTATGATGCTGTGTGTATTAGGGGTGATTTTAATTATCCTGATATTGATTGGAAAGGTACATGGTCAAATGAGAGAGATGAACACTTTATAGAGTGTCTAAGGGATGTATATCTTACTCAAGTGGTCCAAAATCCGACAAGGAAAAGACTAAATCAGAAAGAAAATATATTAGACATAGTTTTGGTTAAAGACGAAAGAGTGATTTCAGATATTGAACATAGTGCCCCAGTTGCAAAAAGTGATCACGAGGTTTTATCATTTTTTCTTTACATAGAGGGAAAAAAAGAATCCAAAAAGGGTGAATATAGATATGATTTCAATAAGGGTGACTATGAAAATTTACGAAAAGATTTGGGTATGATAAATTGGTGTGAAAGTACCCTCTTGGATGTGGATGAGAGTTGGAAAATGATCAAGAACACTATTCATAAGTGTATTGATAAACATATTCCCCAAAAAGAGTGTTCAACACATATATCGAAAAAAACAATATGGTTGGATAAAAAAGCTTGGAGGAAAGTTACAAAAAAAATGCATATAAAAGATTTATGTGCACTAAACAAGGTAGTGAGTATATGAAGTATATAAGGAAGAATAAATGTGAAAAAAGAAAAGAAAGGATCGAATTCGAAAAAAAGTTGCGTTAAATTGTAAAGATCATCCAAAAAAGTTTTGGAAGTATGTACAATCACAGACCAAGACAAATATTGGCATTAGTCCACTGAATACAAAAATGATGTTTTAGCAGTGTCAGATGAAGATAAGGCAAATACTTTAAATGACTTCTTTTCTAGTGTGTTCACAAAAGAAGATAATAGTAATGTTCCGATCTTGGAAGTTGGTTCAAGGTCCAGTGGAGTCACCGTAACTGATATGTGTATTACACCCAGTGCAGTTAGAGAGAGGCTTAAAAATATAAACCCAAATAAATCTTGTGGACCTGATATGATCCCTGCAAGAGTTCGTAAGGAGTCATATAATGAGCTAGCTTTACCTTTCAGTATTTTGTTCAACAAGTCAATTGAATCAGGTGTAGTACCAATGGATTAGAAGTCTGCAAATGTAACAGCTTTATTTAAAAAAGGTACTAGGACAGATCCTGGAAATTATAGGCCTGTTAGTCTTACATCAATTGTATGTAAGATTATGGAATCAATTATACGTGATGTGATCGTAGATCATATGACCTTGAATAATTTATATACAGAATGCCAGCATGGTTTCCGTAAACATCGATCTTGTGTAACACAACTTCTGCTTGTCATGGAGGATTTAACAAAACTTTTAGATATTGGCAACAATGTAGATATACTTTATTTAGACTTTTAAAAGGCTTTTGATTCTGTTCCCCATGAGAGGCTTTTAGTGAAATTATCATCATATGGAAATACAGGTAGAGTACATTCATGGATAAGGGGTTTTTAACTAAACGACAGCAAATAGTCAGAGTAGGAAGTTCATATTCAGATTTTACAGAAGTTTTAAGTGGTATACCACAAGGGAGTAATTTGGTTCCCGTATTATTTACAATATTAATAAATGATTTGCCAAACTCGGTGGAAAGTATTTGCAAAATATTCGCTGACGATACAAAAATTTATAATACAACTTATAATCATAATACATTACAAAATGATATTGATAATTTGTCCAAATGGTTTACCACATGGAATTTGCATTTTAATGCGGACAAGTGCAACGTGTTACATGTTGGACGTAAGAACCCAAGATACCAATGTACAATGCTAAACAGTAATATTGGTGAGCGTGCAGATATTTCGACATGTGATTATGAAAAAGATCTTGGTGTCACTTTTGATTCGGGCCTGGTATTCGATAAACATATTCAAAACTCTATAAATAAAGCTCATAAAATGATTGGTATAATTAAACGTCCTTTTATTCACATAGATAAAGATATTTTTACAAAACTATACAAGGCTTTCGTTAGACCACATTTTGAATATAGCAATACAATTTGGTATTCTCGATTAAAGAGGCAGTCTGCTGGTCTGGAAAGAGTACAAAGAAGAGCAACAAAGCTTGTAAAGAATATACAAAATCTTCCCTATGAAGGTAGGTTTAA
>CM065729.1:26632744-26657744 GCA_033310375.1 Conus canariensis | reverse complement strand
GTGGTTGCTGACACTCACTGATGAATGGGCAGGGTGGTGTGGCTGCTGAGACTCACTGATGAATGGGCAGGGTGGTGTGGCTGCTGAGACTCACTGATGAATGGGCAGGGTGGTGTGGCTGCTGAGACTCACTGATGAATGGGCAGGGTGGTGTGGCTGCTGAGACTCACTGATGATGGGCAGGCCGTTGCAGCTGTTAGCACAACTGATGAGCGGGCAGGGCGTTGTGTCTTTTTGCATTAGGTGATGAGAGAGCAGGGTGGTGTGGTTTTTGACATTGATGAGTGGAGAGGGTGATGTAGCTTTTGACACTAACTCATGAACGGGTAGAGTGGTGTGATGTTTAACACTAGCTGATGAGTGGGCAGGGCGTATAGCTTTTAGCACTAGCTGATGAGTGGGCAGGGCAGTGAAGCTTTTGACACTCACTGATGAGTGGGCAGGATGGTGTAGTTGTTGACACTCACTAATGAACGGGCAGGGTGGGACAGGTATTGACACTTACTGTTGAGTGGGCAGGGTGGTGTGGTTGATGGCAATAACTGATGAATGGGGAGATTAGTGATGTAGCTTTTAACACACACTGGTGTAGCTTTTAACACTCACAGATGCGTGGGCAGTGTGATGTAGCTTTTAACACTCATCGATGTGTGGGCAGTGTGGTTTGTCCTTTTACACCCACAAATGTGTGGTCAGTCTGGAGTGGCTTTTAACACTCACAGATGTGTGGACAGAGTGGTGTAGCTTTTAACACTCACAGATGTATGGACAATGTAATGCAGCTTTTAACACTCACAGATGTGTAGGCAGAGTTATGTAGCTTTTAACATTTACACGTGTGTAGCAAGAGTGGTGTGATTGTAGCACCCACATACGCGTAGGCAGAATGGTGTGGCTTTTAACACTCACAAATGTGTGGGCAGATTGATGTAACACTGATGGTGTGTGGGCACAGTGGTGTAGCTTTTAACACAGACAGATGTGTGGGCAGAGTGGTGTAACTTTAAACATTCACAAGAGCTTGGTAGTGTTGTACTTTTAACATTCACAAATGTGTGGGCAGAGTGGTGTAACTTTTAACATTCACAATTGTGTGGGTAGAGAGGTGTGATTTTTAAACAATCACAGACGTGTGGGCAAAGTGGTGTGTCCTTTAACACCAACTCATGTGAAGGCAGAGTGGTGCACTTTTAGCACTGACAGATGTGTGGGCACAGTGGTGTGTCCTTTAACACTAACTGATGTGTGTGCAAGAGTTGTGTGCTTTTAACACTAACTGATGTGAGGGCAGAGTGGTGTACTTTTAACACTAAAAGATTGTGTGGGCACAGTGGTGTGTCCTTTAACACTAACTGATGTGTGGGCAGGGTGGTGTACTTTTAACGCTCACATATGTGTGGGCACAGTGGTGTGTCCTTTAACACTAACTGATGTGTGGGCAGGGTGGTGTAGTTTTAACACTCACAGATGTGTGTGCAGAGTGGTGTGTTCTTTAACACTATAATTATATGTGGGCAGAATGCTGTGACTTTTAACACTCACAGATGTGTGGGTGGTGGTGTGTCCTTTAACACTAACTGGTGTGTGGGAAGAGTGGTGTGGCTGTTCATGCCAGAGATGAATGCAGGACGGCATCAGCACAACCAGTACTTCACCTGCCTCTTTTTATTGGACATCATCTCCTACATCAACGCCACCTTCAACGTCGCCATCTACTACAGCATGGGCTCCCGCTACAGACAGACCTTCTGGCAGCTAATGGGTCGCAGACTCGGGACGCAACACCGCCACGAAGAATGGAGGGTCGTCACGAACGCCTCTTCTCTCTCCCCTGTTTCTAAAATGTGACTGTGGCAACATACAAAGAAGGAACTCCTGGTTTGCATGTTTGTATGGCAGGGACTTTGCAATAAGTAATGCGCAGAAAATATGTAATTACAACAACAACAACAACAACAATAACAACAACAACAACAACAACAACAACAACAGTAGAGACATAGCAGCAACAGCAACAGCAACGGCAGCATCAAGAACAGCAGCAACAGCAGCAGCAGCAGCAGCAAGTTAAAGCCAATGCATCCTCAAGCAAATACCTAGCAATTAGTCTAGCAAACATTTTCATCAGTTCATGAGGTAAACAAAGCATGGGAATTCCTGTCTGTCCTATTAACGCATAGCTAGACAGATCATCTGACAAAATGTGTCCGTATATGCAAAAGCAGGTTCATGGAGACGCATGCAATCAGCCGGAGACGATGAGGGAAATGGCGTTAAGAGAGGCGAAACCCAGTTTCTACCAGCTGATTTTTTTTCAATGAATGGTGTCAGTAAGATGCGCAACTCTTGGTTGCCAAGTATTGGTTGCCATACATCAGGGTTGTTTCCCTGGAAGTTGTTACGAACAACAACGGTTCTAGAGAGCTGAGTAAAATTATGCAAAACGTATCGCTACGTCTCCATGTGTGATTTGCATGGAACCACCACCACAGTCCAACCACGCATACATACAGCTACCTGATATGGTGTCAGAAGTGGGACACTGTTGATGAGTAAGTAAATTAAAAGCCCGATCGCTCGACTGATTTAATTCTCCTTGCCGATCGCTACGCTAGATCTAGCGCGAGTGACAGATCCGTTTGTTGAAAGAGATGGCGGCCGCTGCACGATACGATCCACCACCACGGTTTAGTTTCCGTGCCGCTCACTGGGAGGAATGGAGTGAAGACTTCATGAGGTTTCGACGAGCTACTAAGCTTCATAAAGAAGATGGGGATGTTCAAAGAGACTCTCTTTTATACGCCATGGGGACGAAGCAAGCAGTCCAGATCATGCACACAGTAAGATGCGCAACTCTTGGTTGCCAAGTATTGGTTGCCATACATCAGGGTTTTTTCCCTGGAGGTTGTTAGGAACAACAACAGTTCTAGAGAGCTGAGTAAAATCCTGCAGAACGTATCGCTACGTCTCCGTGTGTGATTGCATGTACCACCACCACAGTCCAACCACGCATACATACAGCTACCTGATAAACGGCAGACCTTCTGTCCATCATAAACATCGTTGTGACCTGATGGCTTAGTGTCTTCGGTGGGGTCTGGCAACAGCAGTATGTTCCAGCTGAATGTACCCATGGTGCAGTTCTTGAAGCTGGCCTTCACTGTGTATTTAAGGTGAATAAAGAAAAGAAGGGAAAATCTACCATTCAACAACATAATTAAAGAATGATGAAGATATAATTATACATTGTTTTCTTCATATGTTCAGACCTGCCTTGGCAACAAACCATCTATGACAAAACAAAAACAGACAGACAGACGAACAAACAAACGAACAAAAACTTGCAAGTAAAAACTATACAAACAAACATACAAACACACATTTACAAAACGCAGAGACAAGTATGAAAATAACACAACAAACAAAACGAAGCAAATGAAATGAAAATCGATTTTACATTCTAAATAATCCTTCATATCGTTTCAAAACCCATGCCAGGTCAAACAATGACCATTAGAGCTATGACCATGTCAGGCAGCACATTCAAACACATGTTGATGGACACAGTAACTTCTCATCGATATTATGCTCTGTAGTCTTGTCTGGTATGGCAATGCATTTCTTCATGGATCTCTCTGCCAGCCCACTTCATAGGGAACAGTGGGAGTCAGGCATCCCAGAGATGGAGCAAAGAATTCCAAGAAGTGCAGCAGACAAGACTGGACTACTCACAATACATCGACCCTGACAGACATTACTGTGGACAGAGTTGTCGACCAACCTAAGTGACCATCATGGCTGTGAAGAAATCATTGAAAATAAACATAATTTTGTATATGAAGATCTGGTTTCCTTTTACATAAACTTTGCTTCCTCATACCACTGTAAGAAAAAACAATCAGAACTTTTTTTTGAACGACGTGGGTTAATACCATTTCAGGTTCAACATTGTATATACTTACGCACGGTACAAGTTTGTTCGTAGAAGAGGATTCAGAGGAAAGCAACATTCCATAAAGTCATTTTACACTGCATACAGTTTGTTTGTATGCCCCTTGCAAAACTTTAAATCTTTTCAGACAGAATTTGTTAGTTTGAATTTTTTTCACACCTGCATTTCTAGTTTGAATTTTTTTTCACACCTGCATTTGTTTACACATAGTAGACAGTTGTTTCGGACATTCCACGCATTCCTTTTGACAATCCTTTCACATTGCCAGTCTTTGCCTTGTATGCTCCTACCACTCATTCAGACAGCAGTTCTTCCACACTCCCAACTGACAGAGTGCTTGTTCTTTCCACTCTAAACAATAAGTCAAACTGTCAGCACTTGATTTGTACGTTCCCTGCACATCTCTGTAAAGAGTGATTCATTTCACTGTGGAGGGTCACAAAATAAAGACTGGTTCCTTTTACAGTGGAGAGTCAAATTGTACAGAGTGGTTCATTTCATGGTGGAGGGTCACAATGCACACTACGATTCAGTTCATGGTGGAAGGTCATATGCACAGAAAACAACAGTTTGATCTTAAACGAGTTCTGTCAACAGGGTCGCCTCTCATTAGCTCTGCCCAGCTTGTTGGCCACTTCAGACAAAACGCATCACGTGTTTGTTAGACAAACATCACACCTTCTCTCAGTCTGGCCACTTGAAGAGATCTGGAGTGTCTCAAAGTCCTGAGGGTCTGTCCAGGACGGGGGAAATCGTGATGGTATTGCTTAAGTGCACTAAGTTGATGTATTAATGGTCAGGCTTAACACACCAAGGTTATCTTTGCACTCATACACGCATATGCACACTCATGCGCCCACCAAACATTCACCTCTCTCTGGGAATGGGATGTCACGCATTCGTTTCTCTCCTAACACGACTGAGCACAAGAAATCCAATTCCTATGCTACTATAATCAAACATGAAAAAATCCAATTACACAAAATGAACAAATCAACACATAAAAGATCAATACTTCCTAATCCCGGGTTTATAATAAAAATGACTTCTTACCTGGCCAGGTTTTCACACACACAACCACGCTTTCACACCACACCACAGTTCTTGAAAAGTCTTTTCACGTCTTCTTCGGCACTGCTTGATGGTGAGGCCCTTGGTTGACTGGCTCCAGGTTTCAGGACTGGGTCTTCGTGGTCGTCTCTGGAATCTCGACGTAGAACTCTTCTTCTTCGTCTCTTTCACCCACCTCTGGGTTCAATTTCAGTTTGTCTGTCTTCACCCACCTCTGGGCTTCAACTTAGTTTTCTTCTCTTCCAGCTTGTCTTTCCCTAAGACTTTGCTGTCTCTTCTATCTCCCAGACCACGTTTCTCTCGACCCGTTCTCTGTCCTGCCCACCCTTCTCTCTTCTCTCTCTCTCTCTCCTCTGCCTTCTCTCTCTCTCTCCTGGTGTTCTTCTCCTTCTCATTGTTCTCCCTCACTTTATATAGGAATGGAAACAAAGGATTCCCCTTCGGGCCATGCCTTTGTCCATGCTGCTTCTCAAACCCCTAGTTCACAAGTACTCTGAATTCTCCATTCGCTACATTCTCCACACATCTGCATTTACACACATCCCTACCTAATTGATTAGCAAACAAACACTTGGCACCAGATGGACATCGAAAATTCCCGCCGACTTCGGAGGCCACTTTAACACAGTAATTATCTTAAAGAGGGCTACGATAACAACATCCACACGCGTTCAACCAGCCTGACAATAGAACCAATCCAGTGACCCACAGCAATACCATCCGAACGAGTCCAAGACTCCTGCTCTTCACTGACTGTTTACAAAAGAACCTCAGCTGACTGAGTATTTAGCGCTCACTTGGTGCACCAAGGTCCTAGTGGTTATGTTCCTCTCCCCTTTCGCTGTCGGGCAGGTCCGAACTCCTTACTACCTTAGGTGCCATCTGTCACCTGACCGCTTCGTCCTCCTTGACACAGTTCGATCGTGTGCGATGGGTAAGGCATACTTGTTAATGGTTCTATTACCTATTTGTATACTACGTACAACGTCCCTTTTGCCTCTAAGCGTTTAATGCCTTTTGTGAGAGGTTTCACGCACTTGACAAATTCCCCCCACTTCAAGACAATGCCCTGCATTGGCTAAAACACGTTCAAGGAGCTGAAACTCTCACAATTCTCTCATTTAAACCAACACTAATCTAGGCCTCTCATAAGCCTCCTTACACCAGAGAACGCACGCAAGATTTATTTTGCAACAAAATTAGAGAAAAATCAATACATACACACTAAAAACCAAGCAAATATCAACACCAGTCTGAAACTTCCACCAGCTCTAATTAGTGTGGCCATATATAGATCAACATTATGTTTCTACGGAAATTCTCTCCCTTTCTCTTCATACACGTGGCCCGCAACCAGCCACGTCACGCATACACGACACTGCGAACGCCAAACGCACCCAATACCTGTCTTTTCGCCCGACCATTTTAATTTAGCCTACGGCCCCGTCACTCTCTCTTCGCTCTCTAAAACACCATGCAGTACACCACGACACGTGTTGCACTGTCTGCAGAAGCGCCTGATATCGCCTAGGATACCGGGCCAGTAGTACTCTCGCGTCACAATCTTCTGTGTGGCTTTCCTACCGAGATGGCCCGAGGCTGACGTCACATGATTTTCGGACATCACCGCCTTTCTGCGCTGCCTAGGAACGACAACCTGCTTCTTCGTTTTTCCCGACCGCGAATGAGTAAAAGTTCGGTACAATATGCCGTTCTCTAACTCGAAACCGATTGTACCCTCTTTAACATTTTTTCTTCTGCCCTCTGTGAGCAAAACCAACCAGTTTTCTAAGAGAGTAATCGCCCTTTTGTTCCTCCCGAAAGTGAGTTGGGTTAGCCTCACTGGACACGCTCCAATGCTTTTTGGAGTGTGTGACTGCCTGGGGCCTTTCTCTCCCGTGATTTCTTTTCCCTGATTCAACACAGAAATCACGGTCTGGGTCTCCGTACTCACGTGCTCCTGGAATGTTTCCAATTACCAGATCATATGGTGGCTTCGGAACAGCCAAAGCCTGTACACTTCCACTATAGAATGGTGTATCAATAAATACCTGGGCCGTTTTGAATTCTGCTACTGTTCCATCTATTTGTCTACACCTCTGCGTTTTACCTGTGAATTGTCCCTCCTTAACCAGGGATTCCTTCACCATTACGCCAGTGCACCCAGAGTCTCTAATGACATTAACCACACTGTCCCCTACTCTGCCTTTGTGCACATCCATGTTATCGCCTGAATCTGTGAACACACAGCACAATCCAGACAAAATAACACTGTCATCTTTTCCATCTCTTTCTACCTGCCTCTCACTTGGCCTGACCCTCACTGCTGCTGCTTTCTGTGACTTGAATATGCAGTCCCTAGCCAAGTGCCCTGTCTTATTGCACAAGAAGCAGGTTCGCTTGTCTACAGCCTTTTCCACGTGGCTGATGCTCCTTGTTTGTTCACGTGACCCCATGGGCCTACGGGCGTGCAATACTGGCCCGTTGCGTGAGATATGTGCTGGCCTGCTATCCTCTGAATATGCTTCCGGGCCTTCCTCTTGTTCAGGCAAATCACGCCTCGCTTCCCGGTAAGTCTCTGCTGTCTCAAGTACTTCAGCTATTGTGGTTGCACCTTTTTCCTTAATGTGGATTGTGAGGCCCGTTCCACAACCATCAAGTATCTGTTCCTTCATCACCAGTGTCTTGAGGCCTTCAAAATCACTGTCTACTCCACTAAGTTCCACCCACTTGTTGAAATAGTGATTCAGTCTAACTCCAAACTGTGTGTATGTCTCACCCTGTTCGATTCTCGCCTCGCGAAACTTACGCCTAAAACCTTCTTCAGTCAAATCATATGCCTTTAGTACTGCTTGTTTCACCTTGTCAAAATCCCTCTGATCACCTTTGGGTAAGGTGGAAACAGTGTGTAACGCACGACCTGTCAACAAGGCAGACAGGTTTATTGCCCAGTCATCTTCGGGCCAGCCCTCGTGCTTGGCAACCGATTCAAACCGACTGATATAGGCATCGATCGAATCAGTTTCTTCTCTGAAAAGTGGGAGTTTAAGTCTAGGTGCGCGACTTAATCTGCGGCCTACTGACTCAGAACTGGTGTCTATTTCACTACGATTTTCAGATTTTATTCTTTCTAACTCAATTTGTTTGGCTAAAATCTCTGATTCCGCTTCTGCTCTCGCTCTGGCAGCTGCACTCTCTGCATCTGCCCTTGCTTTGGCAGCTAAACACTCTGCATCCGCTCTAGCCTTCGACGCAGCAGTTTCAAGTCTAAGTCTCTCGGCCTCAGCATCTGAGTTTCTTTTGACAGCGTCGAGCTGTTCCTTTTCAAACTTCCTTCTTTCAGCCCTTTCATCTCTCTCAGTCTTCTGCTGAGTTTCAATGAATTTACGCAGTTCATCTCCTGTATATCCCATTTCTTTCCCCAAACTAACTACTTTCTCTATGGGGGTGAAACTTTCTTCAGCCATTTTTTTTTCCAATATGTTTTAGCACCACTAAAACGGTTACGCTTGTAAACCCGGAAAAAAGTTAGTACACAGTTTATCTATTAAACGTTACGAGTACACCAACCAGTGGTAGCGTTCCCAACACAAAGGAGCCTTAATCTTAAACCACAGCTTCTGTGAGAGTTAAGACTAGAACCTCGTTCTTCGTTTCTCTGAATGACCTTTGATTAATACAACCACCCTACACACAAGTCAATACTCAACACTCAAAGAACTAAAGGAAATAATTAGAAGAGCTAATTAAAATTGCCTTTAGTGGACGCTTCGCCCCAGTACTACTCTAGTACTCACTTTGTTTCCTTCCTGAGACTAATTTGGGCCATGCAATCCTGGCAGGCTCGCCACTTTGTCCAGGACGGGGGAAATCGTGATGGTATTGCTTAAGTGCACTAAGTTGATGTATTATTGGTCAGGCTTAACACACCAAGGTTATCTTTGCACTCATACACGCATATGCACACTCATGCGCCCACCAAACATTCACCTCTCTCTGGGAATGGGATGTCACGCATTCATTTCTCTCCCAACACGACTGAGCACAAGAAATCCAATTCCTATGCTACTATAATCAAACATGAAAAAATCCAATTAACACAAAATGAACAAATCAACACATAAAAGATCAATACTTCCTAATCCCGGGTTTATAATAAAAATGACTTCTTACCTGGCCAGGTTTTCACACACACAACCACGCTTTCACACCACACCACAGTTCTTGAAAAGTCTCTTCACGTCTTCTTCGGCACTGCTTGATGGTGAGGCCCTTGGTTGACTGGCTCCAGGTTTCAGGACTGGGTCTTCGTGGTCGTCTCTGGAATCTCGACGTAGAACTCTTCTTCTTCGTCTCTTTCACCCACCTCTGGGCTTCAACTTAGTTTTCTTCTCTTCCAGCTTGTCTTTCCCTAAGACTTTGCTGTCTCTTCTATCTCCCAGACCACGTTTCTCTGACCCGTTCTCTGTCCTGCCCACCCTTCTCTCTTCTCTCTCTCTCTCCTCTGCCTTCTCTCTCTCTCTCTCTCCTGGTGTTCTTCTCCTTCTCGTTGTTCTCCCTCACTTTATATAGGAATGGAAACAAAGGATTCCCCTTCGGGCCATGCCTTTGTCCATGCTGCTTCTCAAACCCCTAGTTCACAAGTACTCTGAATTCTCCATTCGCTACATTCTCCACACATCTGCATTTACACACATCCCTACCTAATTGATTAGCAAACAAACACTTGGCACCAGATGGACATCGAAAATTCCCGCCGACTTCGGAGGCCACTTTAACACAGTAATTATCTTAAAGAGGGCTACGATAACAACATCCACACGCGTTCAACCAGCCTGACAATAGAACCAATCCAGTGACCCACGGCAATACCATCCGAACGAGTCCAAGACTCCTGCTCTTCACTGACTGTTTACAAAAGAACCTCAGCTGACTGAGTATTTAGCGCTCACTTGGTGCACCAAGGTCCTAGTGGTTATGTTCCTCTCCCCTTTCGCTGTCGGGCAGGTCCGAACTCCTTACTACCTTAGGTGCCATCTGTCACCTGACCGCTTCGTCCTCCTTGACACAGTTCGATCGTGTGCGATGGGTAAGGCATACTTGTTAATGGTTCTATTACCTATTTGTATACTACGTACAACGTCCCTTTTGCCTCTAAGCGTTTAATGCCTTTTGTGAGAGGTTTCACGCACTTGACAGGGTCTGACTGTACTATCTGTACGTATGTTGAAGAGGACAGGTGGTGGGTTTCAAGAGGTAACATCAAACACAGCCTAATGAACAGGCACTTACTTGGACTCACTGAAATTGGTGTGTTGTAAGATTAGTCTTTGGATGTACTGGTGTTTACAACCGTGATGTTAAACAGACCCATTCTCTCTCTCTCTCTCTCTCTCTCTCTCTCTCTCTCTCTCTCTCTCTCTCTCTCTCTCTCTCTCTCTCTCTCCTATTGTCAGTTTCTTCACTCTCCCGTTTTTCATTCTTTTTAACACATCACTAGTTAAAAAAGAAAAACAGTTTGAAGGATTCTTTTTTTAAAAGATAGCAAGCTTCAGCACTTCCCATCCACAGATACAGACACAGACAGACAGACAGACAGACAGACAGACACACACACACACACACACACACACACACACACACACACACACAAACACACACACATACACACAACACAATACACACACACACACAACACACACACACACACACCACACACACACACACACACACCCACACAGATGCATGAGGTTAAAAACACACACACACACAAATGTACATTTACATTATTTGCTTCTATTCTTAAGTTCACACAGCGCGTTCGTGAAAGAGAGAAAACTAATGAATGCAAGCACGCACGCTAAACACACATAATACAAGAGAGAGAGAGAGAGAGAGAGAGAGAGAGAGAGAGAGAGAGAGAGAGAGGGAGGGAGGGAGAGAGAGAGAGAGAGAGAGAGAGACAGAGACAGAGACAGAGACAGACAGACAGACAGACAGTCAGACAGACAGACAGAACATGGTAATGGTTGTAATTCCAGAGTCGGACAAAGAAAATGGTCTGTAGGTTGAGCACGCTGCAGCCCTGACCGCCATCACCCACTTCCCTTATCCCCTCACTACTACCCCGCCCCCTTTACCCTCACATCCCCCTCCAGTCTCCAAACCTCTCCTTCACCCTAATTCTATTTGGGCTAAGAGTTAATTATGCTTCCCCACGAAGTCAACGAGGTGAGGTACCAAGGGGATAAGACTGTTAGGGTGGTCTGCCTCCAGTTGGCTAATCCTCCAGCTTGGGTCTGCCAACTCCACTAGTGCTTCAGTACTGCTGCCAACGACGATTAAATCGTCAGGAGTATTATTTGATAGCTTTCGTAGTTAGTATGTGTGCACATGAGAGAGAGACAGGCAGACAGACAGACAGACAGACAGACATAAAGAGACAGACAGACATACATACATACCGACAGCCAAACAGAGAGAGAGAGAGAGAGAGAGAGAGAGAAGAGAGAGAGAGACAGACAGACAGACAGACAGACAGACAGACAGACAGACAGACAATTAGACAGACATGCATACATACAGACAAGCAGAGAGAGAGAGAGAGAGAGAGAGAGACAGAGACAGAGACAGACAGACAGACAGACAGACATACTGACAGACAGACAGAGATAAAGACAGAGATAGAGCTCTGGCTATGTGACGACTAGCCAAACCAGACCGAAGGCTATACACAGATGAAGAGAGAACTAGTAAGATAATCAGGAGGATGTGTATGGTTCACAGTTTCCCACAGTTGCTCGTTTTCTTCTAAGGCCAAATAACCGATAATGACAAATCAGCATACTACAGCGGCTCTACAATGTGGGGGTCACAGGGAGGACCTTGTGTAAACGAGGGAAGGGAGGATTTGGTGCTGCACCACCCCACAACAAAATGTGGAAAGGGATGTTAAGGGGGAGGGGGAGGAGGAATGGAATCAGAAGAACGGAATACAGGGTCAGGAAGTGGATAAGGAAGGCGATCGGGTAGGAGGGAAAGGGGGAAGGGGGACAGGGATGGGGAGGGGGGGTGGGGGTAAATACAAATTGCAAACATGGCTTGAAACTGACGTGCTACAATGGAAGGCTTGGGCGTAACAAATCTTCGCGATTGGCACCACCACTGAGGATTGAACGTTGTGGTGTGACTTGTCCTTTCCCCGATCGGGTTTGGAAGAACTTTTCAAATTTCCCCATCTCCTCATTATGTATGATTAAAAAGATAACAATAATCGATCTGTTATTCTCGTACGATCATGTTTTATGCATCTCTGCTTTTCATGTCTTTATACAAACGTTTTGTATGACATACTCATGAACTAAATATTGAGTTTTTTTAACCGTATAACATGTAAGGAAGAGAGACTTCAATCTCTTCATATTTTCAGTCTGCGTAGAAACTACATTTATGAATGTCTACTTCACCGACGTTGAAGGAAAAGTGTTGTTCATTTCCTCAGTTATCCTGATCAGTACAGAAAATATGACCAGATTCGTCCACTTCCCTGATCTGTATGGATGATGTTTCAGACCGCCAACTTCCAGGATCTGGAAAAAAAAAGTTCTTCACTGCCCCATTTCCCTCAATTGCATGGAAGGCATTCATCATTCCCTCCATTCCCTTTATATATATGGAAGCGTTCTTCAGCTCTTCTATTTACCTGATCTGTATGTGAAACATTCTTTACCTGATCTGTATGGGAGATATTTTTTATCCGACCTGTACGGACAATATTCTTCATTGCCGCCACTTCCATAATCTGTAAGAGAAGCATTCCTCAGTCAATCCTTTCACTTACTATGTACGCGCACGCTTTTCTGTCCCGAAGCTCCACCGATCTGTTAAAGAAAAAAGAAAAACAAACAAACAAACGAAACGAAACAAAAGCAGCTGATCTTCCTCATCATCCCTAACCTGCACGGAAACTGCTTTTCAATTCTTACATTTCAATGATACTGTATGGAAAACTTTTTTGTTTTTTTCTCTTTCTTCTGTTTTCTGTCCTTACTATCTCATTTCATCTATTTGCCCTTAATGGCTGCCATAGAAAATCATACACACGAAAACAGAAAAAAGAAACATGCAATCAATGGATGTACCGACGAAAGTAAACAGTTATAATGTTGGATTCAGATAAGGACTGTCTGTCTGTCTGTCTGTCTGCTCTGTCTGTCTGTCTGTCTGTCTGTCTTCTTCTTCCTCTCTCTCTCTCTCTCACACACACACACACAGTGAGAGAGAGAGAGAGAGAGAGAGAGAGAGAGAGAGAGAGATCATGTATGTGTGTTGTGTGCATGTGTGTGTGGTGTGTGTGCGCGCGCGCGCGCGCGTGTGTTGCGCACGCCCGCGCGTGCCCTCGCGCGCATGGGTGTGTTAAGGGGAAGTCAGCCACCACCAACAGTAGACGCTTGGAGGCTACTTAACTGTTCCCTTTGATGCCAGACTAAGCCACCAAAGATCAAAGCCTGAAAAAAAAGCGGTAAGAGCTGTGTGCTATGTGTGCTATGTGATCTTCTGGTCCAGGTATATGGCGTTTGAGCCCAAGTACGCTGTGCATACCAGACAGGTCTCAGACGTTAATTTACAGTGAGAACACTCGAAGATCAACTGGAAACGTGATGGTCCTGAGTACCCTTACTTCTACCCACAGTCATGGACAGCAGTGTTCAGTCTCTTTGTGACAACGCAGTGTGAAAAAAAAAAAACAATGTTGGACAGTATGTTTTAACGCTTTTGAGATCAATCCAGCCCAATCTAATGGAAATTCAGTCAACAGTAAACGTGAGAAATATCAGTTTCGTGCTAAGAGAAATATAACACAAGACACACAAATCACGAGCTAGAACTGCGATGAAGAGGAATGATGTGGATGTGAAGTGCAAAATAGGAAATGAAAACAAGTCTACGTAGTACATGAGATGAAGAAGAAAAACGAAGGATGCAATGTCAAATCCGAAATGCTGTCTACACAGCCTGAACTGGGTCATGAGGCTACTTGCAAAAGCGTTCCTTGAAGAAAAGAAAAAAAACCCGTTTTAATTGCAAACAATGGTGGTATAAAGATCAGCGTAATCTTTAAATCTGTATGCGACCTCCTGCCCCCCGAGCATATACCTGGTGAAACGATGAAAATTAGATGCCCTTGCTAGAGAGAGAGAGAGAGAGAGAGAGAGAGAGAGAGAGAGAGAGAGAGAGAGAGAGAGAGAGAGCAGCGAGAGAGAGAGCGAGAGAGAGAGAGAGAGAGAGAGAGAGAGGAGAGAGAGAGAGAGAGAGCATGCAGCACAAGCCATGACAAACTGTTTCGCACCAAATCACCTCCAATCATAGCTTGCTGTCACGGCAAGCGGAGTGACAACTACCCACTGGGCCCGATATCAATAGCCTACTGCAGGGAAGAGAAATGTATGGGTGCACGCACGCACACGTATTGACAGTTTTCTTGGAGTCTTGGACATCAGCTTAACCCCCACCCCAATCTTGTCCTTGCTACCCCATCCACCCTGTCCCCATGCACAGACAGACAGACAGACAGACAGACAGATAGACAGACAGTAGACAGACAGCAGACAGACAGACAGACAGACAGACAGACACACACACACACACACACATACACACACATTATACACACACGCACACGCACACACGCACGCACTCACGCACGCACGCACGCACACACACACACACACACACACACACACACACACGCGCGCGCGCGCGCGCGCGCGCGCGCGCGCTCGCGCGTACAGTCTGACGCAAAAATAAACAAACAAAAAACGAAAATGCTGTTCCATGTCACATATTCACGGTCTTCATATCAAAAGACAGGCTTGCAACAGGGACTTCTGACTGAATGATACACATGCTGTTTGATTGATGGATGCATATGTACGAAAATTTTATAGTGAGGGAAAACAAGGGTAAGCTAACAATCACTCCGTCATTACTTTAATGGCTTGGTAAAGATTAGAAACAAGAAAATTGGAGTAAAAAAAAAAAAAAAGGGGGGGGGGGGGGGGAGGGGGGGGGAGGCAGACTAACAATTCCTGTCATTACATTAATGACTTCCCCACGTTGAAAGAGAAGAAGAGGGATAAAAAAGAGAAGGGAGGAGCGCGGGAAGGGGAGGGGGGTGGCCGTGGAAGAAAGAGAATGGGAATGAAAATTAATGGCTTTCGCATATAGATATATAATATTTCACTACTAGCATGTGGGAACCCTCGGACAATGTATGTATGTATATCTATCTATCAATCTATTTATCTATGTAGCCATCTATATGTGTATCTATCTATCTATTTACCTTCTATCTATTCTATCTATCTATCTATCTATCTATCTATCTATTATTCGGCATACGTACAAACAAATGTAATGCTTCTTAAAGAGACAGCTATTCTGATTCAGTTACATGTCTTCGCGAAGGAGCGAACAGGATGTATGCCTATGATTGTAACATAACACACGCAAATGATGCATTACACACACTGACAGTAATCTGCCGCAGACAATTCACAGAATACCATGCGGGATTGGACCATGAAGTCCGTGTGAACGACCTCCGTCAGCCATCAAATTAACGTGGAATTACGTCGCGTATCGTTTCCAGTCACTTCAGGCAGGGACCTATAGTGGAGGAGACTGCAGAATACATAGATGTGGGAAACGTTGCTGACTGCTTTTCTCTCAGATGTAGTGTGTGTGTGTGTTGTGTGTGGTGTGTGTTTGTGTGTGTGTGTGTGTGTGTGTGTGGTGCGTGGTGTGCGTGCGTGCGTGCGTGCTGGTGTGTGCTGTGGTGCGTGGCTGGTGGTGTGTGTGTGTGTGTGTGGTGTGTTGTTTAGAAGTTGTCAACCTCCAGCGTCCCTAGCATCTGGGATTTTTCCATCCATCAGCGAGCAGACTGAAGAACCTCAGGACCCTACGATGAAGAACAAGATTGTGTTCTTTTATGCTCTACTAAGCTAGTCTATCTGTTTCTCTCACTCACACACACATTTCTGTGAAACAGTTTGAATACCCTGACAAATACATATGCATAAGTGTAGAAGTATGTGTACATGTTTATGTAGCATTAAACCATGCATCAGTCCTTTCCTCCATGCATTCACAGACACACACACACACACACACACACACACACACACACACACACACACACACACACACACACCACACCACACACACACACACACACACCACACACACCACACACACACACACACACACACACACACACGTGCACGCACGCACAGCATGCGTTAACATGGAACTTTGTAGATAAAGAAATCAAAATTCATTGGATCAAATTTAACTCTCTCTGTCTCTCTGTCTCTCTGTCTCTGTCTCTGTCTCTGTTCTCTCTCTCCTCTCTCTCTCTCTCTCTCTCTCTCTCTCTCTCTCTCCTCTCTCTCTCTCTCTCTGCCAACAGGAGCTTGACTGGTCACCCCCTCCCAAGGCGATCAACACGGCAAGTGCGCTAGGACAGGCCGGATCATCTTGTGAATATGAAATTTCTCGTTTATAATGTTGAAAATTTATATAATAAGATTAGTGATGCTTCTTTCATTGATTACATTTCTAAGTTTGATGTTGTTTGCATGACAGAAACCTTTGTTGATGAACTTTTTGACTTTAGCGGTATATTCCATGATTATATCAAATTTGCTGCTCCTGCAAAAAAGCTTTCTCGTCACGGAAGAAACTCAGGCGGTGTGTTGCTTATGATTCGAAAATCCCTATCTAAATTCGTCTCAGCTGTCAATGTCAATTGTGGAAATGTAGTTGCTGTCAACATAAACAAGTCTGTTTTCAAAAGTGACAAAGATATCCTTCTGGTTGCATGTTATATTGTGCCAGAAAATGGGCCTCTGTATAATACGATGGAAATTAAGGATGGTATAGTTAATTTGGAAGAAAGTTTAGTACATGTCCTTCAAAAGGATAATGTGCATTTGATGCTTATGGGTGACTTTAATGCAAGAACTGGGTGTGAACAGCCAAGGATAGAAGACATGAGTAATTATGCACCATGTATGGATGATAATGATGGTGATGATGGTAATGATGAGGAAACATGGAACAGGAACTCGAAAGATAACGTTGTGAATAATTTTGGTCAATCACTGTTGAATTTTTGTTACATGTTTAACTGTGTTATTTTGAACGGCTGTTTTGACAATAATTCTAGTGGTGATTTTACTTTTGTTTCACCGCATGGTGCAAGTGTGATTGATTATGTCATTATGTCAAAAGACATGTTGTCTGCGTGCAGTTGTGGTTTATGTGTTGGTGATCGAATCGATTCCTGGCACTTGCCTGTAGAGTTTATTTGGAAAAATGTGGAGCAAGAATTCATTCAGTTAGTACAGTTCAAACCAGTAATGAGAATCACTATGTATGGTCAGAGGAGTATTTGTACATTTATCAAAATGAGCAAAAATCTGCTGATTTCAAACAAAATTTAGATAACGCTTGTTCAGTTCTTGATACAGATATCGATGCTTCTCTAGAAATAGTTATAAAGTCGTTATGCAGCGCAGCTGCGTGCATGATGAGAACAACAGGAAATAAGAAGAGAAAGAGTGACTGGTTTGATGCTGAATGTCACCGTAAAAAGAAAGCAGTTAGGGGGTTACTAAGGAAATTCAAGCGAGCAAAGAATGCACGTCAACAAAAAAGAGAGGCGTACGTTAAGGAAAGAAAGGAATATAAGTATTTGTTAAACCAAAAGAAAACAGAGTATGATCAAGCAAGGTTGATTAAATTAAAGCAATCAGTACATGATTCTAAACTATTCTGGCAGACAGTCAGGTCCGTGAACACAAAATCAGTGATCTACAATTCCATATCTATAGATCAGTGGTACGAACATTTCTTCTCACTATTTAATGAATTAGATATAACGCCACATCCTGAGACATGCGAAGTCAATAGTGATGAACAAACATTGGGTGTTTCTGATGCATTATTTAATGAAGCGATTTCCAGACAAGAGGTCCTTGCCAGTATTGGTCATCTCAAGTCTGGGAAAAGCGCAGGCCCTGACAAAATCATAGGTGAAATGTTGAAACATGCAAATGTTATTGTTATTGATTTTCTGGTTGTCTTTTTCAACAAATTGTTTTATCATGGAATTTTCCCTAAACAATGGTCACGATCCATTATCGTACCAATATATAAGAAAGGAGACGTTAATCAGCCAGATAATTATCGTGGCATAGCCTTAACAAGTGTTGTAAGTAAAGTTTATACACACATTTTAACGAAAAGGTATCCATGTGGGCAAAAAAGAAGAAAACATTCTTGAAGAGCAGGCAGGTTTCCGAGCAGGGTATAGTACAATTGACCATATTTTCACCCTCTACGCTATCATACAAAAGTCTTTACAAAAGAATTCTAAACTGTACGTTGCATTTATTGATTTTTAAAAAGCGTTTGACTCTGTGAACAGGAATTCACTATGGGCAGTTTTGAGGAGGAATGGTGTGAATGGCAAAATGTATAAGGCGTTAAGAGGTATTTATGATTCTGTGTTGGCTTGTGTTCGTGACAAATGTTGTTATTCTGATTATTTCAATTGTCCTAGGGGAGTGAGACAAGGTTGCCTACTGAGCCCCATATTGTTTTCCTTTTTCATTAATGAATTAGCTGTAGAATTGTCTGTGACTGGAAAGCATGGAATACAGTTGATTCCTGGGGCAGCGGAAATCTTTCTTCTTTTGTTTGCAGACGATGTCATACTGTTGTCGAATACAATAATAGGTCTTCAGAACCAGCTTGACAGCTTAAAAAGAGAAACAGATAGATTACATCTGAGTATTAATCTTAAAAAGACAAACGTAATGGTGTTTAGAAAGGGAGGTCCTTTGGCTGCCAGGGAGAGATGGTTTTATGGAGGTAAAGAAGTGATGGTTACAAATTCTTACAAATATTTGGGAATGGTTTTTACCACAAAATTAGGTATTAGTAGCAGTTTAGTAGACGTCTGTAGAAAAGGGAAGAAAGGGGTAATGGACATATTGAGATCCATGAGAAAATTGAACACTGGGGATGTAGATCTGTTTTGCAAACTATTTGATACACAAATAGAGCCCATATTAACTACGCAGCTGAAGTGTGGGGACTGGAGGAAGATAGGAAAAAAGTTGAAAAAGTGCATAGCTTTGCAATAAAAAGACTTTTAGGTCTTCCCCTCCACACTTCTAATACTTTAGTTTATGGCGAAACCGGAAGATATCCCCTCTGTATTCGAATGTCTGTAAAGTGTATTAAATATTGGCTTAAACTTATTAACTTACCAATGTCGAGAATTTGCAGACAGTCATATGAAATGCTTGTTATACAACATGAATCTGGTTACTTAAATTGGGCGTCAAATGTTAAGAGAATTTTATGCGAGAATGGATTTGGTATTGTATGGTTAAGCCAAGGTGCAGGTTGTGAGTATGGTTTTATTAGTGAATTCAAAGATAGACTTATCTCCTGCTATAAACAGCATTGGCATTCAGAATTGGAAGCTAATGATAAATATAGGTGGTTTTATTCTTTCAAAAATGTTTTTCAAGCAGAAAAATATCTATCATTTGTATCGGATAAATGGCATAGGGTTAGTCTTATCAGATTCAGACTAAGAGTTCAGCGGCCTAAAAAATTTCAAACAATGGTTTCAAACTGAAGAAGATAAAAACAACGTTTGCCCATCGTGTGGAAATGGAACAGAAGATGAAATTCATTTACTGTTCAATTGCTCTGCTTATAATGAAAAACGCAAAAGCTGTGATATTCTAAATTCCTTTACAGGAAATCCTGATCAGAGATCGGTAACATATATTCTTTCAAATAACAATGAAAATGTAACGATATCCCTGGCTAGATTCTTGGCAGAAGCAATGAAGATTAGGAAAGTGTTAATTGAACAAAGTCAGCAAATTACAAGATGATCCACCATCTGTATACGTGCGTTCGCGCATGCATCTCTTTGTTTCTGTCTCTGTCTCTGTCCCTGTCTCTCTCTGTCTCTCTCTCTCTCTTTCTCTCTTATCCGTCTCTCTCTCTCTTTTCTCTCTCTCTCTCTCTCTATCTCTCTCTCTCTCTCTTCCCCTCTCTTTCTCTCTGTGTGCGCGCGTGTGTGTGAGTGTGCATGCGCGAGCGCGCGCGTGTGTATGCACCTGCATGCGCATGTGTGTGCATATTTTCTTTCATGCGTGTGTGTGTATAGTCTTTTGATAAAGATATGAGATCATTTATGATAAAACATTTAGTCATATATGATTTTCCCCCTTGTCTGAAAGGGCTGTACAGCTATTGGACAATAAAAAAGTGTCGCTGTGTCAGTGTCTCTCTCTCTCTCTCTCTCTCGGTTTGTCTGTCCGTCTGCCTGCCTGTCTGTCTTGTGTTGTCTGTCTGTCTGTCTGTCTCTTTCTCTCTGTTTCTCCCTCTCTCTCTCTCTGCATGAGTCTCTCTCTCTCTCTCTCTCTCTCTCTCTCTCTCTCTCTCTCTCTCTCTCTCTCTCTCTCTCTCTCTCTCTGCACAATTTCATTTGAACAAACGAAGTAACGTATCACCAAACTGGGCACTATGTTTTGTTGATCAAGCTGTCTGATGACTCGAACCTCTTCGACATACAAGTCACATCAAAGACAGCTCTTTTCAACTCTCTTGCTTCCCGACACTCTGTCTGTCTGTCTGTCTTCTCCCCCCCCCCCCTCTCTCTCTCTCTCTCTCTCTCTCTCTCTCTCTCTCTCTGTCTCTCTCTCTGTCTCTCTCTGTCTGTCTGTCTGTCTGTCTGTCTCTGTCTGCTCTCTCTCTCTCTCTCTCCTCTCTCTCTCTCTCTCTCTCTCTCTCTCTCTCTGATATGAAAATCTGACTTGATTCCTCAAAATTCACGAGACGAGGCAAAGAAAGATTTAAGAAAGGGTAGTTTTCTGGTCTGTGTGAAACCAAGGTTGGGCCAATAAATACAAACTTATTCTTCGTCCTAGGAGGAAATGATATGGGAATCAGGAGAAGAAAAAACAACGTGAACCCCTCAAAAACATTTAATGGCATCTGAGTTTTAAACACAATGTAAAGAGCTGGCAGAGGGAAAATCTAGTGTAGAAATTCAGATGTAGATGAAGACAGCTGAAAGAACAGAAGTTATCATGGTATCCATCAACGAATCCACTCACAAACAATTAGTCCGAATAGAGATGCTAGTGAAGCTGAGTGGCCGAACAATCTAAGGAAACTGTGCAGCGTACAACTTCACAACTTCATGTCTATAACTGTCGGCAGAAGCCGTCAAAGAAGCACTGGACTGGCTTATATTCTCAGGCGTACCGGACAACCACTGAGCTGTGGTGCTGACTAATGCGTCGATCTGTCTATGTAGCTATTTATGTATCTATGTGTCAATCTACCAATGTCTCTCTCTCTCTTTCTCTCTCTCTCTCTCTCTCTCTTCTCTCTCTCTCTCTCTCTCTCTCTCGTGTGTGTGTGTGTGTGTGTGTGTGTGTGTGTGTGTGTGTGTGTGTATGTGCGTGTGTGTAGACATAAACACACACACACACACACACACACACCACACACACACACACACACACACACACACACACACACACACACGCCGCACGCACGCAGATAGAGAAAGAGTGAGAGAAAAAGAGAGAGAGAGAGAGAGAGAGAGAGAGAGAGAGAGAAAAGAGAGAGAGAGAGAGAGAGAGAGAGAAAGAGAGAGAGAGAAAGGGAGAGACAGACAGACAGACAGACAGACAGAGACGAGAGAGCGAGAGAGTGGCAGGCAGATTCAGAGAGAGCCAGCCAGCCAGCAAGTCAGACAAACAGATATCTATCTCAACATGTGATTAACTGCTGGCCATAATGATCGTCTAGCATTTTTTTTTTTTTTTTTTAGCACAGCATGTTTAATTTCCAACACGTTCCTTTCAGCTTGATCCTGAGTGCTTTCGCCCAAACTGTTTGCCGCCAGTTCCTGTCCAGTTCTCTATTGCAGATACATTTATCATACGTGAGAACTTGAGCTGACTTAGGTCGACGTGGCGGTGGCCATCCCCTCTTTATATCTGGACTCTCTCCTGTGTCCCCTACCCATCAACTGCCAGAAGGTCTGTCTGTAGCGGGAGCCCATGCTGTAGTAGATGGCGATGTTGAAGGTGGCGTTGATGTAGGACATCATGTCCAGCAACCAGATGAAGGTGAAGAACAGGTTCTGTTGACTGCGCCCTGCGTTCAACTCTGGCATCGACATCATCGCCACCCTGCCAACACATACACTGGGCATGTTGGATAACTATATTTCACCCTGCCCGTTATGAGTTACAAGACTGAGTGCCAATACCGCCATCACTGCCACCACCATCAACGCCGCCATCACCACCATCACCGCTGCCATTAGCAGCAGCAGCACCACCACCACCACAACCACACCACCACCACCACCACCACCACCACCTTTACCGCCATCACACCTTCGCCATCACACCACTACCACCATTACCACCAGCGCCAGCACCACCACTACCACCGCCGCCATTACTGCCGCCATCAGCAGCAGCAGCACCACCACTATCATCGCCTCCACCTCCACCACCAGCAACAATACAAAAACTATGACAACCGTGACAACAAAAACAACACCAACAACACAAACAACAACAGCAAGGTCCTGTCACCACTTTGATAAGTGGTAATAACAGCAACATCATGCTCACCATGACAATGTCCACTCCTGTGGTTCATAAGTTCGGTTCTTAAGTTACTCATGAAATGGATGCAATCAGCGGAACGAAGACCCAAAGATATTGCCCAGCAATGGGAAAGGAGGGCTGATCATCTTTGCTATGTGTTCTTCAGGTGGATTCGAAAGAATGAGAGAAAATAGGCAAGGGTAACGTATTTCTCCGATTAAACAAAACACATTTTAGGGGGTGCTCTTCAGGCGATCTTTGCCAGCGTTTTCATTCATTTAGTTTAGTTTAGTTCAGTTAGTTCAATTTAGTTCAGTTCAGTTTCGTTTTGCTTCGTTTAGTTTAATTTAATTAGATTTAGTTTAGTTTAATTAGATTACGTCTCGTCTTCGTTTAGTTTAGTTTAGTTTAGTATAGTGTCGCAGTTGAGCGGTTTTTTTTTAAAAGTCAAATTTGCAGTTCATCATGACTAAATATAAACATTTATATCAAGTATAAGTCCCAAGCTTCATTAGACTCGGTAATATTGTAGTAGAAATTACGCCAGTCTCCATGGCAGGTTTTTGTATCCGCAGTGTTAAGAACTGCTTCGTTTCGATTTGGTTCTAACAGTACCTTTGTGATCAGTTTACTTTTGTGTCCTGGCTGAGTTCCATGATCAGATATCGAACTGGTTGTATTACCGCTAATGACATCTTACTAAAATTGACCACCTGCATTGTTTCTAGTTGAGTCTCATGATCAGATATCGAACTGGTTGTATTACCGCTAATGACATCTTACTGAAATTGCACCTGCATGTTTTTAGTTGAGTCTCATGATCAGATATCGATGGTTTATTACCATGATGACATCGTGATGAGAGTAACCATTTACAGCCCTGCTGCTTTACCACTGGAGAGAAAAAAAACTTAATCTAATTTGCTTCCCAAAGCTTTCAACAGAGGAAGAAGAAGAAGAAGAAGAAGAAGAAGAAGAAGAAGAGAAGAAGAAGAAGAAGAAGACAAGAAAAAAAAGGAGGAGGGGAAGCAGGAGGAGGAGCAGCAGCAGCAGCAACAGGAGGGGGAGGAAGAGGAGGGTGTGCTTGAATACCTAAGTGGCGAAAGGTACGTTAAAAACAAACCCACTAAAGCAAATCTCTGAGCTTGTGCTCCAGGATCCGGAATAATAATGTCCGAAAGGCAACATGTGCTATCGGACAGAGTGTTAGCTCTACCGTTGTATTATGCAAACACTGCCAAGGCTAGGAGATTCCAAAATGAACCTCACCTGGATCTCCTAAGAGATGCAGTCCCATCCTGATGACAAAATTGATGATGTCGGGGAAAATACAGGCAGGGCTGGGGTGGGAGACAAACAGGGTCAGTATGGTACCGCCCCGTAGCAATGGTTCCCTGCTCAATATATTTCACGCTTGATACTCCCTTTGCTCCATACTCCTCTTGCTCAACACTCCTCCTGCTTGCCTATGGCATGTATGCCTTTCAGTGCATGCGCCCGCGTGGTTTATAGCTGCGATGTGGACAATATTTCCGTCTATACCCTCTCCTGAAAAACAAGCGCTTCTTTCCGATATGGGTTGGGGAGTAATGAACGGGGAGTGTATTGAGCTTTGGGAGTATCGAACTGAGGGAATATCAGATACGGGGACTATTAAGCAAGTGGAGTATCAAGTAGTGAGAACATGGAGTACTGAGCGCTGGTAATATTGAGCGGGAGGAGTATAGAGCCAGGTGAGTACTGAGCAAGGAGAATGTCAATACGTTTCCTGAAGAACTAGTTAAAAATATGTGCATTACAGTGTACTTCTCTCTGACGGCATGGTGGCGTCATCTGTTATCTAATTTATGGAATAGTTGACGACCTGTATCTTTGCTTTCAGCTCAACCAAATGAATGAAATCGCTAACCTGAACATGCCCAGAGGAAAGACACAGATGACAAAGAAGATGGAGTTGTAGACCAACATCATGGTCAGTGCCACTTCTCTTGCTGACACACTGCTACTGGAGGAGGTGCCAGCCCTCCACGCTGTTGCCTGACGGAGTTTGATTAAAGTCACTGCTGTTGTCACCACCACTACCACAATAGCCACCAAGGGGAATACCGGTGCCATATACAAAAGCGTCAAGAATGTCCACCGCTCTCTGGTTGTTCAGGTAAAACTGTCCGGCACCGAAAGTCCACACGGTAGAGGAAATGACGGAGTCATAGGCACAGACCACACGGTATCGCGAGGTGACGAGGAA
>CM065729.1:26622744-26625244 GCA_033310375.1 Conus canariensis | reverse complement strand
GTGTGTGTGTGTGTGTGTGTGTGTGTGTGTGTGTGTGTGTGTGGTGTGTGTGAGTGTGAGTGAGTGTGTGTGTGTGTGTGTGTGTGTGTGTGTGTGTGTGTCTGTCTGTCTGTCTGTCTGTGTGTCTGTGTGTGTGTGTGTGTGTGTGTGTGTGTGTGAGAGAGAGAGAGAGAGAGGAGAGAGAGAGAGAGAGAGAGAGAGCTTGCTTGCGTGCGTGGATGTGTAGGTGCGTGCGTGTGTTAGTACGACGTGCGTGTATGAGTTTGTGCAGCGAACATCAGAACGAACAGACAGAACAGAAATAGTTTAAGCAGGAGAGAATTGAGCAACACACACACACACACACACACACACACACACACACACACACACACACACACACGCACGCACGCACCACACACACACACACACACACACACACACACACACACACACACACACACACACACACACACACTCGTCTAATATCACTTAAGGGTGAACAGACGTAAAACTAAAGAACGAACACACACACACACACACACACACACACACACACAACACACACACACACACACACACACACACACACACACACACACAAGTTTTGTCCGACTCCTACAATTTGCTTTCATGTCTTGACCAGTACACCAAAGAGTTTCTGTTACAGACGGCGAGTCCCTTCACATCTGGATGTAACTTGCGTAGTCCGTGTTAGTGGCTTTTAAGTTTATCTGTATAGAACACGTAACTCAGAACGTTTCCTATAAGATGCGTATTGTGAGCCTACCTCTCCGCATTTTGGAAAAGCCTGGCTTAATGGTTCATGATTTACAATAAAAATGGAATGAAAACGTCATTCGTAAGAACCCAGCTTGGTGCAGGATGAAATGAGTCTTATATACGCCTGTTTCATCTGTTCACGAGTAAAAAAGAACAACAACAACAACAACAGCAACAACAACAACAACAACACAGTTACATCTGCAAGCTGAAGTAATTATACGTCATGCGGTGTGGAAGTGTTTCTTTCTTAGAGAGAGAGAGAGAGAGAGAGAGAGAGAGAGAGAGAGAGAGAGAGAGAGAGAGAGAGAGAGAGAGAGAGAGCAACAGAGACAGGAGACAGAGAGAAACAGGGAGACAGAGAGAGGGAGACACACTGAGAGAGAGAGAGAGAGAGAAAGAGAGAGAGAGAACGAGAGAGAGAGAGAGAGAGAGAGAGAGAGAGAGAGTGTGTGTGTGTGTGTGTGTGTGGTGTGTGTGTGTGTGTGTGTGTGTGTGTGTGTAGTTCCTGAAACAACTCATAATGTCAAACGTCGATTTTGCCGATCAGAAATAGATGCGTGAGAATTTCAAGTAAATAAATGAATAAATGAAAGAATACATAAGTTAGTAAATATATAAATAAATAAGTATATAAGCTGGCAAACGAATAAAAGATAAATAAACGGATCATAAATACACAGAGAAACAAACATACAAGAAATAGATAGGCAGATAAATAACTAAATAAACACACAGACAAATTAGCATATCAATACGTGAATAGATAAATAAATCAAACAAATGAATAAATGGTTATTTCTTGGTAGAAAAAAGGCGAATCTCTGTGAAAGAACATATGGAAATACTAGTAATTTAGTAACGATGATTTTGGAATATTCATGTTGTGTGGAGACTTGGACAAGGTTAATAATAATAATAATAATAATAATAATGTATAATACTTATATAGTACATTTCTTGTTGTACAACTCAATGCGGTTACATCCACCATTTGCACTTATTCATACAATATTCATGCACACAGCAAAAAGAAAATACACAATGGCAGACGCACCTACATGCATAAACTGTCTCACCGAACTAGTTGTGGAGGAATTTAAGAGAGATCTAGTCATCTACAGAAGAGAATATCAATGGTGCAGGCCAATGATAAATAATACTTTGATACCGCAGTTTGCCGAATGCCATCCAAAACTATAAGACATGGAGTAAGTTTTCAGAGTTTCGAATCACTTGATTCCCTTCAGTTACCGAGCTGGGTGTATACAGTTGTGTGTCAACGGCAAACCGTTCATGAGATGATACAAACAGAAGTTGGTGAGTTAATGTAAGGACGGTAGTTATAAACATGGCGCATAGAACATGCCACTAACAGAACCTTGTGATACTCCTTGTTCTAAGACCGTAGCAGATAGATAGAGGCCATCTGTTAATATCACATCACTTGACCTGAACGCTGTTCCGAACATTGAGTGAAGGTTGTTGTGTAAAGCCTTGCAGTACGTATAGGACAGTGTGTGGTTCACGTCGTATGCGTGTATGGCATTCACAGCACGCATGGGATTTGTACTCATAATCTAGAACCATGATGCAAAACATATTACACAGCTATTTCAGAGTGTGACTTGGTCTCTTTGTGGCAGCACTAACTTCTGAACCCCTACGCTCCCTCCGAAGAGAGAGAGAGAGAGAGAGAGAGAGAGAGAGAGAGAGAGAGAGAGAGAGAGAGAGAGAG
>CM065729.1:26615244-26617744 GCA_033310375.1 Conus canariensis | reverse complement strand
GATCGAGGTTAAATAGAACTAAGATTGAGGAAACGATTTGGCTTTGACACGTGACAGGGATAACCGGTTATACCTAATCAGTGAGAGAGCAGTTGAGACGGTCAAGGGCGTGACATTTTATTCCGCGCTTGGATTTGTGTCTCTAGTTTAACTTTAACCTTTAACTACGCGCAGGAATAGCCACAAGGCAAATATTGAATTAACATTGAGAGTTCTGCGAGGTGTCTGCTACGTGGTTGCTGTTTGCTTGTTTCACATATTTTAGTGAGACAAGCATGATTTCTTGAGAGCAGTCTTTGAGCAGAAAGAAGATTAAGGTAAGGAGTTGACTGGCTGGTATGAAAAAGGCGGGGGAGGAGGGAACCCTGTTCTCTCCCTAAGTGGCATTACCGCCACACCGTTCATTCCAACGCCACGTTTACTACCACACCGAAGTTGTACGTATGACAACCTAAGCACCGGCAGTCTACAGAAGAAAATCAGTACGAAGTCATCTGGTGGAAACAGACGAGCTGATATACCTGAGTTTAGCCCATGGAGTATGATAAAAAAAAATGACAAGCTCGTTAAGCATGGTTCAAAGAGCGCCAGTGAATGTGGGCATTTGCATCAGAAACCTCACAGGATGCATGTTCTGCACAGATCTGATATCAAAGGTATTAAGTTGTGAGATTGAGGCAGACCAAAAAGCAAACAGCAACAACGAAACAGAGAGAGAGAGAGAGGAGAGAGAGAGAGAGAGAGGAGAGAGAGAGAGTGTGTGTGTGTGTGTGTGTGTGTGTGTGTGTGTGTGTGTGTGCACGCTCCTTTACTTTTCAAACAGGTAAACAAATCCATTCAGATAGATCCACATTACATTATCGGCAAACCACAAACTCTTTCATAGGCGTCATCGAATGATCTGACGTTGACGTCCTATTCATTTTAAGGTGTGAGGACCAAATTGTTGCTTCAGTTCACAGACTGCAGAGAGCACTCTTGGGAAAAAAAATATATAGACGTTATTGCTCTACAGATGTCAGTCTTGCTTAACTGGTGATTGTGAAAGGGGAAATAGGTAGATGTGTTCGCAAAAAAAAAAAAAAAAAGAAAAAAAAAAGGGGGGGGGGGTAGGTGAGCGGGGACGGGGATGGAGTTTGAGTGGGGAGAAAGAGGAGAAAGCGTGAACGGGAGTGGTGTGTGTCTTATTATACAACAGCAGTCATCAAGTATAGACGGCCAGACTTAGACAATTGTCCAGCACTTTGTGTCCTTTCTCTTCATTACCAAGAATGCAGTGACAAGACAAACATACAGGGTGCTAACATTGCTTTGCTGGGACAACGTGATGATCCTGCGAACTGAAACCGCAACGAACGAAATGGTCAACCTGGACAGTACAGAACTTCGCCAAGCTCGACTAGAGCCTACATCCTCCTTTTCAATCAGTTCAGGAGTGAAGACGATGTTATTTCCAGCCAGGATAAGTAATAGAAGACATTAATCGAAAGAGCTTTGTTCCCCATTGTACGTCTTTAAAGGGAATTTGGAAACACGAAATGTCCACATTTGGATAGTTTAGTGTGTCCATATTCCATCTCATATGTCATTTAGTACATATTTTTACAGTTCGTTAGAAAAAAAAAAAGAAAAAAAAAAGAAACTTCAAAAGTTCTCATATTCAGTAGGAAATGTGTAATAATTTCCTTGAACGGATATATGTGCGCCGACTGATCCGGATCAGTATGGCGGATCCGCACTAAAAGGTTTTTACTTTGTCTTTGGGCCATATTCCCTCTTTGTAAACTTTGGCAGAAGCAGACCGAGCTGTTATGTACGATCGTGACTGTTGTTAGACAACACACTAAAACAACCAGTGAACGAAGATGAAAACATCACTTTTTAATGGATGTGATGGTAGCTAAACAGTCTCTCTCTCTCTCTCTCTCTCTCTCTCTCTCTCCTCTCTCTCTCTCTCTCTCTCTCTCTCTCTCTCCTGAAGAGAAGCAACAGTCTGAATGGCGGTAAAGGGTTTAATGTACGGTGAATGGACGGGGGTGGAGTGGTGTGGAGATTCAAATGGGCCATCATTTGGGAAAAAAAGGTCTGCGATCAACCTTGACACGTGGCAAGGCTAACCTTTTAAAATTGGTCAGCCAGATATTCGCTGTGAGCGTCAAGGCATGAGAATGACTGTCAGTCTTTCATTTGATTTGTGTGTCTCTTAGCATGTAGCAGAACAGTCAAACAGCAAATACTGCATGGAAACCGAACATAGTGAGGAGGAATGTCACGTATTTGGCGCATGTGTAATCCAGATGTTCAAATGACAAGAACGTCTTCAAACAGCGATGAATTACAGGTGTGTCCTGTTGCAGCATGAACACTGACACTCCACAAAGAGCAATCAATATGGAGTTATCATGCAGGTAACCTGCAAAAGAAGGACCTGCATTACTTCTACGGCTTCCGGGCAACCTGCCAATGGAGACTCTGCACTAATGCAACGGTAGAAGAAGTG
>CM065729.1:26607744-26610244 GCA_033310375.1 Conus canariensis | reverse complement strand
TCCAATGACGATCTAAAAAAGAGTGATACCCCTCACCTACTTGCTGTTTCTTTTCGATCTCATGTTCAATCAAATTATTCTAACCATTTGAAGGTATATACCGATGGTTCTCTTACTGACACTAATATGGCGGGGGCTGGGTTTGTAATACCTGGACTAAAGAAAGAAAAATCGTTTCATATTGGTGCAGGTCATTCTATTTTCACAGCAGAACTGTAGCCATTCTCATGGCTCTGCGATACATTGTTAATCTTCCTATGGTTATATTTCCAATACTTTTTTGTGTTGACTCTAAGTCTGTCTTATTTACACTGAAATCCATGAAGTCTAGCGACAGATGTGACTTAGTAATTGAAATTAATCATCTCATACATTTTCTAATTCAAAAGGGTTCCAGTGTAACATTTACTTGGGTTCCATCACATTGTGGTATTTATGGAAATGAATGGGCAGACAGAGTAGCTAGAGGAGGTGCAGTACAAAGAATTCGTTGTGAAAACGTTCATATTCCTTTGTCTGTAAAGGAATGCTATAATCTTTTAGAAAAAGACACCAAAGCTCGTGTGGGTTATAATGTAAATCGGCACACCTCTTACAGCATGTCTTTGTTGAATGTTTTTCCCAGGGAAATTTCCAGTTTGTGTTTTAGACTTAAATATAATTCATTAAAATGTAAATATGTTGATACTGCAAAATGCATATGTGGGGAAAAGCTTTTGACATTTCATGTACTATTTAATTGTCCCACTATGCGGCAGTACTTACCCAATTTTCAGTTACCAAATAATCCTACAATTGATGATTTTAAGACTCTAACTTCAAATCATTCATTTTTGGTTAATGTATCAACATATTTATTTCGCAGTCCTATCGGTACATTAGTATGAGATTTCAGTATGTTTGAAGCAAACATTGTTTATGTTGTTCATGTTCACTGATTTAAGCTTTATTTTTAATTATGTTTTCATTTGTATAATAATATCAATGTCATCTTGATGTATATCATTTACAAATATCATAATCGTCTAAAAACACGCCATGTGAAAAGACGTAAAACTAAACAAACAAACAAACACACACACACACACACACACACACACACACACACACACACACACACACACACTCACACACACACATTCACACGCGCGCACACACACACACACACACACACACACACACACACACACACACACACCACCACACACACCACACACACACACACACACACACACACACACACACACACACACATTCCCACGCAGACATAAACAACACACACACACACACACACACACACACACACACACACACACACACACACATTCTCACGCAGACATTCAAACACACACACACACACACACACACACACACACACACACACACACACACCACACACCACACAACCATTGCAGAAGGGAATTGTCCAATTTCATGCCAACAAAACACGGTGATTTAACGCCTTTATCACATTCCTGGGAGAATTTAGAGTGGGAAAGAACGAGCGCGAAAAGCTAATTTTGTGCATTCTCAGGAGCAATGTTTTTTTGAAGAATTTCTGTTTCAAAGGAAATGAATGAAAAAGAACCAAGAAGAACAGAAACCACTTGATCTTTAATTTGATTTCACATATGCACAAAGCCATAGCTTACCTTTATCCCTCAGTGACAAGTATTGGTGTCCAAGAATCTACTCTTACAATCTGCACTTTGTCGCAGTTACATCCAGGAAATGTTACCGTACCTAACACGCCCTGTTGAAATGAAATCGGCCCTCTTTTGTGAAATCAGGGAGTTAAAGAAAAAAAAAAGAAAGAAAAAAGTGCTCAGGCGTGACCCGACGCATGCATCTGATGACAAGCCCCTTCCCCACCCCGAACCCCATCCGGCCACCAACCCTTCAGGCGCACCCTACACATCAGCACACCTACCTACCGACCCAACCAGAGAGAGAGAGAGAGAGAGAGAGAGAGAGAGAGAGAGAGAGAATCGGTCATCCGTACTGGTGACTAAAACAGAAACAACACAATGTGGCCCAGAGCTAGAGAGATGATAAAACAAGAGCAGAAGAAATGAGCCAACAGCTGAAAGCTGTAAAAACGTGTGACATACTCAACCACATCATTTAAAACTGTCCAACGTAAAGAAACAGGTCAGTCAAGAAAGATTCGTGCATTTTTTCCCCCGTTTTCCGTTTATTATTCAATTATTATTTTTTTCATTGTGTTATGATCTTCCCAAATCCATTTACCACAGCCAACTAGAGTTATTTCCTTTCTCTCAAGCTATTGTGTCCAAACTGTAATAAATGGGTTTTCACAACCTGATTTCTCTTCGTACGTGTTTTGATAGAAACAAGATCATTACCATGGCGTCATAGTCATGCTGCTGCTCCTGCTCCTGCTCCTCCTCCTCCTAATCATCATCATCATCATCATCATCATCATCGTCATGCTCCTCCTCCTTCTCCTGCTCATCATCATCATCATCATCACCATCAT
>CM065729.1:26590244-26595244 GCA_033310375.1 Conus canariensis | reverse complement strand
AAAGTAGCAGGTGCCGTTTGACGTGCACAAGTTGAACTGTGGGATGAGATGTACGCTGGGGTGACAAGTCAGTATACCCTTATAAACCTAGTCTAAGGAGGCGTGATGGGCAAGGTGGTGAGTAAAGCGGGCAAGTTTCCTCTGACATTCGCTTATTCCCTACTAACTAGGCACTCACGTAAATCGGAAGAGGCTGGTGCTGTCCACACAAGGTAGGGAAAGGGGAAGAACGTAAGAGGGTATGGTTATCACAGAAGCCCTCAGTAGTTCATAAGACAAAGAGATACAACAGACTAGTTGTTAAGAAGGGGTGGTGATGGGCACTTTGTAAACTCGATCTCTAGTGTGATCTCTCTCTCTCTCTCTCTCTCTCTCTCTCTCTCTCTCTCTCTCTCTCTCTCTCTCTCTCTCTCTCCACACACACACACACACACACACACACACACACACACACACACGTGTGTGTGTGTGTGTGTGTGTGTGTGTGTGTGTGTGTGTGTGTGTGTGTGTGCAAAAATATTTTAATGTCGTGCCAATTTCTTTCCTTTTTTTTTTACTTTATTGTTTCTAAAATCCAACAGCAGATCAAGTGAGGCATCTTTTACATATGTAGTCAGTAGCATCGTATAGCAACCAGACATCCTCTATGTATGCATTCCCTGTGAATTCCATTTGATCTTTATTGATATTTTAAAGTTTGGTAGTATATCCTTTAAGTGATGCGATTCTTGAAATTTCAAGAATCGCATCACTTAAAGGATCTCTCTCTCTCTCTCTCTCTCTCTCTCTCTCTCTCTCTCTCTCTCTCTTTCTCTGTATATATATATATATATATATATATATATATATATATATATACAGAGAAAGAGAGAGAGAGAGAGAGAGAGAGAGAGAGAGAGAGAGAGAGAGAGAGACTCAAATGTTTTTTAGTCATATAGGCCATAGCCCCTTAGAATGGGCGTATACACTGTGATTCATGTCAAAAATTGATAATGGTATTCTTTACGTTATATACACACTTCGCTTCTTGAATGCTTTATATAGATAAATGGCTAACTGTTTAACAGTGTTTTCATTTGATGACGACATTAACAGGGTTAACCTGAAAAGGCAAGGATTATTGAAATACTTTGGTGGGATGAATTGCTCTCTAAGATCTTTTAATACTGGACAAACCAATACAAAATGAACTTCATCCTCTTTCATAACTTGACATAATGGACAGATCAGATTTCTGGTAAACGACTGTCTATAACGGAAATAATGTGTAAAAAGATCAGAGACACCAAATTTAAACTTAGTCATAATGCGTTTTATATGTTTGTCTATTTTCATTGACATGTAGACAGGTAAACATCGTAAATGGCTATACGTTCTGTATAATTCAAATCTGTCACTGTTCTGTACATGAGAATTCCAATTCTGCCAGCTGCAATCAACCTTGATAAAAACATCCACATCACCAACACCTTGGCTCATCCATACAAATCCGAAACCGTATTCACACAATTTCATTCTCACATTAGTCACCCAGTTCTTTTTTCCTCTGTCATCTAAGTGTAACATCATTCGATATGCTTTGTGTGGCAATCTGTAATCCTGCATCTGAATCATTTTCAGCCAGTATGGAACACATTTAACGGCGGAATTCAAATATATTGGAAATCTAGCTGTTTCACCATAAATAAATCATTTGGTGTTTGCAATGATACTCCAAGGAATTTCTTCAAAGCAAAAAGATGGATCTTCTCACAATGTACAATAGCAGCAGGATCAAGGCCCCATACTTCAGCTCCATACTGTACCATAGGTTGAACTTGGGCATCAAATAACTTCAAAAACAAAGTAAGGGAGTCGTTTTTTAGCAACGACAATTCCTTTAATATGCACAGTAATACAGTTTTTGCTCTACGTGCTAAATCCTTGCAGGCAAAGACAAAGTTCAAGCGCGTTGAGAAATATATACCTAAGTATTTATATACGTTTACAACAGGCATTATAGAACCATTATATGTCCATCTCTCTCTCGCTGCAAGATATCCACCCTTTCTGAAAACAATTATATTGTTTTTTGCCATATTGATTTTTACTTCTAATGAAGCAGCAACTCTTTGTAAAGTATTTAACTGGGCTTGTAGCCCAATAACTGTTTCTGATACCAAGGCTACATCGTCAGCCAAAAGAAGAATGAAAAATCTCCAAACCATCATTTATAAAATTTGCACCGTGCCTTCCACAACGTATAACTTCCTGTGTTAATTCATAAATGAATAAAGAGAACAGAAGAGGGCTACAGACATCGCCCTGTTTCACACCAGAAGTACAATTTATATAGTCTGTTAAAGCAGCACCAGATTGCACTCTTGCCTTTACACAATCATACATACTTATAACACATTTATAAAGTTTCCCATGAATACCAGTTTTAAGCAGGATAGGCCACAGCAACGTTCTATTTACTGAATAAAACGCCTTCTCAAAGTCAAGGAATGCAACATACAATTTGCGATTAAAACAAAACTGTTTTTGTACAAATGCCATCAGTGTGAACATGTGGTCAACAGTAGAATAATTTTTCTTAAACCCAGCTTGGTATTCTCCGGTAATGTTATTTTCTTCCACCCACTCCTGTAATCTCCTGTTGATTATAGCACTCTACAGTTTACTGCAAATATTACACAACCAAATTCCTCTATAATTATTTGGATTGTTTGCATCTCCTTTTTATACAACGGGATAACAATAGACTCGGACCAACATCTGGGGTATACCCCTTGATCAAACAAGGAGTTAAATACTTTAACTAAAAAAATCTAGAAACAAGTTTGACTGGCACGCAGTTTTTATTAGTTCACCTATAATTCCGTCTGGTCCTGCAGCTTTGCGAGATTTGATCTTTCTCAGAGCAATAGAACTTCTTCTTTGGAAATGGGACGATTTAGATTGTTGTCGTCTTAATCGGTTCCATCGATGTAATTTTCATTTTCCATATCATTATAAGAGCTAGCATTTCCTTCAAGCAGATCCCTGAAATGATGAAACCATGTTTCTAAACTTATATCGTTTACAGGTTGTTTTCTTTTTTTTCGATTTTTTGTGAACGCAGTCCCAAAAAATCTCTTTGATTATTTACAGAATGAACTACTTCTGTCAATAAAACTTCCATATTGTTTTTCCTTTCTTGCTAAAAGATGTTTATATTCTCTCCTAGCTTTGCAATAGGCCACACGAGACGGTTCTGACAAACAACGTCGAAATCTGTTCAATAGATTACGAGCATTTCTTTTGTTAAGTCTGCATTCCATATCAAACCAGTCGTCTTCTTTTTGATATTTTCCAATATAAACTTGTTCCTTCAAGCATTCCGCTGCCTCTTTTATACAACAATTAAACACGTTTAATGCATCTTCAATGTTACTATCAACCAGTCGTACGGCCTCTTGCATGCGCACTCGCATTTCATCGGAAAAAAAAATAACAGTTTTAAACAAATTTGCATGAGTTTCGCTCCAAACATTTTTTTTTTCAATTGTACAGCGCCTGTTGTTGACCTGTGAGGATTCATAGTTATGACATGGGGAAGTGATCTGTAGATCTAACGGCATGTGGTCAGAGTCGATTCTCTCTGACACACACACATCTCACAACCACCAGAAATCAAAGAAAACAAATCATATGACATCAAAAAATAGTCATTGACACTACTGTCGCTGTCCGATATGTATGTGTAGCGACCTTGAAGGTCGCCCTTACACATGCCATTTAAAATACACGGTTTGAAAACAGTACACATGTTAAATAGTAGTTTTCCATAATTATTCAGGACAACATCTTCTGAATTTCGAACACTCACGGGCCCACTTTTATGTTGATCATTGTATTTAGACATGTTATCCTCAAAGTCACAAGTGAAATTTGAACCTACTATTCAAATCACCGCACACAATCACATCAACATCGTTTTAACAAAAAGTAAACAGTCACACAGAAATTCTTCTAATAAAGAAACTCCATTTTCTTTATAAAAAAAAGAATAGTATGGCGAGTATTCAGGAGGTATATATGCACATGCAAGCATGACATGTTTTAAGGTGCCAAGCAAAGATTTGTCAACAATAAAAGCACGGAACGAATCAGACACAACATCCACTGGTGTAAAATAGGGACAGATCTCATTCTTCACAAGACACACCAGCCCACCGGAGCGCCTTCCACGTGCCGTAAACTTTAAAGCACGTGTTCAATAAACTGTGTACCGAGAGAACACAGGCGACTGAAATACTAAACACATGTCTCAACAACAGAGATGAAATCAAAACCAGACACGTAAGAAAAAAAAATCGTTATCATGCATTTTAGAAAGTAAACCATTCACATTCCAGTGAAGAAACGAAGAAGTGTTTATTTCCTTACAAGTGTCCGAGTGATATGATCTATCATTTCCAGGCGACAAGGATATAAAAAGAATATATTCAGAAGACACAACACTATCTGTGTTACTGACATTTTCATCCGGCACTGACGTCAGTGAGTTTTCGTCTAACTGCACGATCTTTCGGCTCGTTTCACGTGCACAGCCCTGGGTAGAAACAACCGGTGTCCGCTTACCGTTGACTCCCGTTACAGTTGAGGACATGTACATATAGTTAATTTTGGACCGGCCGAGTTCCTATCTTGATTCCACAAGTCCATTGTCAGCACCTATAGTGTATTGCTTGCCATCGATGAGGAGGTAATTAAAAACTAACGTAGCACGTTTACCTTCACTCCTGGTTTTCTTAAGGTGAGGTGTTAAGTTCTTTCTTAGGTCTCGCACTCTAGTCGAAAAGTCCTCTCCAATGAAAATGTTGGTTCCTCGTAGTTTGCGTTTAGCTTTGTGGATGTCCATCTTCTGCTTGTAAAAAAAAACACACCGTGCAATCACAGGAGAGTCCGGCCTATTGTTCAATCGGTGTACCCTATCAAATTCCACATCCCGAGACAAGACTAAATTATCAGTA
>CM065729.1:26580244-26585244 GCA_033310375.1 Conus canariensis | reverse complement strand
TAAAAATGTCTATGTCTCACGCCATGTAAGTCCCAACACTCTTAAACAATATGTTTAATTGTGAATGGTACATGACGAGGAATGCATCACGGAACTTCTTCACTCTTTAAAAGGCACGAACGAGTAACATGCGAATGGCCAGTGTGCAGCCGGCATAAAACTGTTTCTTCTCTGCGACCACCAGTGGTGTATTTGCTGACACTGAATATTGTATCGCATGATGGTGTGGTTGCCTGCACTGAATGATGTGTGAGCATGGTGGTGTTTTTTCAGCAAGAAGTGATGTATGGGGAGGAAGATGTCACTGTATATAATCATACCGGTGTATGGACATGGTTGTGTGGTTGTTGACACTGTGACTAGTGCACGGTCAGGGTGGTGTGGGTTTTTTTTTTACACCGAGATTGATGTGAGTGCAGGGTGTTGTGGTTGTTGACACCAATTGATGTGTTACAACAGAAACGTTGTTGACGCTTTCCTTAATCTGTGAGAATGATTTCCTTGTTCGTTTGTTGTTGTTTTTTTTCCGTTCCTTTTTCATTTCTTCTTCTTCGTCGTCGTCGTTGTTGTTGTTGTTATTGTTGTTTATTAAACTCGACACACGTTATTCAAGTAACAGGAGAGCTTACAAATGCGCAGAAAGAGGACAGTGCGCGGATATTTTCACACACACACACACACACACACACACACACACACACACACACACACACACACATATATATATATATATATATATATATATATATATATATATATATATATATATACTCAGAGGCATAAAAAACGCGAAAAAATAGAGACAGTGCACGATTGTTCACATTGTGAACAGGACGTAAGCAATGTCGCTGTCACGTGCAACATTAGCAGTACGTGGTGTCTTGGCCGGTTGTAACCTCGTAACAGTGGGTGAATGTTGCCGGGTCAGCGTTTTTGGCACGAGGAGTGCATTTGCCATGTGGACTACCTACGCCACGTGCATCAATGTGAATTGCAACTCAATGTGGCCCCGATTGTGGGGCTATAAATTTCCAAACCCCAAAAAGTTCAAATTATCCCTTCCAGCGGCGCCAACATAATGCCGAGACTTTCTCGTCAAGATCGTTGCATAGCAATGGGGCAACTGCAGGCCGGGGTTCCAATGAGGCAGGTCGCTATCGCATTCGGAGTCCACATTTCCACCGTCTATCGCCTTCTGGACCGCTTTCAAGCAAGAAACACCACTGATGACAGACCGAGGAGCGGCAGACCGAGGGTCACCACAGCAGCCCAAGACCGCCATCTTCTGCGTCAGCATCGACGGGAGCCTTACCAAACCGCTGCCAACACAGCCAGGAACACCGTCAGCAACCATGGCAGGCCAATCAGCAGCAGAACCATGCGTCGCCGACTGAACACAGTTGGTCTCCAATGCAGGCGTCCAGCCCGGCGACCTATCCTGACACTCCAGCATCGCCAGAACCGTATGCAGTGGGCACAGATCCACGTGCATTGGCGCCATCGGGACTGGGGCCGAGTCCTCTTCGGTGATGAAAGCCGGTTCTGCGTCGACCCAGGCGATGGCTGCATCCGGATCTGGAGAAGAGCGGGGGAACACTTCACGCATGCCAACATCACCGAAAGGGACCCATGGGGTGGTGAAAGCATCATGATCTGGGGGGTTATCGGCATGAATCGCCGTATTGGGCCAGTCATCTTCCAGAATGTGGGTCCAGGATGTGGTAACGGGGTCAGTGCTGTTCATTACATCGACCAAGTCCTGAGGCCCCACATCCTTCCGCATTTCCAGCGGCATCCACAGAACCTGTTTCAGCAGGACAACGCAAGGCCGCACACTGCCCGTGCTACGCAGAACTTCCTGAGGCAGAACAACATCAATCTGCTGCCTCACCCAGCCCGTTCTCCCGACCTTATCCCAATAGAGCATTTCTGGGATGCCCTTCAGAGGCAGTTGAACCAGCTCAACCCCAGACCCCAGACAGCAGCTCAGCTTGCTGTCGCTGTGGGCCAGGTGTGGTGGCAAGTCCCCCAGAGGCAGACCAACACTCTAGTGCGCTCGATGTACCGCAGGTGCACAGCTGTGATCAATGCTCGAGGTGGTCACACCAGATACTGACATTCTGCTGTTAACACAGGGTCAAGGTCAAGTTCATGTGACCTTATTTTCTACCAGAATGAACTTTGAAAGGACACTTTTGCGGTGTTTGATTGCTTTTTCTCGCTTTCTATTACCAGTTCAAAGGAATCGTTGGCCAAATTACATCAAAATTTCTATACAGTTTATTTTCGCGTTTTTTATGCCTCTGAGTATATATATATATATATATATATATATATATATATATATATATATATGCATGCATGACCTACATAAATTGATGAAACATTTTTTTTTTTCAACTACGCATTCCATCCTATTCCTTAGGCTCTCGCATTTCACCTCAGGGGAAATACAATCATTCCATAGAGTGAAAAAAAAAAAATCAAAACGAATGGCGGACAAAGAAAAAATACTTGAATAACTAATTAGAGTGCAGAGAAGGCATAATTTTACATTCTGTACCCATCTAGTTATCCTCTTAACCCCCCCCTCCCTCCCCGCCCCCAGCCACCCCGACTCTGCTACAGAGCATAGAGAAGGATATGTATACCAAGCAGAGAAACAAGAGTATTTGAGAACCTTTTTTTTCTAAATTGCCAGTTGCGTGATCACACATGCAGTCGCAAATAACAGCTTCAAGTCAATAGAGAGGAAGCCATTCATCGAACAGGGCCCTATAGACACACCATTTTCGCTGGAAGTTTGAGTACTGCAAATTTATTCTAGCTATGCATTCTTCAATAGTGTATTTATTTTTAAGTTGTGTAAAAATATAAATTCCGGAATAGTATTCTCGCATTGACATTAGCAGATGACAACATTTGCGCAAATTAGAATAAAATTGAGTATACCATCAGTCTTATTTACTTCATCATTACCAAATAGCACAAGTTCCTTTGTAAAATTGAAATTGTTTATATTATCACATCTGTTTAGAACAGTGTGCATTTCATTCCAGAAATGTAACGTCACCTTACATGACCAAAACAAAAGTTCAGTTGATTCTCTTTCCGACTTACAGAACGTACAGTTGTCATTATCAGAGGTGTGCATCTTTTGCAATATAATATTTGTGGCCAAGATCCTCTGAACCAGTCTGATCTGAAATCATTTCAGTTTAATTTCTTTTATTTTCTGAATCTTCAAAAATGTTGTATTCCATTTAACGGTTTATATATATATATATATATATATATATATATATATATATTTCATTGTTCCATTTATTAGAGCAGCTCGGCTGATGATTGTCTGTTATAAGGACGTTATAATAGAGTTTTGTCCCTTTCTTCACATAAAGTATAGTAGTAAGAAATCTTAGTAGATTTCCTTATTTTACTGCCGTTTGGGTTCAACCTGGTTTTCTTGCAATATTCTTTTATTGTGCGCATGCTTCCTCAGAAGCCTATAAAGTTTGTTTGGATATCATATTTATCTTTAAACTGTCGGTGCGACGTAAACGTTCCGTCTGCATTGACAAGATCTCCGACGCGATGCACTCCCTTTTCTACCCACGTTTTAAAAAATATAGTGTTTTTGTCAATTTTGAAATTGTTTTTATAGAAAACGTTTTCTGCCATCAGGTCAGCAGCATCTCTGATGTCATCGTTGATACAAAATTATATGTATCCTTTAAAAATATCTTTCCGAAAGGAATTTAATTTGAGTTTCTTCAGAGGGAGGCCCGAACTGTAGGAATGATGGCATAGTTATTCAACCTGTCAGTGAGGTTTAGACAGTCCTGTGTGGTTATCGACAGTAAATGATTTGGAGACAGAATTATGTGAGTGTTGACACTAACTGCTGTGTAGGCAGAGTGGTTTTCCTGTTGATATTGTGGCTGTTGTGTTGGCAGGATCTTGGGCGTTCCACCGTCACTATTTTATGGGCAGCGTGATTTTATTTGTTATGGTCATTGCCTGTGCATAAAATGTGGTTGTTGACACTGTAAATGATGTATGGACAAGCTGGTGAGGCTGCTGACAGTGATGCATAGTAGGATGTAATTTTTGTTGTTGTTGCTGCTTCTTTTGAAACTGTAATTCATGTGTGCGCAGACTGGTGATGATGTCCTTGCCAGAAATGAACGTCGGACGGCGTCAACATAATTTGTTCTTCACCTTCCTCTGGTTGCTGGAGATTGTGACTTATGTCAACTGCACTTTCAACATTACCATCTACTACAGCATGGGCTCTCGCTACAGACAGACCTTCTGGCAGCTGATGGGCAGGAGACAGACCGACTACCTCAACAAAAACCAGAAGATCAAGAGAAGTGTATCGCCTGGCAGTTCACAGGTTATAAGGCACGAACAATGAGGATTTGGTCAGCGTGTGAAACATCAGCACATAGACTTTGGGCAATTAAACAAGAAAACGTTTGCCTATTTGTGATGAATGCTTGTCAGACAAGGCTGAAAGACAAAGGAGGAAATGACACACGAGGAACAAAAGGCATACGGGTTTAATATTACACTCTCTCTCTCTCTCTCTCTCTCTCTCTCTCTCTCTCTCTCTCTCTCCACGCACACACACACACACACACACACACACACACACACATACACACACAGATACACGCGCGCGCGCGCGCGCCCGCGCGCGCACGCACCTACCCATCCATCCACTCACACACACACACACATACACACACGCATCACACACACACACACGCACGCATGCACGCACGCACGCACGTACGCACACACACACACACACACACACACACACACACACGCACACACGCACGCACGCACGCACGCACGCACGCACACACACATCACACACACACACACACACACGCACGCATGCACGCACGCACGCACGTACGCACACACTCACACACACACACACACACACACACACACACACACACACGCACGCACGCACGCACGCACGC
>CM065729.1:26550244-26552744 GCA_033310375.1 Conus canariensis | reverse complement strand
CACTTGCATGGCTCTATCGGTGCAAATGTGAAAGTGTACACACATTTGCAGAAATAAAACAGGGTATGTTAAGATATTCAAAGCGTGTTATCTCAACTGATGTGTGTTTAGTCATTTATATCGGCAACAGGAAAGCCTCAATATGAGTCAACACCGTTCTCTTGGAATCTTCATAGTGTTTGCTTTGAAATTATTCTAATGATTGTTTGGCTAGTAAGTGGTGTTTCAGTCCAGATTTCAACTTGATATTACCATGGTCAAGCTGATTAAAGTCTATCCAGAGAACATCTTTTACAGTGTGTTTTTGATGGTCTTTGAAATAACACAGCCTGGTATTTCTTACCAAGCCACACAAATTGTCACTTGTTGTTATCGTGTGCCATCGTGTACCGGTGGAAATGGAGGACACGTATAAAACATCGTATGCATCCTTATGTGAGAAACTGGAGGAATAAATGAGATAAATGAAAATGAGTGACTGATATTTGAATGGCACGGGAAACGACTGAATGAGCGCCAGTAGGCTGCTCTTCGGCCGGCTCTACCTGGGTGGGAAGCCCGTTGAGTGAGTGAGTGAGGTAGTGTGTTTATTGTAAAGCGCTTAGAGCTTGGTCTGTGACCGAGGATAAGCGCTATATAAATACCCAATATAATATATAAATACCCAATATAACATTGTTGGGCATTATTGAGTATTATTGCTCTTGATAATTATCGTCACTCTGACATCCTTGCCCCATTGTCAACAGATATTTTGAAATTTGGAGCTGGAATGGTAGAGCGTCGGTCTTGTAATCTTTGTGATCCTGGGGTTGCGGGTTCCAATCTCCGCAGGTAGTTGCAGTACATTTTTTTCCCCTCGGAGTTAACATTGGTTCTGACTCCAATTCCCATACAGTCCTTTGAACGAGGCTATAAACCGGGAATCCGTGTGTAGATGACTGTGCCTGTAGATGTCTAGGGAGTTCGTAATAAATATTCATTGCACAATACGCCCATTTTCAAGTGAATACTTGGTTTTCAGTGCCCAGCCACATGTGTCTGCTTGTTTTTACAGTCTTGGAACTATGGCTGATCTTTTGATCTGACTGCCATTCTGTTTTGTGGACTACTGGTTAAAAGTATGGATCTCATTTTGCGGTGATACATCTTTTTTTCTTTTTTCTTTTTCTTTTTTTTTTTCTTGGAGGCCACTCCGATTTCTTCACCAAACATGACCTTCATTCATTAATTCCTTCGTTGCATATGCACTTACACTGATAGATGGGTTTAACTTAGTTTTTCGTTTTGTTTTCATACCTTGTACTATAGATGTTACAAAAGGTATAGCAGGAATGAGAGTCTGAAAGAAACTCCAGAACTGATTTTGTTAATGGACAACAAGGTACATAAGTTACATCAGTCCGTTCTGTCTCATCTTCTCTGTTTTCCAGTGGCTTGTGGGATTTTGAGCACCGGCACTGGCACCCAGATAGAGTTTTGATTTCAGTTCGTCACTGATTTAAGGTGTTGGAATGAATGGGTCTCATGACCTGTAAAATGTTGTGTATGACTGACAACAGGAATTGTGAGGATCTTAAGGGCATCAACATCTTTCACACAGCGTGCTTGCGAAAGTGTGGATGGTTCTGATAAAGATGATAAGGATGAGATAACGATGATGGTGGTGATGATGATGATGATGATGATGATGATGATGATGATGATGATGATGATGATGATAAAAACGACGACGACGACGACGACGACGAGGACGAAGACGACAATGACAACAACAACGATGATGATGATGATGATGATGATGATGATGATGATGATGATGATGATGATGACGACGACGACGATAATGTCGATGACGGTGATGTTAAGTAGGAGGAGGAAGTGGAAGAAGAGCAGGAGAAGGAGGTAGTCACCGATTACAACAACAATCATCACCATCATCACCATCATCATCATCAGCAGCAGCAGCAGCAGCAGCAGCAGCAGCAGCAGCAGCAGCAGCAGCAGCATCTCTACCATCGTCATCATCGTCATCATCATCATCATCATCATCATCATCATCATCATCATCATCATCATCATCATTATCATCAGCAGCAGCTGTGTTTTAAATCAGCGTCTCGCTGACCTGCTGCCAGCTGCAGTCATAGCTCGTGTGTTCCTCGCCTAATATGGGTAAGAGAGAGAGAGAGAGAGAGAGAGAGAGAGAGAGAGAGAGAGAGAGAGAGAGAGAGAGAGAGAAAGAGAGACAGACGCAGACACAGACACAGACAGGCAGACAGACAGAGACAGACAGAGAGAGACAGACAGAAAGACAGACAGACAGACACACAGACAGGCAGACAGACTTAGGCTGATGCATTTATTCTGAAAAATCACGGTGGATATCTCAATGTACTGACATCAGTTTCATTCTCATATCATTATTTCGTTCGGTTGTTTTCAGACCACCACCGGTCTTCCGATTGTTGCTTTCTATCTTTGTTCGTTTGTTGCGACT
>CM065729.1:26542744-26545244 GCA_033310375.1 Conus canariensis | reverse complement strand
TGTGTATGATGCGTGTGTGTGTGTGTGTGTGTGTGTGTGTGTGTGTGTGTGTGTGTGTGTGTGTGTGTGCGTGCGTGCGTGCGTGCGTGCGTGTGTGTGTGTGTGTGTGTGTGTGTGTGTGTGTGTATACAAATACAAATATTTTATTCGGTTTCTACAAGGCCATAAGACCCATATGAACAAAACGTAGGCATAAGCAACCATAAAGCAATCATGGTATTGACCGTGTTAAGCATGTAAATATATAGACATTTTGATCAAGAAACAAGAAATACTTCATACATATACATGCTAGTTGTTTAATTTCCTATCTGCAAACCTTCTATTACTTAAATTCCTAACTTTACAATTATATTTAGAGGGATTCGAGCAGAACAACTGAACCTTCAAGGTTGAAGGTAATCTGTCATAATAGATGGGAATATATTTCTTACGCAAAGATGAGTACTTTGGACAAACTAGTAAAAAAAAATGGCACAGGTCTTCTATTACATTCCCATGACACTGGCTACACTTTGGGTTGTTAGACAGGTTTCCAAAGCGAGCAATGCCGTTCAAAGGTAGTTTATTGCATCTTAGTAAGCAGATAGCACGACAATGTTCAAAAGATGTCAGAAGACCAATGTAGTTTGCTCAACATATTTCAGGACGATAATTCAGGTAATCTGAGCAGGAGGACAGAGAATCATGCCAATCTTGTCGATAAACATCAAAAAGACGTTCATTACAAGTTTTAAGAAATAAGGGTGCATTACCAACATCTTGCATTTCCCAAGCACATCCAAAGCCATGTGAACACATAACCAGCCTTAAAGTTGTTACCCTCTTTTTTCTGCTAGCCAGATAGCACTGTTTTGGATATTTATTGTCTTCCATGGCAAGTAGTCTAACCCAGTACTTTACCACACGGGAAAGCATTTCAATGTAAAGCGGAAATCTACCGCATTCTCCCAGAGCAATGGCATTTCTAACATCCCTCCCAACACCCAAGAACACCTTGCATACGTTAACGTGCACTTGCTCAAATCCGTCAAATTTCTTAATGCCCCAAACCTCAGAACCATATAACAAGATGGGTTTTACTTTTGTATCAAATATTCTGAAGACAGTGCTGGCTTGCAGATGTTTAAGTTTGAAGTACAATGTCTTTATTCCTGCAACTGCTCTGAGTGCTTTACTTGATAAGTTTTCCACACATCGAGCCCAGTTCAGAGTATATCCAAAAATGATACCTAAGTAGTTGTAAGTGGCCTCTACAGTTATTTGTTTTCCAGCATAATACTACTTTTCACAGTTTTTTTTTTCAAAACCCCACCATTTTTAAACGGCACAACTTTTTTTTTTCTTTCATATTAACAGTAAGCCCCCATGTAGCACAATATTGTTTCAAACAATTGATTTTCTTTTGTAAGTCAGCTACAGAATCAGCAATTAATGCAATATCATCTGCTAACATTAACAAAAGATCTCCTAATCGGTCATTTAAAAGATCTATGTCACGAGCGCCACATACATTCAATTATTGCTCTAATTCAGACAGAAATATGGAAGAAAAAAAAGGAGAGGACTCAAAATACATCACTGTTTTACGCCAGACAAGCAATTGAAAAAGTCCGTGGCTTTGTCACCCAGTCTGACAGAAGCTTTGACTTTACTGTACATGCTTTTTCATGTAGAAAACATTTTTCTATTCTCACCTTTTTGCAACAGTAAAAACAACAACTTCATCCTGTTCACACAGTCGAAGGCCTTTGAAAAATCCACAAAGCGAGAGAGTAAAATCGGCCACCTTTTTGTTAGATGTTATTGTACTAGAGTTGTTGAGTAAATATATTATAAATAGTGATGTAGTGTGTGTGTGTGTGTGTGTGTGTGTGTGTGTGTGTGTGTGTGTGTGTGTGTGTGTGTGTTTGAACTAACAAACACCTGATGAATTCCATTTGATCTTAACACAAATGTCAACATGCGCAGTATGTGGATGAAACTAAAAAAAAAAATCTTAAAACTAGATTCTATCAACAAAGGTCAAATATAAAAAAGAACACCGGTACCTTGGTCATCCAGCATTGTACCCAAAGTGACTATTCTCTGATAGACATGAAATGCATTTTGTTTGAAAAAGTATGGAATAAAACCTCACTTCTAGCCTTAAAGGAGAACTATTCTGGATTTTATAAAATAAAGACATTTTTTTCAAGTGGGCCTCAAGACTTTGGAGTCTTAATTGCTAGTTTTTTTTTCCTCTCCCTTCCTTGCGCCTCCATCACCCCTTGTCCCCCCCCCCCCCTCTTTTTGTGTTTCCCTTCCCCTCCCTTAACCCCCTCCTCCCCATCACCCCTCATTTTATTTCAATTTATGTATCGATTCAATTGTCACTTGTAGTGCCTACTAAAATGTTTTTTTTGAATTAATATGGCTTCAAGCAATTCTATTTTAAATGCAGAAGCATTCCCTTTTAAACTGTATAGAAGTCAGATCACTGTTTGCCAGTATGTTGAAA
>CM065729.1:26527744-26537744 GCA_033310375.1 Conus canariensis | reverse complement strand
TCCATAAAGGGAGAGCGTGGCAGCAGATAGTCCTCAGAAGAGAAGCCCCCTTCAAGCAAGTGTTTCGGCCCTTATCTCCTGACACTCTAGGGGGGGTTGGGCCACACCCGGTTCATGACTCTGGATGTCCCTCTGGACATGCTCATTTTCCACTTAAAGACTCGCACTCTAACCACTGAGCCACTGGGATACCTGATATTTGTAGGAAAATTAAGCCTTATGAAGTTCACTTTTGTTCCTCCTTGACCAGATCCAGCTTGAACACCTCTCTGCCGCTTCTGCCAATGCTTTCAGGGCTCTGACTTTTTTCCCTCCCTGCAACTGAGAGCTGTTTCATGAGGCTATATGCAGACGTTCCTACAACCCCCCTAGCTCCAATTTCTGCAGTGAGGACTTTGACCTGATAGCCTTCTCTTCTCAGGCTGTTTGCCAGATCAGCATACTTTTCAGTCTTGTATATCTGAGCTGCCTCCATTCTGTTCTCATATGGCACTGTGAGCTCGATCATGATAGCTGCTTGGTTGACTGAGAGTGGACTACTATGTCTGGTCTCATGCCACTCTTGCTGATGATCTCTGGGTGACGCTTCCATTCTGGGAGGTCTGCAGTGCACTCCCAGTCATCTGCCCCATCGGGCAGACTCTGCCTGCATGTTCCGAGTGGCACTGTTGTTCTTGGCCATGATTTACTGCCTCCTGCCGTGAAGAATGTTGCGGGTGCTTTTGGAGTCCTGATTTTCCCTTTTGTGGTGTTGGTACTAGCCCCGACTACTTGTACAATCTCTTTGAGCACTTGGTTGTGCCTCCATGTGTACCTTCCTTGAGTCAGGGCTACTTTACATGAGCTTAGGACATGCTGCACTGTTTGTTTTTCATGGCAGAGGGGGCATGCAGGATCGTTTGTTTTTCCCCACTTCACCAGGTTTGCATTTGAGGGCAGAAGGTCATATGCAGATCTGAGAATGAAGCTGATCCTGAGAGGGGTCATGTGCCAAAGGTCATTCCAAGTGAGACTTCTTTGGAGTGCATTCTCCCACGTTGTCCATTGCCCTTGCTGGCTCTGCTGGACTGCTTTTTCGAGTCTTTTTTGGTCTTCTTCTTTTCCCATCTCCTGAATCATCATGTCTCTTTTGGCTTTTCCAGTATAGTAACGGCTATAATGGTAAAATAACAAATTGGGGGCATCATCCGTTACCCAAAATGAACATACCTACAGATTTGCAGAAAGATTGGCCCAGTAGTTTTGTCTGGAGTAAGTGGAACACATTTTGACGAGGACAGACAGACACACAGACAGCATTTCTTCGTTACCATTCCAAAGTACTCCCTGTTTTATAAGAACTGGGAGTACAAAAAGAGGTTTGCTATCTACTTCTGGCATTAAAGATGAAGAATATCCATCTCCTTCCACTATTTGTAACATATTTCAGCCATCGTCAGGAGACAATCTATATTCGTGTGGCTGTATAGAGGGACATCAAGCAATATTTCAATGAAATTACTATTATCCCTTTTATGAAGGGTTTTTTTTCATAGTGAATAAACACTTTTCTATTTGCATACAAATTAGCATGTGAATGAGTATCTTTAGTTTGAATTCTCTCTCCCCCCCCCCCCCCTTTTTTTTTTTTCTTAATTGATCACAAAGAAATCAATAATTCAACTCAACATAAATATAATAATTCACCATCCACTTTCCTGAAACACAGACAAACAAGCACGAGACGAGCGGGGCCAGAAGGTAGGGGCGCGACAGGAAGGACTTCTCACTCCCCGGGTTAAATCTTATGTCGTGCATACACTACCAGCGTTCCGCGACTCCACTCACAGACAAAGGACCAACCGTATAACGTCGACACCAAAAGGGATTACAGGTACGACCAAACAGCTATACAAAAAAATAAATAAATAAATAAAAAATAAAAAAAGAAACAGTTGTCCATATTCGAAAATTTGTCCAAAATGGAGAGTTTTAATCTCTGACTACCCTGCTCTCTATTACAAGCAGAGCGCGAAACTATCCGCCCAAGGTAGTGAATAAAATATTTAACATTGATAATTTGAAAGCCCGATGCCAACGAATAAATCAGTTTGCCGACCAAACGGTCACAATTTCGACATGTTCGCACTCACAGCGAAACATGTGTGACCTCAGTAACAAACACCTGTCCAATACTATTTAAATGAAATATGAATTTGAACTGCCTGTTCTAACACGGAAAGAAGCGAACATTTACAGATTTAAATCGTAACTACAGAAAAAGATGAAGTAGTTACCAAAACGGCTTGTGGACTGGGGATGAAGAACCACTTGGTCGTCGTTGCGGCCCAAGGAAGGGTGAACGCCACCGACCATGACGAAGAGAAGACCAGGTCTGGGAGACCTCAGGGAATATACCAGCTGGCGGAGAAAAGAGTTCTCCCCACTTGGCAGTTAAGGCTCGAGTGACACTATCTCCTCTTTTTCAGTCTCTTGCCAGGTAACAGAACTCACCCATCGAAAAGTGATACATGACACTAGCCGCTGCACCACGTGCAAAACACACCACGAGACGGCCTTGCTCGGTGTGTGGGTGGTGGGGGTGGGGGGGGGGGGGGGGGGGGGGGGGGACCGAACGAAAAAAAAACCATAACCCAACCGAAAGTTTAAAGCAAACTGTTGGAGGATTAGAGAAGGAAAAAGCTACAGACGACGCGCCCCGTTAATATCTACAAGCTTGCAGAACTGACATGTAACCTAGGGGAGAGGAAAAATTCCATCCCCCCCCCCCTCCCCCTCCACCTCCAAACAAATGTTCGTCCCTGACAATTATATTGGGTTTTCAAATGGTTTGTTATCCATGCCTACATGCTGTCGGAACGCGTTTACTATTAAAAAGACATTATGTAATGCATGTTATGTTTCACATGTGCAGCAACACACACACACACACACACACACACACACACACACACACACACACACACACACACACACGAGCGCGCGCGCGCGCACACACACGCGCACACGCATGCACACACGCACAGTAGCACGTATACAGAGAGAGAGAGAGAGAGAGAGAGAGAGAGAGAGAGAGAGAGAGAGACTCATACACACATGCACACCATATCTATGTGTCTGTCTGTCTATCTATCTATCTATCTATCTATCTATCTATCTATCTATCTATCTATCTGTCAGTAGTATTTTCCAGTTATATCCTGATTCATAGACGCTACATCATCATATAGACTTTTTCATCATTATTTACATTTTTGTTGATTTTAATCTCAGTAATGTTCAGAGAATAAAAGACTTTGAAATACACACACACACACACACACACACACACACACACACACACACACACACACACACACACACACACATACACAAGGATATGAAAATTACTTTTCTTTGGTAGTAAACTGCAGGTGGATCTGCTCAGCATAGAGCATCATGTTGTTTAATAAGTGCAACAGATCAGCCAGAGACAGTGCGAAAAGGCACACGTTGATCCGTTCCTTCAGCCCTTGTTTGTAGAACACCGCCATGTTGATGACGTTAGCGGGTCCACCAATCAAAAACAAGATAGGCAGGATCACTGTGTCCTTCAAGCGACGCACAGTGTCCTCAGTCTCCGCACTGACCAGACTGTCCGGGTTGTCCCAGGGGCTGACGCCTGGAGACTCTAGCACTGCACATTGGGATGGGTGTGTCTTCTGAGTGATATTAACGTTCATGTCTGTGACGTTATTTCCATGTATTGACGCGGATTCATCGAAGACTACCGACATCATTAGTATTATGTACAATAATGTTATTCAAGGTTCTCCTTTGATTCAGCCGCTACTGGAAACAAAAAAGACACCAACTCCACTGCATTATTTTTAACCTCAGTACAAGAGCACGCTGCGGATTGTCCTTTTGCATATTGTTCCTAAGAACAACGCATTTATGGTGGATTTGTTGAATGTTAGTGTCCTTTGAAAAAACAAATACAAAAGCACATACGTATATAAACTCTTACCCACACCCGTCCACGCTACACACACACACACACACACACACACACACACACACACACACACACACACACACACACACATACACACACACACACACACCACACTCACACACACACACACACACACACACACACACACACACACATACATACACACACACACACACACACACACACACACACACACACACACACACACACACACACATTTTATCTGTCTGTCTGTCTGTCTGTCTGTCTGTCTGTCTGTCTCTCTCTCTCTCTCTCTCTCTCTCTCTCTCTCTCTCTCTCTCACGTACACATGCATGCACACATGAACACACGTACGTACAGATTCAATCAGCAGCTACTGTACCGGACATAATGCTGACATAGAACAGGTTAAAGGTATCCAAAAGTAATAAACGTGAGCTTACAGAATACAGCACATATGCATATTGTCCCCCTGGCTTGTATGTCAATAGCCAGGCAAAGCCCACAAGGAGGGATCACAGTCGTTCTAGCTCTTCTTTCAGCAGTTATATTCCTGCAGTTACTGATTGTCTGTGTATGTTATGAACCTCTAGATGTCAAGCCATGGAGAGACCTTTACTTTATGCCTACTATATAGAGGATTCAACCTGTCTGTCACACTTTACCGTCATAAGAACGCCGGCATGCTTCCCTGAGGAAACATAAGCATGTCTTTACCAGACAATCAAACATCAGAAGATGACACTAGATAGCACTACGCAACAAACGCCACGCCACGTGAAACAACGCAAGACAAAAATATGATGCAATGAAATATTGTACAAAGCAGAAGGGTATCATACGGAAAGCACAGTGTCATGCACTGATAGGAAACTAGATACAGTAGAGTAAGACAACTGACATTTTCGGGTATCATGCCAAAACATATGCCTAGAGTCAAATAACGTCCCTTTTAGAATTTTATTCCATTCGGAAATCTTCCAGACTCCCTATCCTCAACATTATGCTATAGGAAAGAGAGAGGACAAAGCGTCATATGGAGAAAGACACATGGCAGAACATGGGAACTGTGGCCCATTCAACATGTGGATCCAGAACTTCCCCACCCACATGGAGCGAAGGTGATTGTGAATGGTGTCACATCTGAAGTCGTCTCTCTGGAGTCTGCCATCCCTCTGCAATCAGTGCTTTAGCTTTGTTCTCTTTCTCCTCTAGGTTAATGGCTCTCTCAGACAGCTACCCTCGAAAACCCATACTTTTCGACATAACACAATTTGTCCCTGATTCGTCACGCCTTCCGGAGAAAACAGAGACTTATAGCAAATCTTCATTTGCACAGGGAATTAGGAAAAGACAAAGGTGATATTTTATCAACAGGGAAAGTGTAAATCCTCTTACGTCACGAGGAAAAGAGATCATCTAACTGCACAGTATTGACACTGTCATAGCAAAGCCTGAGCTGTGATACAGAGACAACCTACATAAGTGTCATATATCCCAGGGTCTGGGCTGAGATCCCATATTGCCAGCATTTTCAAGAAGCCACCAAGACTATTGCCTCTCTTCTGCAAAACCTGAAGATGAGCTCTCTCTCTCTCTCTCTCTCTCTCTCTCTCTCTCTCTCTCTCTCTCTCTCTCTCTCTCTCTCTCTCTCTCTCACAAAAAAATTTCATCCTCCTTGTTGTTAGTTGTTTAGTCCATACCCACTCCCTCCCACAACCCACTATTTACTTCTACACGACCCCTGCCTCCTGAGAAGAAGCTATGCATGATCGTTTAACGTGGCGCAGCATGATCAAATCCGGAGTGACAGAATTTAGAATGAAATGAATAGTGACATAGGGGGAAAACTGTTAGTTTTGGTTTAAAAAAAAAGGCATGCAGCACTTCCAAAGATACACCATTGTGTCTGACCTCTGCTCCAGCCCTCCAAGAAAACAAAAACAAATTTTAAAAAAACCTGTTGTTAGATCTGGGTATATAGTTTTCCCTCCAGGATGGAAAAAAAAGTAGGAGTAAGGAAATGGAAATGAATTGTAATCGGTCATTTTCTTAAACGATTGTGAACAAAATAACTCATTTTACAAAAAGGCTTGATTGAAACACCGCTATCTTATCTTTTGATCTATATGCAAGGCATACTTCCCCAACAGTTCTTCTACAGGTTTGGTTACGTTTCTGCCTAAGTGGTCTGATAGAATCCATTGCATTGGCTTCGGTTTTAAACATTCCAGAAGTGGTTTAGGAAATGTGAGAGCACACTAATGTTGCATATGAAGATGAAGTCTTGTTTGACTCTCACAATAAATTACACACCTACAGTTATCTTAGAAGTCCTGTATATTTATCTGAGTGTAAATACAATGGATTCGTGTTTGCATAGAACACAGCAAGTTCCTTAGTTTACACACTCACACAGAGATCAATTGCAGGATGGAAATATCAAGTCTAGGAGCTCATCCAATCTTCTTATAATGTTGGCTGAGGTCTAAACGTTTTTTTTCTTTCCCTTAACCATATGGCAGTAGCGTGACAATTGGAAAAGTGAGGATGGATACTGTTAGTTTCCATATGCTTGAGTATTGATGGAATCTGCAGCCGCCAAACAATGGCTTAAAAACCTCACGAAAATCAATCATCTATAAGGATTTTAAATGTGTTATTGACTGAGTGAGCATGTGCGCTGTGAAAACACACACGCACACACACACACACACACACACACACACACACACACACACACACACACACATACACACACACACACACACACACACACACACACACACACACACACACACACACACCACCCACTATTTACTTCTAAACCTATTTCATACTGATCAGCTGGGCAGACAATTCCGTTTTTAAACTGTACGTCTGTGTGTCAGACGATGCACACACTCTCCTCCCCACCACTACTACTACTAGCACCACCACCATCACCACCACCACCTCCACCGGTTTTACAGTGATGGAAGCATCAACATGCTAGTAATTTCTAGAAAGAAAAACTCACAGATGGACAATATGACTGCAGGATTGGACCTGCCATCTTCACCTGTTCTCTACGTGACATAAAGTCAGGAAGGTGAGGGGGACACTAACTGCCAAAGTGGCTAACACAGCATTCATGAGGGCTACTAGTAAGGAGGAAAAGGAGGAGGGGGAAGAGGAGCAGGGGGAGCAGGAGGAGAAGGGGGAGGAGGAGGAGGTGGAGGAGGAGGAGGAGGAGGAAGAGCTGGAGGAAGTAGGGGATGGTAATCATGAGGAGAAGGAGCAGGAAAGAAGAAGGACGAGGACGTTGTTATAAACTGCACAGTGCAACACAATAAAGCACAACAAAATACAACGTAGCAACTCACAATAAAAACATGTTTACAAAACAATATAAGCTCGATTCGAAGATCGCTTCGGTCGTTCATGAACGCAGCGTGTTAAAAGAAACTACTCAAACCGACACCTTAAAGCAGAAATTCCCCAAAATTCATCACCGCCACTTACCTCCCTTCCACCAATCTGGGAAAATAAACACAAATATGAAACCGCTGTGTCCTTCGGGTGTTTAGCTTTCCCTCTTGGACGAATAAAAAAAGTAAGAGCAAGGAAACGGATTTAGATTGTAATCGGTTGTATTCAGAGTTGCTTATTCCAAGGACTGTTGACACAGTAGCAATTGTTTTCGGTTGCGTTCAGAGTTGGTTATTCTAAGGATTGTTAACAAAATAACATAATAAGAAACGGTTGCGTGAAACACCACTCTTTTATCAATGTACTCTAAACGCGAGGCTTGTTTTCCTAGCATTTTCCTCAAAAAGGTTTGGTTGCATCCATGTTTCAGTGGTTTGAGCAAATCTATTGTATTAGTTTCAGTCTTGAATAGCCAACAAATGATTCTGGAAGTATGGCAGCACACTAATGTTACATATAAAAATGAAGCCTTGTTTGACTCTGACAATACATTACAGACGTACAGTTTTTTTTAAAGTCTTGTGCACTTAGCTCTGTCTTATTTCAGCGTAAATACAATGGATTCTTGTTTGCATATGGCACGACAAGTTTCTCTGTTTTATACACTCACACACAGACCAATAGTGGAAGAGGGATATCATGTCTTGGAGCTCATCCCATCTTCTCCTAATTATGGCTGAGGTCTAAACAGTTTTTCCCTTAACTAACGAGCAATGGCGTAACAAAGTGATGGCAGATACTGTTGGTTTACATTATCTTAAGTATTGATAAAATCTTCAGCTGCCAATTAATGCCTTGAAAAAGCACACAGATAAAAACCATCTGAAAGAAATTCAAATCCGTTATCAAATGATTGAGCAGGTGCACTGCACACACACACACACACACACACACACACACACACACACACACACGCACGCACACACACACACACACACACACACACACGCGCGCGCGCGCGCGCGCATACACACACACACACACACACACACACACACACACACACACACATCCACGCACGCACGCACGCACACACACGAACACACAAGTACACACACACACACACACACCACACACACACACACACACACACACACAGAGACCTCTCTCTCTCTCTCTGTCTCTCTCTCTCTCTCTCTCTCTCTCTCTCTCTCTCTCGTTATCTACCTATGCATCGTTCCATCGATCCATCCGTCTGTATGCCTGTCTGACTGTCTGTCTGTCTGTCTGTCAATCTAAATAACAATGTATCTATCATCTACCTGTGGATGTGTGTGTGTGTGTGTGCGTGCGTGCGTGCGTGCATGTGTGTGTGTGTGTGTGTGTGTGTGTGTGTTGCGTGCGTATGTGTGTGTGCGTGTGTGCGTGCGTGCGTGTGTGCGTGCGTGTGTGCGTGCGTGCGCGGGCGCGCGCGCGCGCGCGCGCGTGTGTGTGTGTGTGTGTGTGTGTGTGTGTGCTACTGTTACTATAAACGTGTGACTACACATGCATATGCAAGCGTGCATGCATGCATGCATATACACATATACACATACATGCATGCAACCATACATACATACATACATACATACATACATACATACATACATACATACATACATACATACGTACATACATAAATGCGTACACACGTATGTATGTACACGCATCCATGCATGCATGCATACATACATACATGCATACATACGTACTTGGATACGTACACACATACATACATGCATACATGCATACATACATACATACATACATACATACATACATACATACATACATACATACATACACACGTACGTACGTGCGTGCTTGCGTACGTACGTACGTACGTACGTGAGTACGTACATATCAATTACTTTAATGCATCAACTTGTCAAATCAACAACAATGCACAGTAGTCCAGATTGCAGTCGCATCGATAAAAGTTATCTGCTGGCTCCAATTCTTTGTCTGTCAGTGCTTTAGTCAGCTTTGTATGTCTAATACTATTTAAAGCACAGTTTGAAAGTCAACATCTATCAGTGTCAAGGCTGGTTCATGAGGTGACTCCGCCTTGACAAAACACACCTAGACCCAATCATGACAGACATGCTCAAGTATTTTGCGAGTTGTTTACATTTGGTTATGGGTAGTCCTAAGATTGAAAGTCCTGAAACCACTCTTTTATGAACCATGCCTAGTGAACCTATTACTAGAACAACCACTTTCGTGCTAAATCCAGCATCACTAACAGCATAGCAAAGAGGCAAGTACTTTTGAAATTTGCTCTCATAGCATGTTTGTATGAATGTGTCAAATGGGGTTGAAACCTCGATGACGAATGCCACCGAGTTTCGATGGTCGATGAAGCATAGATCAGGTTTCAGCCTTGGTAGATCTTCAACACCGTTTATATAGATAGGCCTATTTTGAAAAACATCCACAAAATCCGTCACACTGCATTTCTGTAGCTCCTTTCCGATGATTTCAACGCATCTGTCGTGTCTTTGTGTGTAGAGGCCCCTCAGTCGACGACATCCATTCAAGGCATGGGAATTTGTGTCAGAACGAAACCCG
>CM065729.1:26510244-26522744 GCA_033310375.1 Conus canariensis | reverse complement strand
AAACAGAAATAGTAAACAACTGCAGGCAGAAATGGAAATCCTTGCTAGTGAACACACCCCGTACAACAACCTGAAACCCCCCCAAAAAAAACACGTGCAACCAACACGCACGTAAAAACAGCTGCAACCGGGCCCCACACGCTATATAACACCGGCGGTGGGCAACCCGAACTCCATCCTGACGATAGCCAAGCGCTAGAAACGAATTTGTAGATAATTTTAATATTCCTCATAACACTTGTTTTAATGTTGCTCCCCAAGGGGATGAGCACTTGTAGAATTGTCTTAGGCTTTTTAACCACACTGATATATATATATATATATATATATATATATATATATGTGTGTGTGTGTGTGTGTGTGTGTGTGTGTGTGTGTCCTCGTGCGCGAGCGCGTGCGTTCATGTGTGTGTGTGTGTGTGTGTGTGTGTGTGTGTGTGTGCGTGCGTGCGTGCGTGCGTGCATGCGTGTGTTTATGTATGTGTGTGTGTTTGTGTGTGTGTGTATGTGTGTTTATGTATGTGTGTGCGTGTGCGCCCCGCGCGCGCGCGCGTGTGTGTGTGTGTGTGTGTGCTCTCAGTATACTGTCTGTATTCCGGTGATGTGCTTTCTTTAGTTTCGTAAAGAATTCTCTCTCTCTCTCTCTCTCTCTCTCTCTCTCTCGGGGTCACGTGACAAGATGCTGGATGATAAACGACTCGTATCTTGAGCTCCGACAAAATTGTGTGGTTACAGTCAGTTTGGGCGCGTTCGGTCCCTCTCTGGCGACCTAACAAGTGTCAGAGTGCTTGGTGTTTGTGAAAGCGACTACAAGACAACAGAAAGGATTGAAACAGAGGTGTGGAGGGCGAGGATAGGGCTCTTCAACGGGACATTACGGTCAGTGAAGAGGGGCAAAACGAAGAAAGATGGCGAGAGGTTAAAGGTGACAGTAGTGCGCGATATCTTGGTGGGCTTTGTTGTGTTGTGGTGCTTTGCACTGACAATAGTTTCGGCTACCAACATGACACGCGAAGCTTTCGGCCCGCACTCGGTTAGCCGCGGGATACAGAAAACGCCGAAAGGGGTACCATACGGAACTTTAAGTGCCTACGAAACATGGTGGACTGAGGGAAGTGAAAGCGGTGCAGAAGTCGAGTCGGAATGGTCAAGGTTAGGGACTCACGGTGTTGAAATAACATGGACAGAGTTAACATACACGATGGACCAGGCTAACCCGAAGCTGATCCCCTGTGTTGCACTCCTCCTGATGCTTAACCTCACTTATCTCTGGAAGAAGCTTGTCTTAAGTAATGACGTGGAATCGAACCCAGGACCTAGTCTTAATACCAACGTGAAGCCAGATGAAGAAACCAAGAAACTAGAGCACACACTAGAAACAAAACTGACCAACATAGAAAAACAAATGTCACAAATACTCACAGCCATGAAATTACTCTCAGACGCCTTCAATTCTCAAGCAGAAACAATCAATACAATCGATCAGAAGCAGACTCTCATGGCAGAATCACTCAACCAACTTCGCAAAGATGTTTCAGACACGAAAAAAGACATACAAGCAAACAGAGACGCAGTTAAACACTTGGAGGAGAAACAGCACACCACAGTGACTAGAGTTGACAGCATGGAAGATGAGCTAGACAGGCTAGAGAGCTTCTCGAGAAGGAACAATGTGAAGATCTTTGGACTGAAGGAAATGTCGGATGAAAACGGAAAAGACAACTGCGAATTCTTGGTGAAAGAACTGTTGGAGAAACATCTACCAGAAGAGGATTGGGCAGAAGATGCGATCGAGAGGGCGCATAGATTAGGGAGATTCAACCCGTTAAGTCACCAGCCAAGGCCTGTGTTAGTAAAGACGCTAAGGTGGACAGACGTTATGAACATACTGAGGAACTCAGTGGCTAGGGAGAGGTTAAAGAAAGAAGGAATTAGATTTGCCCAGGACAGGACCAGACGACAGGCAGCGGTTCTAAAAGGACTGAGAGAAGAGGGCAGGTCAGGATACTTCGTTAGAGGCAAACTGTGCATCCGCGAAGGGAATAAAATGCCATATGGACAATACAACGTGCAGCACGGAAGAAAGGATCAGGACGACCATGATACCCAGGAGACGAAATGTGATCGGGGATTACTGGGCACACAGTAAACAGATGGAACGAGCCTGGATGGGTAGAGATAGAGAAGGCAGTGGTGCCAGAAACTGGGACCTTGAGTGGGAGAGGGAGAGAGAGAGAATGAGACAAAATGAGAAAGTGAGAGAGAGATTGAGAGTGAGAGAGAGAGAAGACGAGAAAAGAAGTGAAGCGGAAAGGAAGAAATATGGGAGTGAAAGTGGAAAGAACGAAAGAAGAATGAGCAAGGATGATAGAAAACATGTAAGTGTAGATGAGAGCGAGGAAAAGAGTGAAAGCGGAAGTGATTTGGAAACTCAGTTATCTTGGATAGAACTGGTACATGAAATAGGAGGGTTTTTTTTTTCCAGAAGACAACGAAACGGAAGATGAGAACTGTCTGATGCAAAAAATGAAAGGATCGAGTGAGAGAAAAGATTTAGAAGAAGAAGGAAAGTATACGAGCATGATTACATCCAGAGATATGGATGGGAAAGTGCATGTGAGTGAGAAAGGACAGTCAGATGGAACGAAAGAACATAGTAGCACGAAGGATGACGCAAGTTTGACCTCATTAACAGACAAAAACAACACAGATAGAAGCCACGGGTCCGCACAGGTCCTCTTTCATTCGAGTGACCCCAAACAAACAACAAACCGAACAACCAATCAGCATTTGGGACATACCGGGGTCAGGGTCGTATACACGGCCAGCTCGCACGACAGTCAACACTGACATACTGATCGACAGCACACCTCGCTCACGGCACGATAGTGACACTGCAGACACTCCCAACCAAAACACCAGCACTGGCCTAATATATAAAGAGAAGGAAAAGTTCAGTAAACCTAGCGTTGACCCAAAGAAAGGGCCAGCTCAAAACAATACACCAGCCTCGCGACAAAACAACACTTGACGTTACTATTCAGACGTTACACACAGAGTGTGATGAAAGCGTTAAGCCAAGCGAAGGAGAGAAAAAAAGGATAAATACTCACACTGCAAGCAAACACTCACTACGTTCACACACAAGCACTGCCAAAAACACCAACACACAATCAGGGGGAACCCGCGGGAACTCGACGAAGAAGGAAAGAAAGGAAAAAAGAAAAGAAATGAAGAGTAGGCCGGGGACGTTCCAGACAGAACAAACAACTGATAATCTAAAAAGTCTTTCCTTTCTTTGTCGGAATATTGAAGGTCTATTGGAAAAATTGGCAGACCCAGATTTCTATGATTTTATTACTACATTTGATATCTGTTGCCTTTCTGAAACATTTACCTACAAATCTTTTTATTTTGATGTAAAATTTCAAGAATTTTTGTGCTCTCATTGTCCAGCTACAAAATTTACACAGATGGGTCGCCCCTCCGGTGGTATTATTATGATCATTAACAAGACCATATCAGAATATGTACAATTTATCGATACCAATATGGAAAATGTGTTATGTGTAAAATTAATGAAAAATTTGTTACAGTGTGATAAAGATATATTGTATTTTGCTGTTTATGTACACCCTGTGTACAGTCGTTTTTACTTAGACAAGGATAATTCTTGTACTCTTGATTTGATTGCACAGTTTATGGTGTCACAAGTTGAGCAAGGAAATGATTTCTATCATGCCATTGGTGGAGACCTAAACGCTCGTATTGGAGAATGGGGCTAGAGTCTTGTCGACGACAATGATGTATTTGATAAAGAGCAGAATGTGTACACACGAAAATCAAAAGATTCCTACATTAATGGTTTTGGAAAAAGATTGATTGAATTTTGTACAGTCTTCAAGCTTACACCTTTAAATGGATTGTGTATGAGAAATTTTGATGGTGCCTTCACATTCTTCTCAGAAAGAGGAAATAGTACTATCGATTTTTTCTTATGCTCTATTGAATTGGTTGATAATGTAATGAAATGCACAGTTAAAGAAAGAGTTGAATCACATCATATGCCAATCATGATGGAAATACAGAGTACTTTACCGGATACAAAATCAGATGAACAGAAGAAAACATACACAAGGAAGATAAAATGGGATTCTGCCAAACAACAAGATTATATTTCTTTCTTAGAATCTGAAAGTTCTCAAATAGTCTTAGATCAAATTTTACAGGAAATAGACTATGATGTAGATAGGAGTATAGAAAATTTTAATATGCTATTAAAGGAAGCAGGGAAAAGTATGTGCAAGACAATAGGAATAGGTGGTCCAACCAAAACCACCAATGGGTGGTTTGACAATGATTGTCTACTGAAGAAGAAAGAAGCTAGTCAGGCACTGAGTAAACTTACAAATATTAACAGAAATAAGGACCCAGTAAAATTCGAAGAAAGAAAGGAGACATACAGAATCAAAATAGCTCTCTATCAAGAACTAATTAGAGAAAAAAGAGGTTATATAAGAAACAAATGTATGATGCTCTTACACAAAATCAGAAAGATAGTCAGAAATTTTGGAGCACAATAAGAAGCATTAGGAGAAAAAAAATAAAGCAACCACTTATCACAACATTGCAATGGAAAGAACACTTTGAAGGTATACTAAAATCCACAAATAAATGAGACAAATAAGGACCATGAAGTACCTCAGCAAGTTATTGAAGAAGAAATTTTTGTTCAAGATTTAGACGTAGAGATATCTGATAATGAAATAAGTTCAGCTATAAGAAAATTGAAATCAGGTAAAGCATCAGGATTAGACGAAATTCCCCCAGAATTCTTGAAAACAATAGGACTTAAGATAATTCCATTCTTAGCAAAATTATTCAATAAGTTGTTCCAAGTTGGTTACTTCCCTTTAGAATGGTCCCGAGCAGTTATAGTTCCATTACACAAGAAAGGCAACTAGCAGAACCCACAACATTACAGAGGAATATCACTATTGTGCATATTAAGCAACATTTTCACAGCAATATTTAATAACAGACTTTACAATTGGGCCGAAGAGGAAAACAAAATAAGCAGAGAACAAGCAGGATTTAGGAAAGGTTTCTCTATGACAGATCATATTTTTACATTAATAACTATGATAAGTAACTGCTTATATGGTAGACGCAGGAGTAAACTATACATAGCATTATCGATTACCAAAAAGCTTTTGATACTGTCAAAAGAGATAAACTGTGGACAATTCTAAGTAAACATAAAATATTAACAAAAATGATTAACATGTTGAAAGGTATTTAAAGGAACGTGCAAGCATGCGTAAGACACGGTGCGATCTTAACGGAATTCTTTGAGTGCCCGGTTGGAGTGAAACAAGGTTGCTTACTGTCGCCTCTGATTTTCTCTTTACTAGTAACGGAAGTAGCGAATAATGTTACAACGAAAGGAAGACAGGGATACCAATTTCTACCTGGAACAGAGGAAATCTTTACCTTATTATTTGCAGATGACATAGCCCTAATTTCCTTAACTCCAGCCGGCCTACAAAATCAGATCAAACATTTACAAGAAGCTTCAGATTCTTTAGGTTTAACGGTTAACCTACACAAAACTAAAATAATGGTCTTCAGAAAAGGTGGTCAGCTAGGCAAAACAGAAAAATGGTATTACAAAGGTCAAGAAATTGAAATAGTGAATAGTTACAAATATTTAGGCTTCACCTTGACAACTAAACTTTCTGTAGACATTTCACTTTCGGAATATGCGGGAAGAGCGAAAGGTAAGATTATAGAAATAATGAAAACAATGTACAGTTTAGGACACTTGGATTTAGCTATATATTTTAAATTGTTTGACACACAAGTTAAGCCCTTACTCTTGTATTCAGCAGAAGCATGGGGATCTTAAAAGAGGTCTTTGGCCTACAGCCTGCCCTGGTACAGATAGTTTGTTCTAATTGAATGTTTTGCCTCGGTGTTGGATTTTCCTTTTCCTTGCTTTGCTGTTCCCTCCCTAAAAACTTGTTTCAGGTTATTATTTGTTTTCAGATTATTTCTTGAATGCAAACGTTCATGTTCAGTTTTTTGCAGCCAATCCATTGTTTTTATATTCAGTGAGTACCGTGTATAAGCATTTTGCTTGTTGTACTCGTCTTATATGTTGTTGCTGCCTTTGTGTGTACTTTCTGAATAAATTCGTTTAAAACCAAGCATGGGGATTAATCAGCTACAAAGCCATAGAAAATATTCATTTATTTGCATGTAAGAAATACTTAGGAGTAGGAAAGAAAACACCAAATAATTTAGTTTATGGGGAGTTGGGAAGATACCCAATAAGTATTGATAGCACAATAAGAGCAATTCGATACTGGTTTAGACGTATTAAAATGTCACCTGACAGAATACCAAAACAAGCATATGAAACAGAGAAGACAGAAAGAAACAAACCTCAGAACTGGGCTTTAGAGATAAAACGTTGTCTAGATATGTATGGCTTTTCTGAAGTTTGGACGAATGAAGGAGTAGGTGATGAATATAGGTTCATTTTATTATTAAAACAAAGAATAATAGACTGCTACAAACAGAACTGGCACGATAAGTTAGAGAATAGCGAACGCTTTTCAACGTATCTTTCCTTTAAAACTCTACATCAAACCGAGGAATACCTAAGTGTAATTACTATAGCCAAGTTTAGGAAAGCACTAACTTGATTACGTCTGGGGACAAATGATTTGCATGTAAACAAGAAATATATAGACAATTTAGCGATTACAACATGCCCCTTTTGCCCAGTAGTGGAAACTGAATTACACTTTTTAACAGCTTGTCCTTGTTATAGGAAACTGAGAGATAAATACATTTACAAACATTTTAGAAATATCAATTCAATCACATTACAAAGCCTGGTAGAAAATGATAATGCTGAAATTACACGGGACGTTGCTATGTATGTGTTCTATGCGTTAAAACAGAGAATCTCAGCTGTAGTAACAGTATCATAATAATTGCTAATGATGATCAACACACACATTATTAACCTTTGGGTAGTCGGCACTAATTCGGCTGGTCCACATACATTTTATTAAGGGACGTCCTTGGGGTGTTTTTACATAGTGGTGCTGTTTGTAACATGTTTTGAATATGTCTAATTATGATCTACAGGAATGCGTGCATGATATGCGGTAGTGTCGGAAAGACATAATTATACTTCAAATGTCTAAAAGGAAAGCCATTTTTAAAAAAAAGTCCATCGGTATGTTCTTGTATACTAACAGTAATACTGAGCAAAGAATGACAAATGGAACATGTTTGTATTAGGATTGGTGCCTTTTATACTGAGAAAATTGCCTTCATATTGAGGCTAGTCACAGAAATTGTTAAATAATAATTAGTCTTGGCCAGCCTTGTATACGTGGGACTTGATTGTTAGGCAAAATAGACATTGTGTTGACTGAAACAAAAATGTTAGTTACTGTTCTGTTTATGCTGAATTTGAATAATTGCAAGTTGGTTTTGCACGTGATATGTTCCAGCAAAGATGCACAAATGCCTTAGAATGGTTTAATTGTAGGATAGACTGTGTCATCATATATAGATATGTTGGGTCGACCGACCCCTACTATCCCTGTACTATTTTGTAAATAATTAATGATTGGTCAAAAACCAAATTTTCAGAATGTATATCAGATGAGTAGTAATTGGGTAAATGTTTCATGAACCATGTATGTAATTCAACCTACCAGTCAAACTATAAATTTCACATTGCGTGACATATGTTGGCGTAGTCTAAATTCGGTTTAAGACTGGTAATATATATGTATATATATATATATATATATATACTATATTATATATATATATATGATATAACACAGATTTCGATTTGAATATACATTTTAATTTTGATGTGACATGGACACTGATTGTGAATTGTCTTGGTTTTCGACTTGAGACAGTCATTAACTTATACGTTTTGAGGTGTCCATGAAATATGAAGATTAACTAGGGTGATAATTGATAGTAAACTTAAAGGCGAGTTATTTGGATACGATTTGGAATTCTATCTCAGGTCTTTTGATTTGTGGCCTAGATGCACTTCTTAATGATAATTGTTGATTCTAATTTGATTTGATCTAATTTGTTGACTGTGGATTTAATTCTGATTTGAATTTAATTTTGATTGGACCTAGTGGGATACTAAATGATTTTTCTCTTTAGATACAAATAAGGTACATAGATAATGGACTAGTCAAGTAATTGCTTTGTTGATAAATGTCGATTGAACTTGTTTTGATCTGATCCATGTTGATGATTGTGACCTGATTCATTTCAGATTTTTTTAATTTTTTTGTTTTTCGATTTCTGAACAACGTTGCGTGACTCATGTGAACGGGCCGTAGGCCTCACATTAAAAGGTGCGGCGTTAGTGCACGTCAAGATTTCCCTCTCTCTCTCTCTCTCTCTCTCTCTCTCTCTCTCTCTCTCTCTCTCTCTCTGCGTACAGTATTTAAAAAGCGAGTATTCATTAAAACAAAATCACTATAGATGAATGGTATAATCATTTTAAGCATATGCTGGATAAGGAATCTACGACAGAAACTGAAATTTTAGAAAACGATATAGTATGCGACAACGAATATATAACATATTATGATTGTCCTATAAGCAAAATTGAAGTTGTTGCTGCAATAAGGAAACTAAAACATGGAAAGGCAGCTGGTCCAGATGGCATGATTTGTGGGGTTTTTTTTTTTTTTTTTTTTTTTTTTTTTAATGTTGGTAATGTTGGAACTGATTTTCTGGTTAAATTGTTCAATAATTTGTTTGACAATGGAATTTATTCTGAAGATTGGCACAAATAATTTATTCTCCCTCTCTTTAGAAAGGTAATACGAATGACCCTAACAATAACAGAGGAATTTCCTTGTCTGATGTTGCAAGTAAAGTATTGGTTCTATAATTAACAAGAATTTGTCAGAATGGATTGAAGTAAAGAATATAACAGGTGATCACCAGGCAGGGTTCAAGAAAAACTTTTGTACAATTTATCATATGTTCACTCTGTTAGCAGCTGTCCAGAAACAATTTTCTAATAACCGTAAGCTATATGTTGCCTTTATAGACTTTGAAAAAGCCTTTGACTCCATTTCAAGAAAACTTTTCTGGCTGGTACTTACAAAAAATAGAATCAAAGGTAAATTATACAATTGTGTAAAATGCATGTACGAAGATGTCAAAGCTACGATAAGATGTGGGGCAAAATTTAGTGACTAAATTAAATGTACACAGGGTGTTAAACAGGGGGATGTCTGCAGCCCAGTATTATTGTCATTGTATATTAATGAATTAGCACTAGAAATTATTGAGAAGGGAAAACATGGTGTCACTTTGACTTGATTGAATTATTTATATTGTTATTTGCAGATGATATCGGCTTGCTCTCTGAAACTGTCGTAGGATTACAAAACCAATTGATTAATTTGCATTCTGCAGCATGTAGACTGGAATTGAAAGTAAACATGGGTAAATCAAACATTATAGTTTTTCGATAGGGTGGTTTCTTAGCATTGCGTGAAAGGTGGTTGTATGGAAGTGCGCAAATGTCGGTGGTAAATGCTTACACGTACTTGGGCATATATATTTCAACAAAACTTAGCTTTACGTTGTCTTTCATGATCTTGTTAACAGAGGAAAGCGTGCTGTTATAGCTATTTTAAGCTTGCTTTATAAATTTGAAAGTGTTTCGGATAATTTTCTTTTTAATTGTTTGATGCCCAAGGGCAGCCTATTGTACAGTATGGCGCTGAGATTTGGGAATTGGATAAAGGTCATGAAATTGAAAAAAAATGCATTTATTTGCTATGAAACGCTTGTTGCATGTGAATAGACAAACCCCTAATGATTTGGTTTATGGTGAGCTTGGCAGATTTCCCATTTATGTAATTTCATACGTGAAATGTATTAGTTATTGGCTTAAGCTCGTGCGTATGGGAGAACACAGATTACCTGCAAAAGCATGCAAAGCATTGTTCGATTTAGATTCTAGAGGTAAATCAACTTGGGCAACTTCTGTTCGTAGATGTCTTTGTAGTTATGGGTTTTCGTTTGTTTGGTTAGAACAGAGTGTTGGATGTGTTAAAACATTTTAGCTTGTTTTAAGCAGAGAATAATTGATTGAAACTTGCAAGACTGGAATAGTCATAATGAAAACAGTGAGAGATTTTCTTTGTTTCGATTTCTAAAGTCAAATCAGATGATGGAAGTGGAACCGTATCTGCCGATGAATATTAATAGTTTTGTCAGATCTGCATTAACTAAGTTTAGATTCGGTGTATCTGATATTGCTGTACATAGGCAACGTTACAATATTCATACAGAATTAAATGCTTTATGTCCATTGTGCAAGTCTGCCCCAGAGAACGAACTTCATTTTCTATTTGTTTGTCCTTTGCTTACAGATTTAAGACAAACATTTATTCCTTGAAACTATTATCGACGTCCATCATTTTTAGGCTTGTCTTGCTTTTCTCGTCAAGAAATGAGAATGTTCTTGGTGATTTAGCTTCATATTTGTATAAATCCTTTAAGAGGCGGAGTTATCTGACTTGAATTTGTTCATATGTGCTTGCATATTAATGTGTTGTTACATCAGTTATATATCAATACCCCATTCAAACGGGGCGCTGGCCTTTCTTGAATAAATTATCGTTATCGTTATCGTTCTCTCTCTCTCTCTCTCTCTCCTCTCTCTCTCTCTCTCTCTCTCTCTCTCTCTCTTCTGTGTGGTGCGTACGTGCGTGCATGTGTGCGTGAGGATAGTGTTTTTGTGGGGTGTGTGTGTGTGTGTGTGTGTGTGTGTGTGTGTGTGTGTGTGTGTGATATTAAATCCGCATTGCTTTCGTATGTCTTTCAACCTAATTTGACAAACATTCATCAGATATAAGCAACACATTTCTTGTTTTATTGCATGTTTTCTGCGTATCACTTTGACTTTGCCCAAAGTCTATGTGCAAATATACCACATGCTGACCTAACCCTCATCGATCGTGCTTCACCACAAGAGAACTGCCATTAGATGCACTTCTATTGATCTTCTGTTTTTTGTCGAGGTAGTCTTTCTGTCTCCTACCCATCAGCTGCCGGAAGGTCTGTCTGTAGCGAGAGCCCATGTTGTAGTAGATGGTGATGTTGAAGGTGCAGTTGACATAAGTCAGCATGTCAAGCAACCAGAGGAAGGTGAGCAACAAATTATGCTGACGCCGTCCGACGTTCATTTCTGGCAAGGACACCATCACCAGTCTGCGTACACATTAATTGCACTTTCAACAGCAGTGCAAAGAAGCAACAGCAGCAACAAAAGCAACACCCTACTATGCGTCACTGTCAACATCCTCACCAGCTTGTCCACATACCATTTACAGTGTCAACAACCACATTTCATGGAAAGGCAATGACGGTAGTTAAAACACCTTCACTGTGACCTGCTAATGAGAATCAATCGAAGGCGTGTCTCTTGCTTTTGCTCGGGCCGAGTGCGATGCAGATATCACTGGAATATCATGCATTTATCTTATTATCTACTCGGTGACTAGCTTAACTAAGCAAGAGATAGGCTGTGGATTTATTAATACAAAATTCACACCCATTAAACTAGTTCATGTCTCTGCGAATTTTGTCTGCTAATATTTATATCTCTAACCATTTTCATAGGACCTGACTCAAGACTGACAGTCTGGACTTTAAATCTGAGACCCAGAGCATAGTTTGGCATTTTGGAACTAAGACCAAGAGCATAGTTTGGACTCTAGAACGGAGTCCAGGCATTGTCTGGACTTCAAAAATGAGCTTCACGGTACAGTTTGGACTACAGAACTGAGCCCCGGAGCATAGCTTGGCCTTCAGAAGTGAGCTCCCTGGCATAGTCTGGACTTCAGAAGTGAGCTTTCTGGCATAGTGTGGACTTTAGGCATAAGCTCTCTGACATAGTTTGGACTTCAAATTGAGCTCCCTAACATAATTTGGACTTAAAACTGAGCTCCATGGCATAGTTTGACTTCAGAACAATTTGGGATTTCAGGTTTGACTTTCATAGCATAGTTTGAATTTCAGAACTGAACTCAATGGCATAGTTTGGACTACAGAACTGAACCGCATGGCATAGTTTGTACAGCAGAACTGAGCTCCAGTGCATAGGTTGGACTTCAGAACTGAGCGCGGAGCCTCTTGAGAAAAGATTCCATTACATCAGAGTGACATCATGAAACATACCTCAAGTTCTGAAATTAGTACAGCAAAAAAAACAAAACAAACAAAAAAAAAAAAAAAAAAAAAAAACCAACCAAACAAACAAACAAACAAACAAACAAAAAACAGGGAAGAACTCTAAAATCGATATGCCAGTTACATCAGGGTTCCCTGCCCCCCCCCTCCCCCCCACCACCCCCCAAAACCTGCTCTATTGTCTTGGTCAATAGCCAATACCTAGGTCGAGTAATCTTGCTG
>CM065729.1:26492744-26507744 GCA_033310375.1 Conus canariensis | reverse complement strand
CCGCTTAATATGAGAGAGAGAGAGAGAGAGAGAGAGAGAGAGAGAGAGAGAGAGAGAGAGACAGACAGACAGACAGACAGACAAACAGACAGACATTATGCAAGATCGAGATTTCGATGTGGCCATCGCCACCACTATCGAATTACCCTCTGCCATCACCACCCCTCTCAACAAATATTCTGTTGTGTCCCTTTCTCTTTGTCTTATGACCTGTGAGGGCATCCGTAATCACCATACCCTCTTATTTTCTTCCTTGCTACCTCGTGTAGCTAGCACCGGCGTGTTTCGATTTACGTCAGTGCCTAGTTGATGGGGAGTCGGCAAATATCAGAGGAAACTTGCCCCTGTTCTCGCCATCTTGCTCATCATTCCTCCCATTCTTGCCACGTTAGAATAGGATAACAAACTATACTGACATGTTCATCCCCACGTATATCTCATCCTTCAGTTCAGCCTCTGCACGTCAAAGGGTACCGGCTACTTTTTCCCCGCTGGTATCCCCCATTTTGACTACCCTGTAAAGCGCTCTTGTACATTTCATGCCTCCCGGCATGTACTCGAGGCCACTGAGACACTTGTCTAGGATGTTGGCCACGCTGAGCATTTATCATTTGTCAATCGTTAGGTGACTAGCACCTGTGAGAAGACGTCCTGCTCGGCTGTTCAAGCTTTGAAGATCGCCCTGCTGGACATGAATTTCAATGGTTTGTCTCTTTCTTTTGACAATCTGTCAATCATCCTGTCACCAGCTTGATGAAGCGATAATATCATTTAAATCACTGGGGCTACCTGAGTTCAGACACTCACCAAAAGGCCTTCAGACTGATATCAGTTTAATACACAGTGAAAATAAAAAGAAGACTATATGAATTTTACAGATGATAAATGGTCATCTTATCATTTTGAAATCTTGTCTACAATTCATTGAAATGGTCCAGTTGTCAAGTAAAGTGTGTCTGTTTCTTGTGAGATCATGATTATGTTTTGTCCTGTAGTGATGCCATTTCAAGTATACTGTATACTGATATTCGTTTAAATTTGTTAGGATGACCAAGTCACCACTGTGTCTGCTCCATGAAGTCTCTTATTCTCATTGATTATTTTGCTTATTTTGCTACACAAAATAGTTAATCAAGCCACCTGACTATTTGACGAACTGAAGTGTTAATTAATCACGTTTAAATATCATGTTCTCCCTTTGCTGTCCTAAAACCACTTGCCTCTGATATTATGAACTAAATTAAAGGCAATAAAGTGTCAGCTGTTCTAAGTGTCAATAATAATTGACCTGCAGTAGGGGTCCACATGGTAGTGGTTGTACCACTGGAGGTAACAGGGTCATAGAAACAGCCATACGGTATCGGCTGTAACGAGGAAGAACAGTCCCAACCACCACCACGTTCACCACCACGAGGATGGCGGTGGTAGTGGAGGCAGACATCACAGTCTGGGAGCGGAGAGGCTGTAGGATACAGAAACATCTCTCACTGGCGATGATAGCAGAGATCACTTCTGACACAAAGCCAAACCCGTAACCACCAAGTAGGTTGTTGTTGGTCATAAACCGCATTATCGGTCCATACCTGGAACAGCATTGTAACACGTTTTTAATGAATACTGAAGCTTCAGATTCACTTTTCGAGTCAATTTTTATCATGATTATATTGCATTTTAAAACGATTTGTTTTCTATGTTCACATGCTGTCATAACTTAGCCAATTAAATGCTATAACAATATTAACAATGATAATGATAATGATGAAAATATGATGATAATAATAATAATAATAATAATAATAATAAAATAATAATAATAATAAAATTACAATAACAATAGAATAGTATAATATAATCATAATCATTCATTGTAATATTTATAATAATAACGATGATGGTGATAATGTGTACCACTTCTATATTCCTTATCCTAGAAATATTGGCTCGGTTTACAAGTTTTAACACTTAATCTAAAATATGCGCAGACACACACACACACACACACACACACACACACCACACACACACGGCACGCACGCACCACGGACGAGAGAAGAGAGCGAGTGGACGAGGGCGAGCGATACGAGAGAGACGGCAGACGAGAGCAGGAGAGAGAGCAGTATAGACAAAACGAGAGCAGCGCGTGCGCTAGAACGCGGCTAACAGCAAAACAAAACAGCAACACAGACAAGAGAAACACAAACACCGCACAGCATTAGCACCCTCGCGTGCTCTTTACGCGTACGCGTGTGTACGCTCACTTATGACACACCACATCACTCACACACACACACACACACACACACACACACACACACACACACACACACACTCACATGAGAGAGAGAGAGAGAGAGAGAGAGAGAGAGAGAGAGAGAGAGAGAGAGAGAGAGAGAGAGAGACGTTTCAGACGCTTCAGAATCGTTTTTTATTTTTTATTGACAATGACAAAATACAGTTTTCAAGTCAAGGGGGCTATCATTAATGCAGCATCAAGAATTTATGAAACGAATAATTATAATACATTACAAACATGATTCCCGGTATTGATCTATCTGGGAATAATAAAGTTAACGACAAACAAAAGATCACCAAACGTGGGCCTAAATGACCAGCTATGACATACGGAGAACCAAAGACTGTGTCACAGGGAAACAGCAACAGACATTTCTTTTTTCTTCGATATCATAACATTCAGCAATATATTTAGCAAACAGACGAAGAATATTTCCATCATCAGAAGATAATAGTTCAATCAAAGTATATGGTCTTTCTGGCATCAAATTAAACAGTTTTGAGTTTTTCCTTTTATCTTCATATGCCTTACATTGAAATAAAAAGTGCTCTTCATCTTTCTTACTGTATCTGGACACAACACACAAACATCATCAACAGAAACTTCACTGCAACACCGTTTCTTATTTGCTTTAAAACCAAGGGTCGACTTCTAAATCTGGCCAATATGCTTCTATGCCATTTATTAGTAGCAGATTTCAAAAACATTTCCGGCTGAAGAATACTTTTAAAGGAATAAAACCATGAATACTTGTCATTTTCTTCCATTTTGAATACCAATTCTGTTTGTAGCAGGCTTTCAAGCGATCCTTAAATTCTGACATAAATGCCCTTTCGTTCCCCACCTCTTTGCTAAGCCACACAACTACCAAACCCATTAATAGTTAACACATGTTTTACTTTACTAACCCAGTTGCAGTGTCCGCTTTCCATTTGTAAATATAGCTTTTCATATGCTTGTCTACATAACCTTGATGTTGGAAGTTGTGTCATTGAAGAGCAAGCTGAATTTTGATCTGGACACTGCACAAAAGACCACATATTTACATCATATGCCTTAGTCCAGAAATACCTGTTAAAAAAGACAAAATTGTATATTGCTTTTGTTGATTTCTAGAAAGCTTTTGATTTTGTGAATAGAAATGCCTTGTGGAATGTTTAAGGACAAGTGGTGTAAATGGGAAGTTGTATGCAACTGTGCCAGGAATGTATGATTCTGTCCGTGCATGTGGTCGTGAAAAGCACTTATTCTGATTATTTTAATTGTCCACGTGGTGTAAAACAAGGATGTCTGCTTAGTCCCCAGTTCGCTGCTTTTTTTATTATTAACGTGCGTGCAGTAGATAGTTCAGAGAATGGGAAAAATACCACATGTATGCAGTAAAGTGTAGTATGCATGCACCGTTACATGCATCAAGTAAAATTGTTTATAGTGAAAGTGGTCGATATCCTCTGTGCATAGGGAACTTATGTCAAATCAATTAATGCTGGTTAAGATTAGTTTATTTACTTACGACCAGACTCTGCAGTCTAGCGTATAAAATGCTTTTGCTACAACATGATATGGCAACATTTATTTGGGTGTCTCGTGTAAAGAAAATACTAACAGAAAATGGTTTTGGTATCCTTTGCCTTTGTCAGGGTGTAGGCAATACTGCACAGTTTATATCTGAATTTAGGGATCATTTGATTTGTTCTTATGGACAAAACTGGCATTCCTGCATGGATGAAAAAGACAAATATGAATGGTTTCCCTCGTTTAAAAGTAATTTCAAAGTGGAAAAGTATTGTTACAAATAATTGGCATAAATATAACGACAGAATTTCGAACTAGAACACTGGGTCTCAATGCAAACAAAAAATGGTTCAAAGCATCGGACAATAAAGCATGCCCCATGTGTGCAGAGAGTAGCAACTGTGAGGACGAAGTACATTTTGTTTTTGGTTGTCCTGCTTACGCAATATATTCGGAAGTAGATGCAGATTTTCAGAGAGCCAGCTCACAGAGAAACTGATAGCAATTCCATCCAGCAAGAATGAACAAAATACCATATCATTTGCAAGATTTATAGTAGGAGCAGTGATTTTCGAAGAAAGAATTATCACGAACAAATCGTTGAGCTAAAATGTGTGACGATGTATGAATTGCTACCTAGAATTATACCTACTCTCCCCAACAAAAGAAAATGCACTACTCACTCGTAGCTTTCGACAGCCATCCGGCCATCTTCCTCAGCGATGCTGTTGCTGACTGAGTGAACTCGATTCAGATCACGCGACCATGGGACATACCCAGGTCACGTGATCGAATCAGTGAAGCGTACGCCGGGGGCAAGGTGTAGCGGTCCCGGTCCCTGATGAGCACGGGGTTGGTGGCTGCGATGTAGATGGCCTCCTTGACCCCTCGCTGGAACCACTTGTTTTCTTGTCCAGGACGTTGACGTTGTCCGTGTCAAATTGGTGTTGCTTGGAGTGCAGGTGTGCTCCGACAGGTGAAAAGTCCCTCTTGTGTTCTGTAAGTCTCTTTTGGAGGGGACGTTCTGTTTCTCTGACACAGTGTTGGTTACAGTCACGGCAGTCTATTCTGTAGATGACGCCGGATTTATCGAGTTTGTTGGTTTTGTCCTTGGGGACTTACGAGTTGGCTGGGATGGTGTTGGTGGGCTTAGGATGGACCGTGACCCCTAGTTTCCTGATCTTCCTGGTCAGGGCTTCACTTACACCTCCAGCGTTTGGTCGACATATTTCAGGACGATAATTCAGGTAATCTGAGCAGGAGGAAAGAGAATCATGCCAATCTTGTCGATAAACATCAAAAAGACGTTCATTAAAAGTTTCAAGAAATAAGGGTGCATTACCAACATCTTGCATTTTCCAAGCACATCCAAAGCCATGTGAACACATAACCAACCTTACATTTGTTACCCCCTTTTTTTCTGCTGGCTAAATCGTGTTTAAATAACATCAGATAGCATTGTTTTTGATATCCATTGTCTTCCATGACAAGTAGTCTAATCCAGTACTTTACCACATGGGAAAGCATTTCAATGTAAAGCGGAAATCTACCACATTCTCACAGAGCAATGGCATTTCTAACATCCCTTCCAACACCCAAGACCACCTTGCATACGTTAACGTGCACTTTCTCAAATACGTCAAATTTCTTAATGCCCCAAACCTCAGAACCATATAACAAGATGGGTTTTACTTTTGTATCAAATATTTTGAAGACAATGCTGGCTTGCAGATTTTTTAAGTCTGAAGTACAATGTCTTTATTCCTGCAACTGCTCTGAGTGCTTTACTTGATACGTTTTCCACACATCGAGCCCAGTTCAGAGTATATCCAAAAATGATACCTAAGTAGTTGTAAGTGGCCTCTACAGTTATTTGTTTTCCAGCATAATACTACTTTTCACAGTTTTTTTTTTCAAACCCCACCATTTTTAAACAGCACAGCATTTTTTTTCTTTCATATTAACAAATAAGCCCCCATTTAGCACAATATTGTTCCAAACAATTGATTTTCTTTTGTAAGTCAGCTACAGAATCAGCAACTAATGCAATCATCGCTAACATTAGACAAAAGCATTTATAATCGGTCATTTAAAAGGTCTATGTCATGAGCTCCACATATATTCAATTATTGCTCAAGTTCAGACAGAAATATGGGAAAAAAAGGAGAGGACTCAAAATACATCCCTGTTTTACATCAGACAAGCAATTGAAAAAGTCCGTGGCTTTGCCACCCAGTCTGACAGAAGCTTTGACTTTACTGTACATGCTTTTTCATGTAGAAAACATTTTTCCATTCTCACTTTTTTGAACAGTAAAAACAACAACTCTCTCCCTATTCACACAGTCAAAGGCCTTTGAAAAATCAACAAAGCGAGAGAGTAATATCGGTCACCTTTTTTGTTAAACGTTATTGTTCTAGAGTTGTTGAGTAAATATATTACCAATAGTGCTGTAGTGTGTGTGTGTGTGTGTGTGTGTGTGTGTGTGTGTGTGTGTGTGTGTGTGTGTGTGTGTGTGTGTGCATGCGTGCGTGCGTGCGTGCGTGCGTGTGGTGCGTGTGTGTGTGTGTGTGTGTGCGTGCGTCGCGTGCGTGCGATGCTGTGTGTGTGTGTGTGTGTGTGTGTGGTGTGTGTGTGTGTGTGTGTGTGTGTGTGTGTGTGTGTGTGTGTGCGTGCGTGTTTGAACTAACAAACAACTGATGAATTCCATTTGATCTTAACATAAATGTCAACATGCGCAGTATGTGGATGAAACTAAAAAAAAAAAAACCAAACAAACAAAAACTAGATTCTATCAACATAGGTCAAATATAAAAAGAACACTGGTACCTTGGTCATCCAGCATTGTACCCAAAGTGACTATTCTCTGATAGACATGCAATTCATTTTGTTGGAAAAAGTATGGAATAAAACCTCACTTCTAGCCTTAAAGGAGAACTATTCTGGATTTATAAAATAAAGACATTTTTTCAAGTGGGCCTCGAGACTTTGGAGTCTTTATTGTTAGTTTCTTTTCCTCTCCCTTCCTTGCGCCTCCATCACCCCTCCCCTCCCACCCCCTCTCTCTCTCTCTCTCGTTTTGTGTTTCCCTTCCCCTCCCTTAACCCCCTCCTCCCCTTCACCCCTCATTTTATTTCAATCTATGTATCGATTCAATTGTAACTTGTTGTGCCTACTAAATTTTTGTTTGTTTGTTTGTTTGTTTAATTCATATGGCTTCAAGCAATTCTATTTTAAATGCAGAAACATTCCCTTTTAAACTGTATTAAGTCAGATCACTGTTTTCCAGTATGTTAAAACCCATGATCGGAGTGAATAAAGTGAGTGAGTGTGTGTGTGTGTGTGTGTGTGTGTGTGTGTGTGTGTGTGTGTGTGTGTGTGTGTGTGTGTGTGTGTGTTTGTTGTTGTTGTGGTGGTGGTGGTGGTGGTGTTTGTGTTGGTGTTGTTGGTGTAGTTGTTGGTAGTGGTGGTGTGGTGATGGTGGTGGTGTTTTTGTTGTTGGTGGTGGTGTTTTACTTATTGTAGGGGGTGGAGGTGGAGGGCGACGGGTGGAGAGGTTCAGTTTCTGTTTTCTATGATCATTTTTATGTTTGTATACAATTTTTATGCCATTCAGTCCTATTGGGCACCTCTTATTTAGTGTGGAAGGTATTATCAAGCCTGTTGTCTTGCAGTGCACCTCTTATCTCCTCTTGCTTTTTTTATATCGCCTTCAAGCCTTTTCCTCCACCTTGACAACCAAATCCCCCCCTCTCTCCCTCCCTCCCTCCCTCCTCTCTCTCTCTCTCTCTCTCTTTCTTCTTCTCTTTCTCAGTACCTATTCTCTCCCCCCCCCACGCCTCCCTCTTTGTCTGTTGGTCTGTCCACCTGTTTTTCCCTCTGTATCTCCCAATTTCTCTCGATATGATCGTAGAATTGAATAAAGTGTAACATACCATATTGATTATGTGGCTGGATATGTTCTCGTATATGTTTTTTTTTTTTTTAACATACGCCTGTATGCTATTCTTTGTGGACCACAGTGGATAGTTTTGATGTGACGTTACTCTCTTTGAACTTATGAGTTAACGGAATGTATGTGATCTTTAAACTGGACATTTTCAACAGTTTAAATGGTAATGATTTATGTCATATATATATATATATATATATATATATATATATATATATATATATATACTTACAGAGCAGCTTGGTGTTGCAATGACTGCAAGAAATATTCAATTATAAACAAAGCTTGCTCTTATGTCTTAGATTGAAGAAATAGGGGGAGATAAGCATTCATATCTGCAGTGGTAGATCATTCTGCCTAACTAACAGTATGTGCTTGAGTGGGTGAATGGGGAAAAATAAAATAAATGCTTCTCAAAATTAGCCTTCAGCAAGCTTATAGTCTCCAAGTGGGAGACGATCTCCAATGGGGAGGAAACCCACTAACATATAACTCCTGGTCAGATACCGATATTTCGAAACCTGATTGTTTCTCCTCAGTGACCGCGGAAAGTGGTAATTTGACTCCTCTGCCTTTTCGGTTTTAAGAAGAATGCTATCCCAGAAAAGGCTGGTGTGCAATACCGTAGTATGTTTGTTGAGTTTTCAAAAAACCAACCAAAGGTGCCACCTAAGAAGCAAAAGAAAATCATGAAAGAGCAAAACAAGCTACATTTTCTTGTGAAAAGTAGAAAATATAAAAAGATAACCTGCTGAGGGCCAGTTCTTGGAATGAATCCACAACGGACTAAATTACGATAAACTCATAAATTCCATTCCCCATTCACCCACTCAAGCACATACTGTTAGTTAGGCAGAATGATCTACCACTGCAGATATGAATGCCTATCTCCCCCTATTTCTTCAATCTAAGACATAAGAGCAAGCTTTGTTTATAATTGAATATTTCTTGCAGTCATTGCAACACCAGGCTGCTCTGTAAGTTGCTGGAATGGTGCTCGGTACTTATCCTTGGAATTTATGAGTTTATTGTAATTTAGTCCCTTGTGGATTCATTCCAAGAACTGGCCCTCAGCACTAGTGTCTTAAGAGGTTATCTTTTTATATTTTCTACTTTTCACAGAAAATGTAGCTTGTTTTGCTCTTTCATGATTTCTTTTGTTCTTAGGTGCACTTGGTTGTTTTTTGAAACTCAACAAAATACTACGGTATTGCACACAGCCTTTCTGGATAGCATTCTTCTTAAAACCGAAAAGGCAGAGGAGTCAAATTACCACTTTCTGCGGTCACTGAGGAGAAACAATCAGGTTTCGAAATATCGGTATCTGACCAGGAGTTATATGTTAGTGGGTTTCCTCCCCATTGGAGATCGTCTCCCACTTGGAGACTATAAACTTGCTGAAGGCTCATTTTGAGAAGCATTTATTTTATTTTTCCCCATTCACCCACTCAAGCACATACTGTTAGTTAGGCAGAATGATCTACCACTGCAGATATGAATGCTTATCTCCCCCTATTTCTTCAATCAAAGACATAAGAGCAAGCTTTGTTTATAATTGAATATTTGTTTATAATTGAATATATATATATATATATATATATATATATATATATATATAGTTGACACAAGTATTAAAAGGAATGTTAAAATTATCTACAAATTTGTTTCTACCGCTTGGCTATCATCAGGATGGAGTTTGGGTTGCCCACCGCTGGTGTTATATAGCGTGTGGGGCCCGGTTGCAGCCGTTTGTGCGTGCGTGACGATAGCCAAGCGCTAGAAACAAATTTGTAGATAATTTTAACATTCCTTTTAATACTTGTGTCAACTAATGTTGCCCCCCAAGGGGTTGAGCACTTGTAGAATTGTTTTAGGCTTTTTAACCATACTGTATATATATATATATATATATATATATATATATATAATGCTGAACAATTAAGTAGTGGGGGAAAACAAGCGTAGGTTAACAATTCTTCCATCATTATAGTAATGACTTGGCAAAGATTTGAAATTAAAAAAAAAGGAAAATGTATATTATAAAAATGAAAACCCTTCGCTAGCTGCATGAGGGAACCATCGCAATCCCTCTCGAAGGCAGATCTATACGTATCACCTGCTTCTAGGCCTTTCGTCCGCTGGATCGGAACTCATCAGGGAGACACGGCTGATTGTATATGTGCTCTTGGCATCAAATAGAGACACACCACAGTCGGTAATTCTGTGGTGTTCTCACCACCAAGTGTTCAAAGAAGAATCCAACAGCACCCCAAAGCAGTCAGTAAAAGATAGTAGAATGAAATAAAACGAAATTGTGGAGAGGTAAAATGTTGATGAAAAACTAAAAACATTATGCAAACAGTATAAAATGTAGGGGACAATCTTTGAGCCTAAGCTTGAGGATCCATTTAAGGATGCAAGGGAGATTAAAAAAAATATGGAACAGTCTGAGTGGTCAGCTCTGCTGTTCAATAACCCAAGCATTGTCAGCGGCTAAGAACTGTGTAGAACAACCTTTACTTGGATCTCCTAAGAGATGCAATCGCCCACAGATTGACCAAATAATATAATGCTGAACAATTAAGTAGTGGGGGAAAACAAGCGTAGGTTAACAATTCTTCCATCATTATAGTAATGACTTGGCAAAGATTTGAAATTAAAAAAAAAAGGAAAATGTATATTTTAAAAATAAAAACCCTTCACTAGCTGCATGAGGGAACCATCGCAATCCCTCTCGAAGGCAGATCTATACGTATCGCCTGCTTCTAGGCCTTTCGTCCGCTGGATCGGAACTCATCAGGGAGACACGGCTGATTGTGTCTGTTCTCTTGGTGTCAAATAGAGACACACCACAGTCGGTAATTCTGTGGTGTTCTCACCACCAAGTGTTCAAAGAAGAATCCAACAGCACCCCCAAAGCAGTCAGTGAAAGATAGTAGAATGAAATAAAACGAAATTGTGGAGAGGTAAAAAGTTGCTGAAAAACTGAAAACATTATGCAAACAGTATAAAATGTAGGGGACAATCTTTGAGCCTAAGCTTGAGGATCCATTTAAGGATGAAAGGGAGATTAAAAAAATATGGAACAGTCTGAGTGGTCAGCTCTGCTGTTCAATAACTCAAGCATTGTCAGCGGCTAAGAATTGTGTAGAACAACCTTTACTTGGACCTCCTAAGAGATGCAATCGCCCACAGATTGACCAAACAATATAATGCCGAACAATTAAATAGTGGGGGAAAACAAGCGTAGGTTAACAATTCTTCCATCATTATAGTAATGACTTGGCAAAGATTTGAAATTTTAAATAAAAAGGGGGGGGGGGGGGGGGGTGTATATTATAAAAAAATGAAAACCCTTCACTAGCTGCATGAGGGAACCATCGCAATCCCTATATATACACCCTTTTTTAAGGCCAAATCTTTGCCAAGTCATTTCTATAATGATGGAAGAATTGATAGCCTGCGCAAAACACCCCAACGGTCGCACCACCAAGCCACACGAGGCAAGGGTGACAATACGCAACTTTACTGCACAAGCAGGTTGTAATTGGTCATAAACCGTGTTATTGGTCCATACCTGGAAGGACATTGTAACACGTCAGCAATGACAAAATAAAAGGATATTAGAGCTCCAGATTTCTTTTGTGGAGTCATTTTGTTGTTGTTGTTGTTGTTATGGTCATCGTCAGGGGGGACTATCCTGACTTGGGTTCTGTAAAGTGCCGTGCGGCAAAGCAAAATACCCCAACGCTCGCACTACAAAGCCACACAAGGCAAGAGTGACAATACACAACTTTACTGCACAAGTATACATACACTCATTCACACGACCTAGTGGGGAAGGGTCCTAAGTAAGAAGAGTGAGTATAGACTGAGAGCATAGAAGGTAAGAGGGGAAAGAAGAAAATAAGTTTACCCAGAACTAACTATCCTAGTGGACGAAAAAAGATAGAATATCCCTCCTGAGTGCACAGGAAAACCACTAAGTCTCGACGTAGCCCACTCTTCAAAATACCCATCCTGCAAAGAAAAGAAATAGGAGAAGATTCATATAACATTAAATAACAGGATCTGCACAACAGTGAATTTGTCTGGCAGTCTTAAAAATAAATCAAACATTCGAAAGAAAAACAAGAAGTGCAAACTTGCAAACTTCTTTACATTAAGTAACACAATAATAAGGTATCCCAGAATGTTCCAGCATCTAGCCCACTTTCACCCTCACACAACCACCAGTCCCTTCAAATGTCAACAACACATGACCTGGTGGAAGACTGGCTCAAACAGTGGTCCAGAAGGTCCAACTGTGGGTGTGGTTCTTGGACGGTGAAGTCAAGGCAGGGACGAAGGTCTTCCCCGAGTCACGCCCGGCCCTGGAGACGGCTATTGGCGTCGGCGCTCCGACTCCTCTATGCTGACCCCCAGAGGTTGTTCCAGGGATGCTAGTTGCAAAAGGAAAAGAAACCCTACGGCGGAGAACAATAATTATCTCGTATTACCGTTTAACATGTAGACTGTCCTTTGTCAGAAAAAAAGTGTGTGGGTTGGTAGGAGTAATCGTGGAAAAATCAGTGGGAAGAGATAAGAGTCAGTGGGGCTAGACTACCCAGCAGTCAAAAGGCTTTGACGAAAGAAAAACAAGATGCAAAACATATACACGTACTCCCAGTTTATCTTGAATACGCGTGAGATATTCCACAAAGAGGAAAAACCGTCTTGGGCCGTTATAGCCGTTAGTAACGGCTATTCTGGTAACATCGGCCATCATATGTGACCTATAATGAACATACCTACAAATTTTCAGAAAGATCGACCGAGTACTTTCTCAGATTTTCCATAAAGAAGAAAACCGTTATGGGCCGTCGTAGCCTTTAGTAACGGCTACAACGGTAAACTAAAACACTGGGCATCATCCGTGACGCATAATGAACATACCTACACATTTTCAGCAATACCGGCCACGTACTTTCTGAGATATTCCATGAACAAGAAGAACCGCTATGGGCCGTTATAGCCGAAAGTAATGGCTATAACGGTTAACTAAAACATCGGGCATCATCCGTGACTTATAATAAACACACCTACAATTTTTCAGAAAGATCAGCCAAGTACTTTCTGAGATGTTCCATAAAGAAGAAAAAGCGGTATGGGCCGTTATAGCCGTTAGTAATAGCTATAACGGTAAACTAAAATATTGGGCATCATCTGTGACCCATAATGAACATACCTACAAATTTTCTGAAAGATCGACCAAGTGCTGTCTGAGATATTCCATAAAGAAGAAAAACCAGTAGAAAGAAACTCGTGGAGAGCGTGGCAGCAGAGAGTCCTCAGAAGAGAAGCCCCCTTCAGGCAAGTGTTTCGGCCCTTATCTCCTGACACTCTAGGGGGTTGGGCCACACCCTGTTCATGAGTCCGGATGTCCCTCTGCTGCCCCCCTTTTTTCCCCATCTTGGGACGAGCCATGGCTGGGATTCGAACCCATGACCCTCTGGACATGCTCATTTTCCACTTAAAGACTCGCACTCTAACCACTGAGCCACTGGGACACCTGATATTTGTAGGAAAGTTAAGCCTTATGAAGTTCACTTTTGTTCCTCCTTGACCAGATCCAGCTTGAACACCTCTCTGCCGCTTCTGCCATTGCTTTCAGAACTCTGGTGTTTTCCCTCCCTGCAACTGAGAGCTGTTTCATGAGGCTGTATGCAGACGTTCCTACAAACCCCCTAGCTCCAATTTCTGCAGTGAGGACTTTGACCTGATAGCCTTCTCTCCTCAGGCTGTTTGCCAGATCAGCATACTTTTCGGTCTTGTAGATTTGAGCTGCCTCCATTCTGTTCTCATATGGCACCATGAGCTCGATCATGATCAGCTGCTTGGTTGACTGAGAGTGGACTACTATGTCTGGTCTCATCCACTCTTGCTGACGATCTCGGGGTGACTCTTCCATTCTGGGAGGTCTGCAGTGCACTCCCAGTCATCCGCCCCGTCCAGCAAACTCTGCCTGCATGTTCCGAGTGACACTGTTGTTCTTGGCATGATTTGCTGCCTCCGCCGTGAAGAATGTTGCGGGTGCTTTTGGAGTCCTGATTTTCCCTTTTGTGGTGTTGGTACTAGCCCAGACTACTTGTACAATCTCTTTGAGCACTTGGTTGTGCCTCCATGTGTATCTTCCTTGAGCCAGGGCTACTTTACATGAGCTTAGGATATGCTCCACTGTTTGTTTTTCATGGCAGAGGGGGCGTGCAGGATCGGCTGTTTTTCCCCACTTCACCAGGTTTGCATTTGAGTGCAGAAGGTCATATGCAGATCTGAGAATGAAGCTGATCCTGAGAGGGGCCATGTGCCAAATGTCATTCCAAGTGAGACTTCTTTGGAGTGCATTCTCCCACGTTGTCCATTGCCCTTACTGGCTCTCCTGGACTGCTTTTTGGACTCTTTTTTTGTCTTCTTCTTTTCTCATCTCCTGAATCATCATGTCTCTTTTGGCTTTTCCAGTATAGTAACGGTTATAACGGTAAAATAACACATTGGGCATCATCCGTGACCCAAAATGAACACACCTACAAATTTTCAGAAAGATCGGCCCAGTAGGTTTGTCTAGAGCAAGCGGAACACATTTTGACGACGGACAGACAGACACACAGACAGCATTTCTTCGTTACAATTCCAAAGTACTCCCTGTTCTATAAGAACTGGGAGTACAAAAAGAGGTTTTCTATCTACTTCTGGCATTAAAGATGAAGTATATCCATCTCCTTCCACTATTTGTAACATATTTCAGCCATCGTCAGGAAACAATCTACATTCGGGTGGCTCTATAGGGGGACATCAAGCAATATTTCAATGAAATTACTATTATCCTTTTATGAAGGTTTTTTATTTCATAGTGAATAAACACTTTTCTATTGGCATACAAATTAACTTGTGAATGAGCATCTTTAGTTTGAATCCCCCCCCCCCCCCCCTTTTTTTCTTTTCTTAATTGATGACAAAGAAATCAATAATTCAACTCAACATAAATATAATAATTCACCATCCACTTTCCTGAAACACAGACAAAGAAACAAGCACGAGACGAGCGGGGCCAGAAGGTAGGGGCGCGACAGGAAGGACTCCTCACTCCCCGGGTTAAATCTTATGTCGTGCATACACTACCAGCGTTCCGCGACTCCACTCACAGACAAAGGACCAACCGTATAACGTCGGCGTCAAAAGGGATTACAGGTACGACCAAACA
>CM065729.1:26467744-26490244 GCA_033310375.1 Conus canariensis | reverse complement strand
GATACAGTAGAGTAAGACAACTGACATTTTCGGGTATAATGCCAAAACATATGCCTAGAGTCAAATAACGTCCCTTCCAGAACTCTATTCCATTCGGAAATCATCCAGACTCACTATCCTCAACATTATGCTATTGGAAAGAGAGGGAACAAAGCGTCATATGGAGAAAGACACATGGCAGAACATGGGATCTGTGGCCCATTCAACATGTGGATCCAGAACTTTCCCCACCCACATGGAGCGAAGTTGATTGTGAATTAGTGCCACATCTGAAGTCTCTCTCTGGCGTCTGCCATCCCTTTGTTCTCTTTCTCCTCTAGGTTAATGGCTCTCTCAGACAGTCATCCTCAAAACCCCATACTTTTCGACATAACACAATTTGTCACAGACTCTCATGCCTTCCGGAGATCACAGAGACTTATAGCAACTCTTCATTTCCACAGAGAATTAGGAAAAAACAAAGGTGGTTTTTATCACCAGGAAAGTGTAAATCCTCTTACGTCACGAGGAAAAGAGATCATCTAACTGCACAGTATTGACACTGTCATAGCAAAGCCCGAGCTGTGATACAGAGACAACCTACATAAGTGTCATATATCCCAGGGTCTGGGCTGAGATTCCCATATTGCCAGCATTTTCAAGAAGCCACCAAGACTATTGCCTCTCTTCTGCAAAGCCTGAAGATGAGCTCTCTCTCTCTCTCTCTCTCTCTCTCTCCTCTCTCTCTCTCTCTCTCTCTCTCTCTCTCTCTCCTCTCTCGCTCGCTCGCTCGCTCGCTCGCTCTCTCTCTGTCTCTCTCTCTCTTCCCCCTCTCTCTCTCCCTCTCTCTCATCCTTTCTCTCTCTCCAAGAAATGTCATCCTCCTCGTTGTTAGTTGTTTAGTCCATTCCCACTCACTCCCACAACCCACATTTACTTCTACACGACCCCTGCCTCCTGAGAAGAAGCTATGCAAGATCGTTTAACGTGGCGCAACATGATCAAATCCGGAGTGAAAGAATTTAGAATGAGATGAATAGTGACATAGGGGGAAAACTGTTAGTTTTGGTTAAAAAAAAGGCATGCAGCACTTCCAAAGATACACCATTGTGTCTGACCTCTGCTCCAGCCCTCCAAGAAAACAAAAACAAATAGAAACTGTTGTTAGATCTGGGAATATAGCTTTCCCTCCAGGATGGAAAAAAGTAGGAGTAAGGAAATGGAAATGAATTGTAATCGGTCATTTTCTCAAAATATTGTGAACAAAATAACTCATTTTACAAAAAAGGCGTGCGTGAAACACCGCTATCTTATCTTTTGATCTATATGCAAGGCTTACTTCCCCAACAGTTCCTCTAAAGGTTTGGTTACATTTCTGCCTAAGTGGTCTGATAGAATCCATTGCATTGGCTTCGGTTTTAAACATCCCAGAAGTGGTTTAGGAAATGTGAGAGCACACTAATGTTGCATATGAAGATGAAGTCTTGTTTGACTCTCACAATAAATTACACACCTACAGTTATCTTAGAAGTCCTGTATACTTATCTCAGTGTAACTACAATGGATTCTTGTTTGCATAGAACACAGCAAGTTCCTTAATTTACACACTCACACAGAGATCAATTGCGGGATGGAAATACAAAGTCTAGGAGTTCATCCAGTCTTCTTATAATGTTGGCTGACGTCTAAACGTTTTTTGTTTCTTTCCCTTAACCATATGGCAGTAACGTGATATTTGGAAAAGTGAGATGGATACTGTTAGTTTTCCATATGCTTGAGTATTGATGGAATCTGCATCCGCCAAACAATGGCTTAAAAAATCTCACGAAAATCAATCATCTGTAAGGATTTTAAATGTGTTATTGACAGAGCATGTGCGCTGTGAACACACACACACACACACAACACACACACACACACACACACACACACACACACACACACACACACACACACACACAACACACACATACACACACACAAACACACAACACACACACACACACACACACACACACATTCACACACACACACACACACACACACACACACACACACTCCTCTCTCTCTCTCTCTCTCTCATCTCTGTCTCACACACACACACACACACACACACACACACACACACACACACACACACACACACACACACACCCTCTGTGTCTTCTCTGTCTCTGTCTCTGTCTCTGTCTCTCTCTCTCCTCTCTTCTCTCTCTCTCTCTCTCTCTCTCTCTCTCTCCTCTCTCTCTCTCTCTCTCTCTCTCTCTCTCCATTCGATTATACAAACATTGATAAATACTTGCATGTATGTATCCATGCATGCATACGTGCATACATACATATATACACACACGTACATACATACATACATACATACATACATACATACATACATACATACATACATACATACATACATACATACATACGTGCATGCATACACACATAACATATACATACATACATACATACATACATACATACATACATACATACATACATACATACATACATGCATACATGCATGCATACATACATGCATGCATGCATACATACATGCATACATACATACATACATACATACATACATACATACATACATATATACATACATGCATACACACACACACACACACACACACACACACACACACACACACACACACACACACACACACCACGCACACAGACACACACCTACACACACACACACACACACACACACACTCTCTCTCTCTCTCTCAGAGAGAGAGAGAGAGAGAGAGGAAAAGAGATACCAATTACTTTAATACATCAACTTGTCAAATCAACAACAATGCACAGTAGTCCAGATTGCAGGCGCATCGATAAAAGTTATCTTTCACATTCTCTCTCTCTCTCTCTCTCTCTCTCCTCTCTCTCTCTCTCTCTCTCTCTCTCTCTCTCTCTCTCTCTCTCCTCCTTTTCTCTCTCTGTCCCCACGCCCTTTCTCTCTCCGGCTGGCTCCAATTCTTTGTCTGTCAGTGCTTTAGTCAGCTGATACTATTTAAAGCACAGTTTGAAAGTCATCATCTGTCAGTTTCAATGCTGGCTCATGAGGTGATTCCGCCTTGACCAAACACAGCCTAGACCCAATCATGACAGACATGCTCAAGTATTTTGCGAGTTGTTTACATTTTGTTATGGGCAGTCCTAACATTGAAAGTCCTGAAACCACTCTTTTATGAACTATGCCTAGTGAACCTATTACAAGAACAACCACTTTCGTGCTAAATCCGGCATCACTGAGAGCATAGCAGAGAGGCATGTACTTTTGAAAATTGCTCTCATAGCATGTTTGTATGAATGTGTCAAATGGGTTTGAAACCTCGATGACGAATGCCACCGAGTTTCGATGGTCGATGAAGCATAGATCAGGTTTCAGCCTTGGTAGATCTTCAACACCGTTTATTGAGACAGGCCTATTTTGAAAAACTTCCACAAAATCCGTCGCAATGCATTTCTGTATCTCCTTTCTGATGATCTCAACGCATCTGTCGTGTCTTTGTGTGTAGAGGCCCCTCAGTCGACGATATCCATTCAAAGCATGGGAATTTGTGTCAGAACGAAACCCGCACAAAGCACACTCTCTCCGGTAAGTATCAGGATAGTAGATGTTGTTCACTGCATTGGTCTCCAGCAGCTGTAGACATCCCTTGCTGATGAACCTTTACATACATACAATACATACATAACATACATACATACATACATACATACATACACACATACACACACACACACACACACACACACACACACACACACACACACATGTGCACGCGCGCTCGCAGGCACATACATACATGCTCGCATGCACACACGCACGCATGCAGGTACGCACGCACGCACGCACGCACGCATGCACGCACGCACGCACGCACGCACATCCACACACACACACACACACACACACACACACACACACACACACACACACACACACACCCTACGGTTTAGTTGGGAATTAATACGTAGCAGCGAGACCAACATAATTGTTTTATTTCCTATCAAAGCTCCCCTGTAGTGTCTAATTGTTTCTCAGGGATGTACGTTAAAAGGCAGCACTCAGAGAGAGAGAGAGAAGAGAGAGGGAGACAGAGAGAGAGAGAGAGAGAGAGAGAGAGAGAGAGAGAGAGAGAGAGAGAGAGAGAGAGAGAGAGAGAGAGATCTGGGGTAATGAACCATTATTTCTCTTCACCCATCATTCTTTCATTAACTAAAATGTGTGTCTTTGGTTTGTGTTCTGGGCACTCCGATGAAGAAGGTATGAACCTAGGTGAGCGCCAGCTGGAAGCGGATCCGTGACGGACAACACATGCCATGCGCTTGACTGTGGGAAAGAATGAGTAGGTTACATTCGCAGAGGAATATGCTTTGCTGCAATGCTTATCTGTGCTTATATTTGAAACTGAAACTGCATTTATTTGTATACCCATGCTAAGGATAGATGTGAATGCTAAAAACATGAAGCCAATGAAAACTGATATCTCAACATTTAGGGGGAAATACAGTCTATGTTCAATGTATCATTCAGAAAGAAATATACAAGTTAATTAACAACACATTGCACACTTGAATCGCTTCAATGGCGCACACTTCCAATTGCCCATACAATTGCAGAAGACAACAGGGGATGCTGAGATATTCAAAGTCAGTTATATGCATAGAAGTGTCTTCAGTCGTTTGCATCGACCATTAGAAAGCCTCAGTATGGAGTCTATCCTCTTCTCTAGGAGTCTTCGCGGTGTTGGCCTTGATCGTATTGAAATATTTCTTCGGTTGGTAATATTTCTTGCTCTTCCCTTAAGTCTGGATGTGCGGCCACTTCCTCTCTTGATGTATAGCTCTACAAGCTGCTCTGTTATAGTGGATATAATCTTGTTTGTTGAGGTATTGTTTTAGTGTCTTTTGTCTTATAATGATATATTTGACCAGTCTTCAGCTTCACGTGTTTTGCATCATGTTACTTCAAACGAAGGCAAGAATTGGTACATGTACAAAACACTCACATCAAAGTGACGTAAGAAGATTCAATACGGAATCATCCTGTCGTGCACATGGCCGGTGAATGGCAGAGACAATCGTCATTTATTTCAATTATATTATGATGGTTGAGTTGGTACAAGTCTATCCAAAGATCATCTTTTAACATATGGGATGATGGTTCTTGAGAAATACATCGTTGGGCATAACAGAATTTCAATGCTTGTGACAAAAGAACAACAGAGTGAGCATTATTGATATAGTTGATCCATTGTCAAAGACCTGCTCTTTGCATTAAAATAAGAAGTGTCAATACTAACACATACTCTCTCTCTCTCTCTCTCTCTCTCTCTCTCTCTCTCTCTCTCTCTCTCTCTCTCTCTCTCTCTCTCTCTCTGTTAAAATCAAAGTCTTTCAAAATTCAGGTTTTGCATATTCCCAATTAAACTGTTGGCAAATGCCTTTTCTGTCCTTTGTCGAATGCGCTGTATTGAATTGTAACTTTTTTTTTCTGCGCTCAAAGCTCTTTTAGGCAACAGGAATAAGAATGTTAATGAACAAGACTATCAAAATGGAAGGGATGTCTCCTTCACTAGGCATGGAAATACATACAAACACAAAGGAAATTCGCTTCCAATAGTTCCTAACATATGCTCGTGACAGCTTCAGCGCTTTGCGATTTCAACTCCCGCGTTTCGCAGATGACAGCATTGAATTAAGACACAGAAGGGTTTAAGGGATTTAGTTCAAGAGGATGAACGGGTAATTGCTAGTGTGGGTACCCGGGAGTTGTCAATCAACATCTGGTACAAACTTACTTGTGATGACTTGGCTTTCGGCGGTCAGGCACATGTCTGCTCTCCGCTTATTGTTCAGTTTGTGAACGATGACTGATCTTTTAATTTGACAAGCGTTCTACTGTGTGGTCTACTAATCAATATATCCTTTTCATTTTTCGAGGAAGCATTTTTAATATCCATTCGAATTTCTGCTGGCTTACTCTCCATCCGTTAATTCTTAGGTTTCACACACACACACACACACACACACACACACACACACACACACACACACACACACACACACACACACACACACACACACACACACACAACACACACACACACACACACACACACACACACACGCACGCACGCACGCACGCACACACACACACACACTCACACACACACACACACACACACACACACACACACACACACACACACACACACACACACACACACACACACACACACACACACACTCAGTCTCGTGGATTTACTCAGAGAAACCACGGTGGATGTTTCACTGTACTGGATTGGCATCTGTTTCATTCTCATGTGTTTTTTTTTTTTTTTTTTTTTTGTTGTTGTTGTTGCGTACAGTTGTTTTCAGACTAGCTTCTGTCTGTTGTAATTGTGTCTGTTCGTTTGTTTTGACTGTTGCTCTCTTCACATCGGGTTTTGTTTGTCTACCTGGCCAGCTGTTTTGATATCAAAGTATATATCTACACGAAATACCAATCACAGCTTGTGTTGGCTGTGTGGCAGAGCTTACTTGTTTCGTAGTTTTCACTCAAAGTGTAATATAACTGGATGCTAACAAGGCTGAAAACTTGGGCGTTTGATAGAGCAGAATATATTCTACGTGTCTGGAGTATGAAAGGGTTAGGGGTGGAGGTTGTATGGTTATCGCTTACAACAAGGCACATGTCAAACAACATTGCGTGCTGAGCTGCTAGGCAAGGCTCACGGCTTTACTTGTGTCCACTAGTCACATATGAGAGCAAACTCATAGAAGTACCAGTATTTGTGACCATCTGCTACTACTGGCGGCAGTCTGTCTTCAGTCTCCGACCCATCAGCTGCCAGAAGGTCTGTCTGTAGCGGGAGCCCATGCTGTAGTAGATGGTGATGTTGAAGGTGGCATTGATGTAGGACATGATGTCCGTCAACCAGATGAAGGTAAAGAACAGGTTGTGCTGACGCTGTCCTGCATTCATCTCCGGCACCAACGTCGTCACCACCCTGCCAATACATAAATTACTCTGTAAGAAAACTGCAACACTAACAAGAAAAAGCCATTTTGCATACACAAGTTACAGCGGCAACAAAACAACCTTCCAACACATTAGTTATAGTGATAAACAACGCCCCAAGTCTACCACCACATTGCAGCACCAACAAAGAAATCAGCAACATCAACAATGGAAACAGGAACAACAACAATGGAAACAGCAACAACAACAATGGAAACAGCAACAACAACAATGGAAACAGCAACATCAACAACGGAAACAGCAACAACAACGGCAATACTCTGCTTACATGACAAGTCCACAGCATCACCTTGCTCACGAATAACTTACCATATCGGCAATAACAACACGTTGTCCACCCATCAGTCACAGGGTCAAACAATATTCTACAGACACATCAGTTTCTGTGATCACAAACATACTACCTTATGCACACGTCTGTTGCAATGTCAGCAACAACGTTACTCTATGCGTTTGACACAATATCACCTTGTCAACATATCGATTCCAGTGTCTTAATTCATAAAACCATGATCACGAACAGTTTCCGTTACAATGTTCTTCTGATGGATTTGTCACAAAGTACAAAAAAAAAAAAAAAAGCACACAACCTCTCCGACAACATTGACTGTAGCCATACTTTACACCGTCCTCGCGACAGCAGAACGCAACACACACACACACACACACACACACACACACACACACACACACACACACACACACACACACACACACACACACACGCGCGCGCGCGCGCGCTCACACAGAGAGAGAGAGAGAGAGAGAGAGAGAGAGAGAGAGAGAAAGAGAGAGAGAGACAGACAGAGAGAGGACACTCAAGACCCAATTGTTCTCTCTCTCTCTCTCTCTCTCTCTCTCTCTCTCTCTCTCTCTCTCTCTCTCTCGAGAGAGAGAGAGAGAGAGAGAGAGAGAGAGAGAGAGAGAGAGAGATGTGCTGACTTTCTGTCGACAAGAACACTCATAATGGACCGGACTGTAATGCGATGGACAACAACACAATGAACAAAGAACGTCCTAGCTAGGGAAATGAGGTAACACCGTGAAACAGAAAATATAATTTTTCTTTCCTTCGAATCATGGCCAAGTCATTAATATAATGTGTGTGTGTGTGTGTGTGTGTGTGTGTGTGTGTGTGTGTGTGTGTGTGTGTGTGTGTGTGTGTGTGTGTGTGTGTGTGTGTGTGTGTGTGTGTGTGTGTGAATGTCAAGTCGTCAAGAGGCAACCCACCGCAGGAGACACTGCACTGCTGCCAAGTCACTTCGGTGGTGTTCAGTGGCGCCTGTTCTGATCCAACATATGCAGGACACCACCTACTAAGCCCCCTACTGACGACAATAATTGCTTAGTCGAGGAGCCGGCGTGAGCGAGCTCTCCCTCCGGGGGGCACCACCACGTCTGTCCAACGACAGCCCCTATGGACTCGCTTATGCCGGTGACCCCGACGGAACTAAACCAAGGCCACAGGCGTGGAATGTACATTGAAACTCAGGTCACCATGAGAACAGGGCATGAAGGGCCACAGAATTTGAGACTTTTTTATGCTGATCGATGAGAATGAGGATGATTAAGATGATGCTACTGATTTCCATTCCGGTCTGAGACTGCATGACAGGGCTGTATTCTACGCTTCATATCATAATATATCCTGGCGTCAACCAGGCCCGAGAGATACAGACATCTGCAGTGTTGGTCAAGAAATGTAAGCAACACTCTCACAGATGCATCCATTAAGTGGATGAAACCCAACTGTGTGGTCCCAGCCTTCGATATTGAACCTGTAGCAAACTCAACTCTGGGTAGGAGCTGGTCGGAGCAGAAAAATCCCACATGACTCTGATGGGGAATCGAACCCACGACCTCCCAGCCGGGAGTCCGCAACGCTAACCACTTCGCCACGGCGGCTGGTTACTGCTAGATCTTTATATTGAGTGAACGGAGTCGGATTGCGCTATGTGCAGATGATCACGACGTCTCTATATATGGATGGTGCATGCATGTGAGTACGGTCGTGACCTCTCCTCTCTCTCTCTCTCTCCTCTCTCTCTCTCTCTCTCTCTCTCTCTCTCTAGCTAGCTAACGAGCTACAGATAGATAGATAGATAGAAGAAGAGAGATAGAGAGAGAGAGAGAGAGAGAGAGAGAGAGAGAGAGAGAGAGAGAGAGGAGAGAGATATCAGTGGAGAAAATAAAATATTCGCAGGCTAACAATTCCAACGTTAAATCATACATGACTTGGCAAAAATTCAAACGAAAAAGGTAAAGGGTGCAGAGGAGTTCAGAGATACAAAAGAGGAAAGAAACATCACGGCGTTATATCATAAGATGAAATATTTCATTATATGCATCAATGTACATCTTGAAAACAACCATCCATATATCGCCTGGTCTGAGGCATTTTGTCTGCTGATGCGGATACGTTAGAGAGAGAGAGAGAGAGAGAGAGAGAGAGAGAGAGAGAGAGAGAGAGGAGAGAGAGAGAATAAACATGCTGTCATCAAAATACTTGTACTGTAACTCAGCTCGCAGTATATCTTTTGGGGATAAGACTGCGGTAAGCTGAATTACATTAAATGTATCTGTGTTCTTTCCGAAATGCTATAGATGCAACTGTCGTATGTCAAGTTACGGTTTTTAAATTGAAGATTTTGTTTTCTTTCGTCAGCACACGCAACGTCACCTCCACTTACGCTTGTATCATTCTGAACTCGTGAGAATAAAAACGGTGCATTTAATGCATATTCTTTGCTCACATACGACAAATGTATTCTAGTTTACTCTTTATGTTCAGTCTGTTTCGTTTTATTTCTGTTTCTCATATCTAACTCTTTGAGTACTGAATGTAGGCTGTCATTACTTCCCTTGGTTCCTGGTTCTTACTACAGTTATATTCCTTTCATTCCTGGGTTTCTGGCTGAAATTTCAGTATAAAAGAGATACTTATTTGAACCCAACTTCGGTTTTTCTTACATCTAAAGAAATATTCATTATTACATACTGTTATATGAAAAATTGAACACATATTTTCATGAGAGTCAAAGATTGAACTTGAGTCCACGCTGCGACAGACAGACGATGAAAAACGTGACATTTAGAGTGTCACATGTAAACAAAGTGAGACGAAGCAAAACTACCACCCATGCTTATAAAATATAAAACCAGGAAACTAAGAAACTTTCTCATGGGAAGGGGAAGCCAGCTCTAGCTTTATCTAAACAGGCCCGGTGTAACGTGGTGAAACTGCCCCCTTTCCCAGTTTAACTCCCGGGAGTCAGTCTCGCACTGTCCCAGATTAACTCCCGGGAGTTAATCTGGGTTTGCGCCAAATCAGCCCCCCAACAGGATTAGAACAGCCCCCCCAGTCCCCCCCCCCCCCCAGCGAGTTAATTTGGCATTGGCCTAAAACAGCCCCTCCCCTTCCCTTGAGGACTTAAACTGGACCTGGCCCAGAACAGCCCCCTAAGACATCTGGGGAATTAATCTGGCACCGGACTGGAACAGCCACCCAATGGGAGTTGAACTAAACTGGCCCAGAACAGCCCCCTCCCCCTCCTGGAGAGTTAAACTGGCCCTGGCACAAAACAGTCCCCCCCCCCCCCCTCTCCTGGGGAGTTAATCTGGCACCAGCCCAGAACAGCCCCTTTGGAGAGTTAAACTACACCTGTCCTAGAACAGCCTCCTTCCAGGGAGTTAAACTGGCACCGTTATGGAACAGCCCCCCAGGAGAGTTAAACTAGACAAGTCCCAGAACAGCCCCCTCCACCTCCTGGGGAGTTAATCTGGCACCGGCCCAAAACAGCCCCTCTAGAGAGTTAAACTGGATCTGGCCTAGAGCAGTCCCCCCCCCCCTCCTGGGAGTTAATCTGGCTCCAGCCTGGTACAGGCCTCCCTGGAGAGTTAAAATAGCCCTGGCACAAAACAGCCCCCCTCCCCCCCCCCTCTCCTGGGGAGTTAATCTGGCACCAGCCCAGAACAGCCCCTCTGGAGAGTTAAACTGCACCTGTCCTAGAACAGCCCCCCCCCCCCCCCCTCCAGGGGAGTTAATCTGGCAACGTCATGGAACAGCCCCCCTGGAGAGTTAAATTGGCCCTGGTACAAAACAGCCCCCCCCCCCCCTCCTGGGAGTTAATCTGGCACTGGCCCAAAACAACCCCCAAGAGAGTTAAACTGGACCTGGCCTAGAGCCGCCGCCCCCCCCCCCCCCCTTCTCCTGGGAAGTTAATCTGGCTCCGGCCTGGTACAGGCCCCCCTGGAGAGTTAAACTGGCCCTGGCACAAAACATCCCCCCCCCGCCCCGCTCTCCTGGGGAGTTAATCTGGCACCAGCCCAGAACCGCCCCTCTGGAGGAGTTAATCTGGCACCGTCATAGAACAGCCCCCCCCCCCCCCCCCCCCCGAGAGTTAAACTAGACAAGGCCCAGAACAGCCCCCTCCCCCTCCTGGGGAGGTAATCTGGCACTGGCCCAAAACAGCCCCCCCACCCCCACCTCCCGGCTCCTAGGGAGTTAATCTGGCTCCAGCCTGGTACAGCCTCCCTGGAGAGTTAAACTTGCCCAGGCATAAAACAGCCCCCCCCCCCCCCCGCCACCTCCCCCCTCCTGGGGAGTTACTCTGGCATCAGCCCAGAACACCCCTCGAGAGAGTTAAACTTGACCTGTCTTAGAACAGCACCTTCTTTTAGAGTTAATCTGGCTCCAGCCTGGTACAGGCCTCCCTGGAGAGTTAAACTTGCCCAGGCATAAAACAGCCCCCCCCCCCACCTCCCCCCTCCTGGGTAGTTACTCTGGCATCAGCCCAGAACACCCCTCTGGAGAGTTAAACTTGACCTGTCTTAGAACAGCACCCCTCTAAGGGAGTTAATCTGGCACCGTTATAGAACAGCCCCAACCCCCCCCCCCCCCCCCCCGCCTTCTTGGAGTTAATCTGGCTCCAGCCTAGTACAGGCCTCCCTGGAGAGTTAAACTGGCTCTGGCACAAAACAGCCCCCTCCCCACTCTCCTGGGGAGTTACTATGGCACCAGCCCAGAACAGCCGCTCTGGAGAGTTAAACTGCACCAGTCCTAGAACAGTCTCCCTCCCCCCCTCCAGGGGAGTTAATCTGGCACCGTCATGGAACAGCCCACCCCCTCCCCCCTCCTGGGAGTTAATCTGGCACTGGCCCAAAACAGCCCCCCGAGAGAGTTGAACTGGACCTGGCTTAGAGCAGCACCCCCCCCCCCCCTTTTCCTGGGAGTTAAAATGGTTCCAGCCTGGTACAGGCCCCCCTGGAGAGTTAAACTGGCCCTGGCACAAAACAACCCCCTCCCCCCTTCCTGGGGAGTTAATCTGGCACCAGCCCCTCTGGAGAGTTAAACTGCACCTGTCCTAGAACAGCCCCCTCCGAGGGAGTTAAACTGGAACCGTCATGGAACAGCCCCCCCCCCCACCCCCTCTGAAGAGTTAAACTAGACAAGGCCCAGAACAGCCCCCTCCACCTCCTGGGGACTTAATCTGGCACTGGCCCAAAACAGTCCCCCTAGAGAGTAAAATTGGACTTGGCCTAGAACAGCCCCCCCCCCCCCCTCCTGGGGAGTTAATCTGGCTCCAGCCTGGTAAGGCCTCCCTTGGGGGTAAACTGGCCCTGGCACAAAACAGGATCCCCCCCCCCCTCCCTTCCTATGGAGTTAATTTGGCACCAGCCCAGAACAGCCCCTCTGGAAAGTTAAACTGGACCTGTCCTAGAACAGCCCCCCTCCAGGGGAGTTAATCTGGCACCGTCATGGAACAGTCCCCCCCCCCCCCCCTCTGGAGAGTTAAACTAGACAAGGCCCAGAACAGCCCCCTCCCCCTCCTTGGGAGTTAATCTGGCACCGCCCAAAACAGGCCCCCTGGAGCGTTTTACTGGACCTGGCCTAGAGCAGCCGCCCATCCCTCTCCTGGAGAGTTAAGCTGGCCCTGGCACAAAACAGCCCCCCCCCCCCCCCCTCCTGGGTAGTTAATCTGGCACCAACCCAGAACAGCCCCTCTGGAGATTTCAACTGCACCTGTCCCAGAACAACCCCCCTCCAGGGAGTTAATCTGGCACCGTCATGGAACAGCCCCCCCCCCCCCCCCCCCCGAGAGTTAAACTAGACAAGGCCCAGAACAGCCCCCTCCACCTCCTGGGAGTTAATCTGGCACTGGCCCGAAACAGCCCCCCTAGAGAGTTAAACTGGATCTAGCCTAGAGCAGCCCTCCCCCCCCCCCTCTCTCTCTCTCCTGGGAGTTAATCTGGCTCCAGCCTGTACAGGATTCCCTGGAGAGTTAAACTGGCCCTTGCACAAAACAGCCCCCCCCCCCCCCATTCCTCGGGAGTTAATCTGGCACCAGCCCTGAACAGCCCCTCTGGAGAGTTAAACTGCACCTGTCCCAGAACAGCCCCTCCAGGGAGTTAATCTGACACCGTCATGGAACAGTCCCCCCCCACCCCCGGAGAGTTAAACTAGACAAGGCCCAGAACAGCCCCCTTCACCTCCTGGGGAGTTAATCTGGCACCGGCCCAAAACAGACCCCCGTCCCCCCTCCCCCAGAGAGTTAAACTGGACCTGGCCTAGAGCAGCCACTCCCCCCCCCCCCGCCCCCTCTCCTGGGGAGTTAATCTGCACGACAGATCCAAACTGGCCTCACAACCCTCCTGGAGTAATCTGGCACCCGCCAGACAGCCCTGGAGTAAACTGGCCCTGGCCAAAACAGCTCCCCCCCCCCACTCCGGGAGTAATCTGGCACCAGCCCAGTAACAGCCCCCTGGAGAGTTAAACTGACACCCGCCAGAACAGCCCCCCATGGGAGTTAATCTGGCACATCATGAAAGCCCCCTGGAGAGTTAACCCAGACAAGGCCCAGAACAGCGCTCCATCTGGGAGTTAATCAGGCACTAGACCAGAATAGCCCTACTGAGCGTTAACTGAAACCTAATCTAGAACACCCACCCCCATCCGGTAGAGTAAATCTGGCACCAGCCCAGAACAGCCCCCCCCCCCCCCCCCGTGATTAACTGGCCCTGCCCAGAACAGCCCCCTACTGAGTTTATCTGGCACCAGCCCAGAATAGCCTCCTGGAGAGTAAAACTGGACCTGGCCCAGAACAAACATCCTCCTGGGGAGTTAATATTGCAACAGCCTAGAATATTTCCCCTGGAAAGTTAAACTGGATTTGGCTCAGAACAGCCCCCCTCCCCCCCCCCCCACCCTTGACACCGGCCCAAAACAGCCCCCCCCCTCCCCCCCCCGAGAGAGTTAAACTGGACCTGCACCAAAACAGCCCCCTAGAGAGTTAAACTGGACCTGGCCAAAAATAGCCCCCCACCTGGGGAGTTAATCTGGTTCTAGCCCAGAACAGGCTCCCTAGAGAGTTAATCTGGACCCGGCCCAGAACAGCCCCCCTCCTGGGCAGTGAATCTGGTACTAACCCAAAACAGCCCCCTAGAGAGTTAAACTGGACCTACCCCAAAACAGCTCCCCCCCCCCCCCCCCCCCCCCCCCACCTGAGGAGTTAATCTGGCACCAGCCCAGAACAGCCCCCTGGAGAGTTAAACTGGACCTGCCCCAAAACAGCCCCACACCTGGGAAGTTAATCTGGCACCAGTTCAGAACAGCCCTCCTGGAGTGTTAGCTTGACCTGGTGTAACACCCCAAAAGTACTCCCCCCCCCAGAAGTACTCCCGGGAGTACTTCTGGGCGCGCGCGCCAGACTGACTCCCGGACTACTTCTGGGACAGTACCTCCCCTTGCTCCCAGAAGTACTCCCCCCTATTGACAACTTTGCAAATAAATGTTTGTTTTATGTAACTATCTTATAACGATGATTCCTTTAGACAGGAGAGTAATTTGGTACCAGTCCCAAAGTGACCCCCGATCCCCCCCCCCCCCACCCACCCCTGCACCAGAATGACTCCCAGGAGTACGTCTAGGCCCAGCCCAAATGTACTCCCGGAAGTAACTTTGGCGCGGCTCCAGATGTGCTCCCCCTAAAGTTGATTCAGAGAATATTTCATTGTTGATTCAGATAGAATGTCCATGTATGAGTTTATGTCCATGTATGAGTTTCTAACCAGTAAGTAACAAACCTGAACACATTAATGAATGAGATATGCAAGGGGGGGGGGGGGGGGGTACTTCTGTGACCGGCCCAGAAGTTCTCATCCTAAAGTTGAATCAGTCTATATGACAATGTTGATTTAGATACAATGTCCATGTGTGAGATTATGACCAGTAAAAAAACAACCCTGAACACATTAATAAAGGAGATATGCAAGGGGAGTGAGGGGTGGAGGGTACTTCTGGGACCGGCCTAGAGGTACTCCCCATAAAGTTGATTCAGACTCGTTCTTAATGTTTATTCAGATAAAATGTTCATGTATGAGTTTTTGGCCAGTAAATAACAACCCTGAACACATCAATAAAGGAAATCTGCAAGGGGGTACTTCCGGGACCAGCCCGGAAGTACTCTCCCTAAAGTAGATTCAGACTATACCTTCATGTTGATTGAGATAGAATGTCAATGTGTGAGTTTATGACCAGTAAATTACAACCCTGAACACGTTGAAAGAGATATGCAAGGGAGGTACTTCTGGGACTGGCCCAGTAGTACTCTCCCTAAACTTAATTCAGACTGGTTTTCAATGTTGATTCAGTTAGACTGTCCATGTGTGAGCTTATGACCAGTAAATAACAATCCTGAACACATTAATAAAGGAAATATGCGAGGGGGTACTTCTGGGACCGGCCCAGAAGTACTCCCCCTAAAGTTGATTCAGACTTGTTTTCAATGTTGATTCAGATAGAATGTCCATGTGTGAGTTCATGACCAGTAAATAACAACCCTGAACACATTAATAAAGGAGATATGCGAGGGGGTACTTCTGGGACCGGCCCAGTAGTACTCCCCCTAAAGATGATTCAGACTCGTTTTCAATGTTGATTCAGGTAGAATGTCAATGTGTGAGCTTATGACCATTAAATAACAACCCTGAACTCATTGATAAAGGAAATATGCAAGGGCGGTACTTTTGGGACTGACCCAGAACAACTCCCTCTAAAGTTGATTCAGACTATATTTCAATGTTGATTCAGGTAGAATGTCCATGTGTGAGTTTATAACCAGTAATTAACAACCCTGAACACATTGATAAAGGAAATATGCAAGGGGGGGGGGGGGGGGTACTTCTGGGACCGGCCCAGAAGTACTCCCCGTAAAGTTGATTCAGAGTGGTTTTCAATGTCGATTCAGATAGAATGTCCATGTGCGAGTTTCTAACCAGTGAAAAACAACCCTGAACACATTAATAAAGGAAATATGCAAGGGTGATACTTCTGGGACCGGCCCAGAAGTACTCCCCCCTTAAGTTGATCCAGACTGGTTTTCAATGTTGATTCAGATAGAATGTCCATGTGTGAGTTTATGACCAGTAAATAACAACCCTGAACACATTAATAAAGGAGATATGCGAGGGGGGTACTTCTGGGCCCGGCCCAGAAGTACTCCCCCTAAAGTTGATTCAGACTCGTTTTCAATGTTGATTCAGGTAGAATGTCCATGTATGAGTATATAACCAGTAAATAACAACCCTGAACACATTGATAAAGGAAATATGCAAGGGGGGTACCTCTGGAACCGGCCCAGAAGTACTCCGCCTTAAGTTGATTCAGACTCGTTTTCAATGTTGATTCAGATAGAATGAGAATGTCCATGTGTGAGTTTATGACCAGTAAATAACAACCCTGAACACATTGATAAAGAAAATATGCAAGGGGGGTACTTCTGGGACCGGCCCAGAAGTACTCACCCTCAAGTTGATTCAGACTATATTTAAATGTTGATTCAGATAGAATGTGCATGTATGACTTTATGACTAATAAATAACAACCCTCAACACCTTAACGGAGATATGCCGAGGGGGGATGGGGGAGGGGGGGGATACTTCTGGGACCGGCCCAAAATGACTCACGGGAGTACTTCATGAAAACAGGGGGTCCATTTTTTACCCGACCCAGATGTACTCTTGGGAGTCATTCAGGCGCGGCCCCGGTAGTACCCCCCGGGAGCAGTTCTGGACGGTGAGTACTTTTGGGTTGTTACACCGTAAACCGCTGTTTTGTCGCACATCCGCCGTTTTGTCGCACAGACACAAAACGGTGGACCTTCAACCGCTGTTTTGTCGCTATCCCGCCGTTTAGTCGCATGTGTGACAAAACGGTAGGGTGCGATAAAACAGCGGTCTACAGGGGGTGCTGTTCTAGACCAGGTCCAGTTTAACTTTCCGACATTCCGGGAGGGGGGGGGGGGGGCTGTTCAGTGCCAGATTAGCTCCCCAGGGAGGGGGCAGTTTCGAACCAGGTCCAGTTTAACTCTCCGTGGGGGGGGGGGGGGGGGGGTGTTGTTTAGGGCCAGTGCCAGATTAGCTCCCTAGGAAGGGGGCAGTTTCGAATCAGTTTAACTCTCTAGGGGGTGGGGGTGGGAGAGGTTTGTTCTGGGCAGGTGTCACATAAGCTTTCGCTTGTTGTGCTCCGTGTTGTGATGTTCGCTGCAAAATGTTTCGGTTGAATAATGTTTGTTTATAGCAAAGTCTCCCCATAAGGGGGGGGGGGGGGGGGGGGGGAGGGGGGGCTGTTTTGGGCTAGGTCCAATTTAACTCTCTTGGTGGGTTATTCTGGGCCGGTGGCAGATTAACTCCCCCGGCGGGGCTGCTTCGGGGCAGATCCAATTTAACTCTGTAGGGGTCTGTTCTGGGCCAGGTCCAGTTTAACTCTCTGGGGGCGGGGGGGGGGGGGGGGCTGTTCTGGGCTAGTGCTAGATTAATCCCCAGGAAGGAGGCTGCTTTTGGCCAGGTCCAGTTTAACTCTCTAGGGGGCTTTTTTGGGGGCAGGTCCAGTTTAACTCTCTAGGGGGGACTGTTCCGGGCCGGTGCTAGATTAACTCCCCAGGAGAAGGTGGAGGGGATGTTCTGGGCCAGGTCCGGTTTAACTCTTTATACTGGGGGCTGTTTTGGGCTAGTAACTCTCGGTGGCGAGGGGGGGGGGGGGGAGGAGGTCAGTTCTGGGCAGGTGCCGGATTAACTCCCCATATAAGCTTTCGCTTGTTGTGCTCCATGTTCTGATGTTCGTTGCACAATGTTCCTGGTTGAATAATGTTTGTTTAAAGCAAAGTCTCTCCACAAGGGGGGCTGTTCTGGGCCAGGTCCAATTTAACTCTCCTGGTGGGTTGTTCTTGGCCGGTGCTAGATTAACTCTCCACTGGAGGGCTCATTGGTCATTTCTTCATTAATTGAGGCAGAGGGGAGGGGTTGGGAGCGCTATTCTGGGCCTGCGCCAGTCTAACTCCCGGGGGGGCCCTTCCAGGCTTGTCCTGGAATGACTCTCCACTTGCGGTAGTTTAACTCCCAGGGAGTCATTTTGATGTCAAAAGTTCGGGCCCAGAACTCCCGGGAGTTAGTTTGGAACAGCACCAGTTTAACTCTCCAAGGGGTTGGGGGGCTGATTTGGCACTGCCCCATATGAACTCCCGGGAGTTAGTTTAGAGTCAAAATTTTTAGGTTCAAAACAACTCCCGGGAATTATTCTGAGACTGGTAGGGGTTCATTTTGAAACAGGCCTAATAAACAGAAAGAAGAGATGGGGAGGGGGGGGGGGGCGTTCTGAACCTATTGAGGGGCTGCTTTGATGAAGACCCAGATTAACTCCCGGGAGTTAATCTGAGACAGTGCCATACTGACTCCCGGGAGTTACACTGGGAGGGAGGCGGTTTCACCACGTTACATCGGCACTACCGCTAGAAGCAATCACCAACAGGGGGACAGGTTTATAAACAACCGTCACAGGTCCCGCTACCGCCGAAAATCCGACCGGCAGGACTGTGGGAAATGATGGGAGCTCGCCGGAGCTCCCTGTCGTATTCAAGGGTACATTAATTTCTAGCCTCGCGGATAAACCGGCGTGTCGTGTTCAAAGGGCTAACTGCCACATGAGATTCTTCCAGCTATTGTTCAGCGCCACGAGTTTGCAAATGAACCAGCAAATCACCAAAATACTTAAGTACATAAACATCAAAATCTTAATATGTAGCCAACAGAGTAAAATCTGAGTTATACAATGTTCTTGTACAAATAGAATTGTAACCAGCAGTAAAATCATTCCACACAACAAGTTTTTGTGAGTAGATCTACAGCTAAGTAGTCTTTTGATTTACAGCTCAGTAGCGTCTTGCTTCAAAGTTGTTTGAAGCTCTCTCTCTCTCTCTCTCTCTCTCTCTCTCTCTCTCTCTCTCTCTCTCTCTCTCTCTCTGTATTTAGGCTTGTGGTGCTTGGAATAGTGCACTGTTTTAATTCATGTTTGTTGTGGGTTCACTGTTTACGTTGCTTTTTGCTTTGTACCCCTCATGTCATCAACACTATAAAGGTAACATTAAAATTAAAAGAAAAGAGAAGTTATTTGAATGGGAAAAACACGTGCATATTGCTCCCTTCATTTTCACTGGCAATAGTATAAATAACCCCATTTTCTCCCATCCGTTATCCATAATTCTCAGGAAAGTTTTCAGGAGTCGAACTCTTGAACTTTGTTTTCTTCTTTATCTTCAGTGTTCACCAGCCACGGGAATCCACGTCCGTGGGAACTGTCACCAAGGGGATAGCAGATATGGTGTTGGGAGAGGCAGTGTACGGCCAAGGTGATGCGAGCAGTGGCACATCACTGTGTCACGGACGTGTCTCTGTGGACCCCGCACGATCTGGACTTCATACTGCATGATGGAGACATGCTTCAGATGTTCGCAGCTGATGCTCACAATGTAACATTTCTTCTGCCCAGTGAAGCTGTACAAACTGTCAAGTTTGATGGCGGCATCATCAACCTTCATGTCGACAATACTCGCAATGGTGTGCTTGGCAATATAGGCGTTTCACCAGAAGAAGGCACAGTGACATTATAGCATGCCTTTGAACAGATTGAACATGCGGCGGTTTTCACTAAGGGGGGGAGTCTTTTCATCTTACAGCGTTGGCATTATTGAAGTTCAAAGCACATTTGTTGTATTAATTCTCACAGTAGGGAGGAGAAAGGCTTGTGTCATCCTAATGGTCTTGTTTGTGTTACTAAGCATGAAGGTTGAAAATGTTTTATCCATTTTGTGCATGAATTGTCTTATTCGCTGAAGATGTTCTCTGAGACTTTGAAGATGTGAATGTGTATGCCTGTGCTGAGATGATGAAAGAGACGTTCGGACAGGAGCGATGTGTGAATGGTTGTAATGTAGAGTCACCTATTGAGGATACGGATAAAATTCCCCTGAGCAACCTTAAAGGAGGTGAGGATGAGGATGACATCCCATTTAGTCATTTTAGACAAGGTGAGGATGAGGATGACATTCCACTCAGTCACTTAAGACAAAGTGAGGACGACATTCCACTCAGTCACTTTAGAAGAGATAACGATCCATCATTTGTTATGCCAGGCCGTCGAATGTATGATGAAGTGAATGATAATGTCCCGCTTGCAACACTCAAACAGGGTTTGTCATTTGAATGAACTGAGTCAGAGGCTTTGTCAGACCATCTCAGTGACGGTAATGAGTATGTTCCGTCGCAGGCAGAAATGAGAGATCTGAAATGTTCATCGTCTGAGGTAAATTATGAGGGCGATGATATTGTTCATTACACAATATTGTTCACACACAATTCACAACAGAAAATCATGCAGCTACTGAAAAGCAACCAGAAATGGCAGAGCCAGTTCGTATGAGAACTGAACAAACAAGTTTCAGTGTCTTGAACGATCTTTTAAATGGCAGTGTTGTAAGCAATATTTTGACTGGATCAGCAACTGTAGGACATTCCCACGCGACACGACGTGTCCTTTTTGCCACTCAGGATAAGCAGGCGCAGACCAGAAAAAGACCCCGAAATGAAGATGTCTGGAAAATCAATGTAAGAAAGCGTTTAAGAGCCAGTGGACAATCGTATGTCTCGAGGACTGGAAAAATCCAGAGAAAAAGAGAGTTGAAATCAGGGCGCGGGGATTTGTATAGAAATAAGTGCAAAGCAAAAATATCAGAGAATGAAAGGGCTTAGGCATTTCACAGGTTCTGGAAACTGGGTTGTGTTGCACAGCAGAGGTAATACTTGTGTAACACAGTCCAGAGAATCGAGGAAAAACAACAACAAAGCCAAATACAAGGAGACGTTCCACATATGAATACCTTCTGCACATTCATGGGAAGACAGTGAAAGTTTGTAAGAAGATGTTTCTTGATACTCATGATATCTCTGACACAGTTGTTGCCGCATCACTGAACAAACAAGACAGTCTAGGTACCGGTGACGTTGAAAAGAGAGGAAAGCAAAGCCAAAGGGGCAACTCAAAGGTCACTGAGAAGGAGGAGATCAGACGGCACATCAACAGCTTACCTAGGGTGGAAAATCACTAGGCAAGGAGAGATTCTACAAGAGAATATTTGGAAAGTTCCCGTCAGTCTGTACGCCGAAAAGCGGCAAAAGGAAGGATGCAAAGCCCCAGCTAGTGAAACCACCTACAGGAATGTGTTTAATCGTAAATTCAACATCAGCTTCCATAAACGGATGAAAGACCGATGCGATCTTTGTGTTGCCTATGAGAATGGATGTTTCACACAGGTAGAAGATGAAGAATACAAAAAGCACATTCAGATGAAAGAAGAAGGCAGACAATTAAAAAATGAAGTAAAAGCAAGGCTAAAAGATAATCCAAGTCTTGCTGCTGCAGTGTTTAACCTTGAAGAAGTTTTGCCTGCTCCATCGGATGTTCAGTCCTGTCTTTATTACGAGTGAAAGCTGAACACGTACAACCTGACAGTGTACGATTACAGAAACGGAAGAGGATATTGTAATGTCTGGGCAGAGACTACAGCAAAAAGAGGATCCAATCAAATTGCTTCCTGTGTTTACAGATACCTGGAATACATCAGCAAAGAGGGTACCAAGAAAGTGATTTTATTTTCTGACAGCTGTGAAGGACAAAATAGAAATAGAAACTTCCTTGCAATGTTGTGGTATGCCCTGAGCAGGTTTCAGTTTGAGGAAATAGAGCATATTTTCTTTGTAAGTGGTCAAAGTCAGAACGAAGGTGATAGCATGCATTCGTTATTGAAAGGTGTAGCAGACACATATCGGTATACACTCCAAGCCAGTGGGCACAGAACATGAGAACAGCCAAGCGACATGCACCTCTGTACATCGTTGACGAGCTGGATCAATCTGACTTTTTTACTTTAAAAAAGTGGCAGGGTTACAAAAGAATTTTCAACTGGACACCAACAAACAGAAAATCAGGTGATTGGGTGTGATAACATTCAAGCTGTCATCAAAAGAACCAATCTTGTTCACGTTGGTTATGACTACACAGCAGAATACTGCCAGCTCAACCTTGTGCAGGAACTGAGAACTGTCCACACCATCCCAAATCCGGCAGA
>CM065729.1:26457744-26462744 GCA_033310375.1 Conus canariensis | reverse complement strand
CACACACACACACACACACACACACACACACACACTCACTGAGAGAGAGAGAGAGAGAGAGAGAGAGAGAGAGAGAGAGAGAGAGAGAGAGAGAGAGAGAGAGAGAGAATGCAGGATGAAATAAACAAAATGGTCATCATTGCCATCTTAAAATTACTCTTTACCGTGACCACCACAACCCTATGAGACATTTCCTATCATTTCCTTTGTCTTGAGAACAGCTGAGGCATATGTGCACGATTATTGCTCCCTCCTGGCTTCCTCTTCATCAGTTGTGTGACTTGAACAACCCCCTAGTGAAGTATGTCAGAGAAATTAACCTGTACTTTGGTTTGGGGGAGCCAGCCGTCATCAGAAGACGCTCACTCAGAGTTTTCACTACTCCCCATTCATCCTACTCTTACTCTATTAATTTTGTAATTAAAGTGAACTGGTTACACAACCCCTTTTACATCTCACCCAGCGACTCGGCTTCTGCACGTCAAAGGATCCCTTACCACGTTTTTTTTTGTTTGTTTGTTTGTTTGTTTTTTCGCATGCTAGTCTCAAGGTTTTGGCTGTTATTATTAGTAAAAGGCTAGGTGACTGTATCTGTGTTGTGCACCTGCTCGAGCATTTAAGCTGTGAAGATGGCCCCATTGATCCTTCATTTAATCGGCATGCCTTTTTTTTTTCAACAAGCTATCAATTATCCAGCCAACAGCTTGGTAAAGCAATAATGACATTTAAGTAGCTGGACCTTCATGAGCCCAGGCACTCCCCAACAGGGGTTCAGTCTGGCAACACTCCGGTGATGAGTAAGAACAGAAGACAAGCTTTTTCTTTCTTTCTTTTTTTTTTAAGGAAGACCATTTTCTCACTGTGAGATCCTGTCTGTATTTTATCGATTCAGTCCTATATTAAAAAAAGTTGTTTCTATTTGTTTTAATCTAAGCCCCAATATTATGCTTTGTCTGGTAATTATGCAGTATCAGGTTCATTGTATCTGTGTACTAATCGATGGCTTGGAGTAAAAACCTGTACATCTGGAAAATGCCTGTTTCGAGTAAATTGAAACTGAAATTTCGAAACATTGTTACTGTAATCGTATGCTGCAAAGCACAGGTCAATTTCTCAAATGTGACGCCTTTTGGTGTCACTTTAGAATAATTTGCTGAGCTGTTGAGTGTAAAGACAAAACAGATTTTGTTGAATTTGTAAGATGTACCGTTTTTGCATGAAATTGATGGAGTTGCTTTGAATTGTAAAAACCAAACAACTAAAGATGTTCCAATTTTCGTTGCATATTCAGGTACTGTCCATATTGAGTAAAACTGGTACACCTGACAGATATACGGTTTTGGCAGAAAACAACTCCATAATGTGACATATGGTTTTTCTTCAGGTCACAATCATACTACCTGAGAAAACATGTTTTGGCACATATTTAACAAATCTTATGTACGTTTAAAAACGAGTAAGAACAGGGCATATAGATATAAACGTTTTTAATTTCTCCATCTGTTAGGTGAATATTAGGACACACACACGCACGCGCGACACACGCCACACACACACACACACACACACACACACACACACACACACACACACACACACACACAAACACACACACAAGCATGCATACTCAGAAAGTGTCACTAAGAGAGAATGTGTGTGTGTTTTTGGGGGGGGGGGGGGGTGTGTGTGTGTGTGTGTGTGTGTGGGTGTTGTGTGTTGTGTGTTGTGTTGTGTGTGTGTGTGTGTGTGTGTGTGTGTGTGTGTGTGTGTGTGGAGAGAATGCATAATTAGGTCTTTTTATCAATTGTGAGTCATTAAAGCAGACCCCTATGGCATAATAATGTATGCATGGTAATGGACTTCATGAATATCTAAAGAAAGAAATAACATCTTCTCTCTCTCTCTCTCTCTCTCTCTCTCTCTCTCTCTCTCTCTCTCTCTCTCTCTCTCTCTCTCTCTCTCTGGACTCCACATTTTTTCCCACCCTTTTTCAGTGTGTGTGTGTGTGTGGTGTGTGTGTGTGTGTGTGTGTGTGTGTGTGTGTGTGTGTGTGTGTGTGAGGAGAGAGAGAGAGAGAGAGAGAGTGAGAGAGGAGGAGGGTGGGGGTCAGTGTCCGTTGCATTTATTCACGCCTAACTTACCACCAAGCATGACCCAATGCTGCGTACTTAACACAAAAAAAATGCCGTCGGAGTTGTGGGTCACTGATGGCGATAACATTTCGACGAAGCGAGGTGCACTAGCCCTCTGTTAGTGTCTTTGAAGAGGTTGACACGCACCTAGAACAAAAATATGCCTTGGATCTTCAATTTGTTTGCGCCGCCCACAATCGGGCACAGGGGACAGGGTACTCTGCATCCCCATCCACCCACCATCCCCACCCTGTCTGCAATGCTACACACTCATCTAACTGCATTGCCTCTCTCAGTCATTACTCATCCCATCTATCTCCCCCCCTCTCTCTCCTCTCTCTTCTCGCCCTTCTTTTGCTCTCTCTCTCTTGCTCTCTCTCTCTTCTCTCTCTCTCTCTCTCTCTCTCTCTCTCTCTCTCTGTGTGTGTGTGTGTGTGTGTGTGTGTGTGTGTGTGACAAGATTCAGGCTTGGAATCTCAGAGTTAATGGTGCATAGCTCTAGATACAGTATTGTCAATAGAAGTGTTTTCATTTGTCCATTATGTAAATAAGCAGAAGAAAATGAGGTTTTTTTTTGTTTGTTTGTTGTGTTGTTTTTTTTTTGGCTGTCCTGCTCTCAGACGCATCCGTGAAAGCTTTATAAAACCTAAATATTACTGTCAACCCTCCTTGTTCAAACTCAGTTTACTAATGTTCTCTCAAAAGTCTCTGGATGTACGAAATTTCTCACTTTTTCTGCATAACGCTTTTGAGTTTAGAGAACTCGCAATGTCTTACGAATATACGTTTTTAATTTGTTTCTGTCTCTATTCTGTTTTACGTATGGCTATTGGTTCTTGTTGTGTGTGTCTTTTTTGTATGTATTCTTGCTCAGTCTATTTGCTTGTTTGTCTTGATAAATTGCATGGATGATGTTCACACACCCCTTCATAAGGGGTCGTGGCCTATTGTAAATAAATTCATCCAACTCCGACTCCGACTCTGACTTGCTCTCTCTCTCTCTCTCTCTCTCTCTCTCTCTCTCTCTCTCTCTCTCCTCTCCCCTCCTCACACACACACACACACACACACACACACACACCCCACACACGCACACAGCACACACACACACACACACACACACACACACACACATACACACACACCACTAATATTTCTCCCATGACTCTTAGAATTGTCTGTTTTGTCTGTTCTTATTGCATGCTTTCAGCTGATGCTGATGGCATATCCCTCCTGCTTCATTTTTACCAGCATTCTGTGTCCTAGCAAGCGTGCTGGACCAATACACCTTGCACATGTTTGATTTGTGTGCCAAAATCAGGAGTTACTTATGAGGAAAACAATTTAATGTAAACAGTATCCCACTTTGGCAAGAAACCATGTGACAGATATAATGTTTTTATTCTGCAAAAAACAAAACATTTCGTTCTTTATATATATATATATATATATATGTTGTTGTGTGTTTGTTTTGTGTGTGTGTGTGTGTGTGTGTGTGTGTGTGTGTGGTGTGTGTGTGTGTGTGTGTGTGTGTGTGTGTGTGTGTGTGTGTGTGGGGTGCAAACTATTTGTTTGCATATGCTTTGATTTTGAACACTTGGAGCCAAAGCATGATTTCTTCAGATGTTTCCTTTTTGGCCCAGACATGCATTCCTGAAAACTGAAAACAAGTTTGTGCCAAAACAATACATCTGTTGGTTATAAGGTTTGGCAAGAAAAAAAAAAGAATTACATGTACAGATGTACTAGTATTGCACCAAAATAATATGGAAAGTTATTTATATTAAAAACAAATCATCTGTTATAACTTCTTCACTAACTGAAATACAAAAACAAAATAGCACAAAGCACATTTTTTCAAGCATACGTTCATGCAAAAAGAATAAAAACGTATATCTGAATACAATTTGGCTCTAAGCCATTGTGATGTTTGGTTGACTATGTTAGGACGACCAAGTCACATTTTTGCTTGTCCAAATGCTATCAAGTGTTATATTCATACTGATAATTTTGCTTATTCATACTAAGACACCTGGCTATTTAACTAACTGAAGTGTAGTTCCCTTTAACTTATCAAGCTGAGTTATCATTTTCTCCCTCTGATGTTTTCAAAGCACTAACAATCTGGTGTTATGAATTAAGGTGTGTGTAGATTATACATGCTACTGGGCTAAAAGTCATTTCCAGCTGAGGCTTCAACCTTCTCTGAAAGCTCAAGAGAAGATGTGAGGATAGAGTCAGCACCAGGTTCTGTAGATTTATCAGAGGGTGTGTCTTTCTATCTCCAAGACTCTGAGCCATCCAGGCTATCTTTGGCACCCACTCCTTCCTCCTCAAAACTGGTTTAGTATAGTAAAGCTGCTCCTTTTTTCCACTATGATGTCGTCAGGAAGCTAACTTCACACATACTTTGTCAAATTTATTTGCGAACTCTTCGTTCGTCCTAACCCTAGATGACTCGTCAAATACACCTATCTATTCATTCTGGTTTTGCCTAAGGTATATTTGTTTCGATACACTAAGTTTACCAAATGACGTCAACGCTGTCGACAGGGTAATTCAGGGATAAAATATGAAGATCACCAAAGCGATCAAATAGTGCAAAGTGCTACAGAAAGCTGCAGAAGCTATTTTGAGAAAGCCCTGTACATTTTGACTGGCTGAACAACGTTATCTTCTTGATCTGTCTTTAACGGTCCAAGGATTTTGATTGGTCCTAACAAGTAATGGCTCCTGATAATTCGAAAAAGTTCTGTGTTTTTTCATTGACTATATTATGTCATGATTCCCAAATTGTCTCAAATATCCCATCTTTGTTTTATTGGATTTGATATAATATATACTTAAAAAAATCATAACACGTAAACT
>CM065729.1:26442744-26447744 GCA_033310375.1 Conus canariensis | reverse complement strand
TCAAACACACAGACACATACACATACATACACACATACACACAGACACACACACAGACACAGACACACACACACACACACACACACAACAACACACACACACACGCACGCACGCACGCACGCACGCACGCACGCACTGCACACACCACACACACACACACACACACACACACACACTCATTGATACACAATGTTCATCTCATATGGCATAAGACGAAAACGTAGTCTTTGAATGCGTGCAGCTGTGGGCTTCTGACCTTTGACAATGCCAAGCAGAGGTTTGTGATCATACGTACTTTAAATGGCGCTCCGTATATGTAGATGTGAAAATGTTCAACACCGAAGACAACTGTTAACATTTCTTTTTCATCTGAGAGTATCGTTTCTTCACAGCTGTGAGTGCACGGCTAGCGTAGCACACAGGCTTGCCCTCTTCCGTCAGAATGACACCAAGTCCAACAGGGCTTGCATCCACAATGATGTCTGTCTTCTTGTTTGGATCAAAGTAGGCCATCACATGTTTTCCTGTGGAACTTGTTTCAGTCTTAAAAACGATTCCTGCTGTGCAGAATCCCATTTCCAGGCAATATATTTCCTGGTCAGTTGTCTCACTGCTCAGTCATGGATGCATAACCTGGAATAAACCTGGCTACATACTCTGTCATGCCCAAGAATGAACGGACTTCAGCAAAAGTCTTGGGTGCTTTAGTGTCAATGACAGTCCTGACCTTCTCAGGATCTGGGGATGCACCATGCTTGCCGAAAACATGACCAAAGAAGACCGATTCTTTTGCGGAGAAGATGCATTTTTCATGATTCAGCTTTGTTCCACAGTCTCTAAGTTTGGTAAGCACAGCTTGTAGATTTGCATCATGATCTTCTTGATGTTTGCCGTGAACTATGATGTCATCACTCAAGCTCATCACACCAGGAATGCCACGCAACAGCTCTGAAATAGCATTCTGAAATATTTCAGCAGCAGCATTATTCCAAACACATGTCTTTTGTAGCGCTTGAGTCCACGATGAGTACACAATGTTGTGATGTATCTACTGTCAAGATGTAGTGTAGCTGGTGGTAGGCACTGGACAAATCAAGTTTGCTGAGTACCGTGGATCCATTCAGTTCATGAATCAGATCATTGATGGTGGGTATGGGTGCTTTTCTCTCTTAACTGCTTTATTTGCTTCACGCATGTCAATGCACAAACGTACACCACCATTTCTTTTGGGAACAACTGCAGGACTAACCCAGGGTGTTGGACCATTCACGTTTTCTATGATGTCATCTTGCTCTAAACGTTCCAGCTGTTTATCCACGTCTTTACGAACATGGAAGAAATACGACGATGGAAATGTGAGACTGCTTGTATGGACTCATCAATATGTACTTTGATGACGACACCATCGACCTTTCAATTTTACCATCAAACAGGGAAGGAAACTGGTCAGGGATAGTTGTGGGTTGGGAAACATGGTCTGCAGACAAAGCAAACTGAATGATCTGAAGAGCTTCAGCAGTCTTACCACTAAAGAGATTGCTTGAGTGTTTTGCATCAGTGTCAACCCCGTACAACGTTGCGCGTGTGACATGTTCTTTGTAAAAAAAAAACCTTTGCAGTGATAAATCCTTTCACAGGAGGAGGTGAATCTGATCCATAAGGGTAAATGAAAGGACAAGGACCTGATAGCTTCTGCAGTGGGAATGTCTTAAAAGTGTTCCATGTCAGGATGTTCCCTGTTGCACCGGTATCAACAATGAAAAATACTGCCTTGCCAATCACATGAAGTTGTACAGTACGTGCGGGATGGGCGATATGCAGTGTGAAAACACTACCTTCACTATCACAGCTATCAATTTCATTGTGTTCTGGGTCTTCATCATCATCAGTAAAGTAGCTGGGTACTTTCTGAAAATGAAGAGATCTGATCTGTGTTCTCCTTGTTGTTTCACACACTCTGGCAAAGTGACCAGCCTTCTTGCAACTATGACATTCTTTGCCACGAGCCGGACGATTGCCTTTATGTGGAAACAGACCACCACAATAACGACATTTTGATTTTTAAAAGAAGAATTGTGAGTTGAAGAATGCCCACGCCTTGATAAGTTGCCGCATTGTGAATCATCTTTACGATTCTGAACAGAATAGTTATCATGAGCAAATGATGTTTTCCTTGCATCACTGTCTGAGTGATTTCCATGTTGACTGGCAAATCTTGTCTTGCCTCTACCTCTTACTGCATTCACAAATGCATTGTCACCCCTGTTGCTGACACTACAAACATTTTCCATTTCTGTAGCGCTGGTGTTTGACAGTTCCAAAGCTCTTTCTTCATCCAATACTTGTTTCAAACTAAGATTGTCCTGTAGTGCTTTTCTACGAAGACGTGTGCTTGTACAACCTTGAATGGTTTGTGTAAGAATTTATCTGTCTATGTCTTGAAAATCACATTATGCAGCAAGACTTCTGAGTCTAGTGAGGAAAGATCCATGCTTTCACCAGCATTTTGTTTCAGCGGACGAAATCTCAAGTATCAAACGATGTATTCTGCTTGGGGGTAAACTGATTAGTCAGAAGTTTCTTCAAAATGTTATATTCATCAGCTGCGTTGGTCCTTTTCTTCGTCTGTGAATGATTCAACAATGTCAAAAACATCATCACCAGCATAATGAATGAGAAGAGCTTTACTACGTGTATGAGATGTAATGTTCATTGCACATAACACATTTTCAAACTTTGACACCCATTTTCGTCAACGACTACCCAATGAACTTTCTTCTTGGTGAACAAGAAATTTTTCAAACGGTGCTAGCCCACTGGCCATTTTTTTTTTTTTTGCCAAAAGACGTTTACGTTGACAACGGTCTTCGCTTCGGTTCACGTCAATTAATGACGACAAAATTCTCGATAAAAATGTAAAATATTTAACTTACAGTAATCGTCGTCGCCAAATGTTGTGTCTGTCATTCAACTACACAGTTACACATGCAATACAGACTTTCAATTAAATAATATTATCTGGAACACAGCTCATGTGTTGGGCCATTTTTTACCCAGTTGCAGACGTTACCATTCCCGTATGTTTTCTTTTTCTTTCACTTCCGGTTCGGGTCATATTGAAATGTGAATAGAGGAACAGCATCCATTATAAAAAGAGAACAACGACACTACAACACGTACATACATACATACATACATACATACATACATACATACATACATACATACATACATACATGCATACATACATACATACTTGTCAAATCAACAACAATGCACAGTAGTCCAGATTGCAGGCGCATCGATAAAAGTTATCTTTCACATACTCTCTCTCTCTCTCTCTCTCTCTCTCTCTCTCTCTCTCTCTCTCTCTCTCTCTCTCTCTCTCTCTCCACGTCCTTCTTTCTCTGTCCGGCTGGTTCCAATTCTTCGTCTGTCAGTGCTTTAGTCAGCTTTATATATCTAATACTATTTAAAGCACAGTTTGAAAGTCAACATCTGTCAGTTTCAAGACTGGTTCATGAGGTGATTCCGCCTTGACCAAATACACCTAGACCCAATCCTGACAGACATGCTCAAGTATTTTGCGATTTGTTTACATTTGGTTATGGGCAGTCCTAACATTGAAAGTCCTGAAACCACTCTTTTATGAACCATGCCTAGTGAACCTATTACTAGAACAACCACTTTCGTGCTAAATCCGGCATCACTAAGAGCATAGCAAAGAGGCAGGTATTTTTGAAATTTGCTCTCATAGCATGTTTGTATGAATGTGTCAAATGGGTTTGAAACCTCGATGACGAATGCCACCGAGTTTCGATGGTCGATGAAGCATAGATCAGGTTTCAGCCTTGGTAGATCTTCAACACCGTTTATAGAGACAGGCCTGTTTTGACAAAAACATCCACAAAATCCGTCATAATGCATTTCTGTAGCTCCTTTCTGATGATGTCAACGCATCTGTCGTGTCTTTCTGTGTAGAGGCCCCTCAGTCGACGGCATCCATTCAAGGCATGGGAATTTGTGTCAGAACGAAACCCGCACAAAGCACGCTCTCTCCGGTAGGTATCATAGTAGATGTTGTTCACTGCATTGGTCTCCAGTAGCTGTAGACGTCCCTTGCTGATGAACCTGGTTATTTGGTCATTGACTCTGGTGTTGGTGAGGTGTCCTATGGAGTGGGTCACAGCCGCATCCGGAATTGCATCCCAGGTGATTCTCCCTTGTTGGTGAAGCTGCTGAAAATGGTGTGTATCTTTGTCCATTTGCATTCGTTTGATTGCGCTGTACAATTGTTTAGCAATTATTGTACCGCATTTGAACTACCCCATCATCAGAAGGTGGGCGTACTACTCCGAAACTGTCGTTGTTTTCATCATGCATACATACATACATACATACAACATACATACAATACATACATACATACATACATACACACACACATACATACATACACACATACATAACATACACACATACATTCATACACACATACATACATAACATACGTACATACGTACATACATGCATGCATACATACATACATACATACATACATTTACAAACATTACATACATACATACATACACACATACATGCATATGGACATACGTGCATACATACATACATTTATAAATCCATCCATCCATCCATCCATACATGCATACATACATACATCCATACATGCATGTTGCATGTATCCATGCATGCATATATACATGCATGCACACATACATACACACATACATGCATGTATACATACATACATACATGCATACATACATACATACATACATACATACATACATACATACATACATACATACATACACTAGTGAATATTTGGTGTTCAGTGCCCAGGCACATGTCTGCTTGCCGTCTTCTTTTTTTGCAGTCTTGGAACTATGGCCGATTTGACTGCCTTTCTTTTTTGTGTTCTACTGATTAAAAGTATGAATCTCATTGTGCGGTGATACAATGTTTTCATTGACGGCCAT
>CM065729.1:26430244-26440244 GCA_033310375.1 Conus canariensis | reverse complement strand
TGGGGGAGGGTTCCTAATGTTCATTCAAAGTATGATACAACTAGATGCTTACCAGGCTGAAAACATGGATATCTGGTTGTGCATGATATACTTCACTTTAAAACTGGCGTTTCAGAGCACGAAAAGAAAAAAAAAAAAAAAAAAAAAGGGGGGGGGGGGGGGGGGGGGAGAAAATGGATGTTGCATGCTGAGTAACGCTCACAGCTTTAGTCATGCCCCGCCAGTTACGTACGAGAACAAACTCACGGAATTTCCTACACTTGTGATCATCTGCTACTACTGGCGATATTCTGTCTTCTGCCTCCTGCCCATCAGCTGCCAGAAGGTCTGTCTGTAGCGGGACCCCATGCTGTAGTAGATGATGATGTTGAAGGTAGCGTTGATGTAGGACGTGATGTCCGTCAACCAGATGAAGGTGAAGAACAGGTTGTGCTGACGCTGTCCTGCATTCATGTCCGGCACCGACAGCATCACCACCCTGACAACACATAAATTGCTATGTAAAAGCAGCAGCAACAACACGAAAAACACATCTTGTGTACGTAAGTTGCAGCGTCAATAACAACAATCTTCCTACACATTAGTTATAGTGACAAACAGCAACCCCATTCTACCCATACATTGCAGCACAAACAAAGAATACAGCAACATCAACAATGAAAACAGCAGCAACAACACCACTACTGTGCTTACATGGCAGGCACATTGCCCACAACGTCACTATGCTCGCGCATGATTTACCATATCAGCAATGACAACATGTTGTCCACCTCTCACTCAGGGTCAAACAACATTCTACAGACACGTCAGTTACTGTGATCACCAACATACTACCTTACGCGCACATTTGTTGCAATGTCAGCGGGTCCCAAAATATCAATCGCAATACCAATACGTCCACACAACCGTTATATCGTAAACACCTTGTCAACATATTAATTCCAGTGTCTTAATACATAACACCCTGATCACAATCAGTTCCCATTACAATATTCTTCTCATGGATCTGTTACAAAAAAAAGGCATACAACTTTCCCGACAACATCGATTGTAGCTATAGTTTACACAACTTTCCTCACGACAGGAAAACAACAACAACAACAACAACAACACACACACACACACACACACACACACACACACACACACACACACACACACACACGCAAACACACACTCACGCGCGCGCGCGCACACACACACACAAGTTTCGCCATGAATAGTGAACAGTGTAGATATGAGCGCACAAAAATGAAAAACAAATAATAAGAAACCAAATAAATGAAGAAAAAAAAATTCAAAAGAAGCAAACAGCTAATATATCCATAAACAGATAAGTAACTATGAAATAAATATATGAATGAACTTCAATCTCAGCTTATTTATTTGCACTCACTACAGCGTCCATTTTTTTTGTGATGAACAATAAACAAAGAATGAATACACGAACAGATAGATAGATAGATAGATAGATAGATAGATAGATAGATAGATAGATAGACAGACAGACACAAAGACACAGCAGACAGACAGATACATATATAGAGATACATGGATAGACAGATAGATAGATAGATGGACAGATTGATAGGTAAAAAGATAGAAATAAGTAAATAGACAGAATAATACACAAAACAAACGTATACAACTATAACTAACTAACGAAATGGATAGGTAGAGAAACGGATACATAAATGCATAAATAAATAAATGCATAAATGTATAAATAATAGATAAATAAATAAATAAATAATAGAATACATACGTACATAAAATTAATACATACATACATGCATACAGAAATACATAAGTAATAAATAAATAAATAAACAAATTTGCACAAATGAAAATTTACTAAAGTTTATGCCATCCTAACAGTGGTGAATGACTCAGTTTCACTCCCAACACAACAAAATATGGACACCTTCGCTGACCTGCGCAAGACTGTAGGAAAGACACAGATGACAAAGAAGATGGAGTTGTAGACCAGCATCATGGTCAGTGCCACTTCTCGTGCTGACACACTGCTACTGGAGGAGGTGCCAGCCCTCCACGCTGCTGCCTGGCGGAGGCTCATTAAAGTCACTGCTGTTGTCACCACCACCACTACGACCGACATCAGTGGAAAACCAAGACCGAATACAAAGGCTTCCAGAAAATCAATGGTTTTCTGGTGATCTCGGTAAAACTGACCTGGAAAGAAAAATAACCTTTTTTTTTTCTTGAATAAGCACTAAAAGCCTTTTTTTCAGAAATGGAGAACGATCTTGTTTTCAGCAAAGTGGAATCATTGCTTTGCACATTGATCTCATGAGCCATCTTGTCAATTTGAGATCCTGTCTACATTTCATTGAATCAGTCAAATGGTCAATATGTTTCAAAACAAAGAAACAAATTGTAATCCTAACATATGACTGACTGGGATTTTTTAATCACAACATTTGTGACGTCAACGTAAATTATGACGTCAACTTGAAATGACATAGGAACATGACGAAAATATAATACTGAACGAAAGAAGGGAGCAAGAACTAACGGCCGAGGCTTTTGAGCCCAGCCTACTTTAATTTGTTTTAATCGTCGTTTTCTCCGTAGTGATACTATGTGGAGAGGCTTGTTGCGACACGTTTTGAAATAACGACGCGATTTGAAATAATTATTTCAAAACGTGTCGAGTTTATTTCAAAACGCGTTGGTGTGTGTCGACACGTTTTGAAATAACGACGCGATTTGAAATAATTATTTCAAAACGTGTCGTGTTTATTTCAAAACGCGTTGGTGTGCGTCGACACGTTTTGAAATAAAACCGCAATTTAAAATAAATTCACCAAAGTCTTTGAGTACAACCATTCAGGACAAAATCCCACTGGACAAAACACTACCCATACAGGACAAAACGCCACTGGACAAAATACCACGCATGAGGACAATAACCTACTGGAAAAAAACACTACCCACGCAGGACAAAAGCCTACTAGACAAAACACCACTCCTAAAGGACAAAAAAAAAAAAAAAAAAAAAAAAAAAAAACACTGGACAAAACAAGTTTTGTGCACACCCATTCAGGACCAAACCCACTGGACAAAACACTACCCATGCAGGACAAAAGCCCACTACACAAAATACCACCCATGAAGGACAAAAAATCACTAGACAACACAAATTCTTTGTGTAGTATTATTAAGGACGAAGAGACACCGGACAAAACACTACTGACGCGATTTGAAATAATTATTTCAAAACGTGTCGAGTTTATTTCAAAACGCGTTGGTGTGTGTCGACACGTTTTGAAATGAAACCGCATTTCGAAAAAAAATTCACCAAAGTCTTTGAGTACAACCATTTAGGACAAAAACCCGCTGGACAATTCACTACCCGTGCAGGACAAAACCCAAATGACAAAATACCACCTATGAGGAAAAAACCTACTGGACAAAAGACTACCCACGCAGGGCGAAAGCCCACTAGATAAAAGACAACCCCTAAAGGACAAAAAATACCACTAGACAAAACAAGTATTTGTTCACACCCATTCAGGACCAGACCCACTGGACAAAACATTACCCTTGCAGAACAAAAGCCCACTACACAAAATGCCACCCATGAAGGACAAAAACCCACTAGACAAAAAGATTCTCTCTCCTCTCTCTCTCTCTCTCTCTCTCTCTCTCTCTCTCTCTCTCTCTCTCTCTCTCTCTCTCTCAGTACTACTATTCTTACCATCCCCCGCCTTTTCCCTCCTCTTTCTCCTCTTTGTCTGTCTGCCACCTGTTTGCTTCTCTTTCCCACCTCCCTCTCTCTCCCTGTGCCTCTCTTTCTCCCTCCACCCCCCCCCCCCCCCCGTCTCTTTCCCTCTCCATCTCTCTCTCGATATGATAATAGAATTGAATAGTGTGTAACATACCATATTCATTATGTGGCCGGATAAGTTCTCGTTTATGCTTTTTTTTTTTTTTTTTAAATTTCTTATACACCTGTATATTATTCCTTGTGGACCACAGTGGACAGGTTAGATGTGACGTCACTGCTGTTTGAACTTTTGATTTAATGGAAAGTATATGATCTTTAACTTGACATTTTCAACAGTTTAAAAGGTAAAGTTTTATGTCATATATATATGTGATTATTTCTTAGAGGTCAAAAACCGTACTGCTGAGGCACGCTTTTGTCTAGAAACGTGTCTTTCATGGAAATTCTCATGACATATAAAGGGACATTTTATACAGACAAAAGTACTTCTCATGGTATCGATGCAAAAGAAATACTTGATATATACTCACCATTACTTGTGGCGCCTACATTGCCACTCCCCTTGCTTTCCCCCTTCACCTCCTCCCTCCCTTCCCCCTCCCTGCCTCCCTCTTTTCCCCTCCCTCTCGCTCGCACTTTCTCTTGGCTCGCCCATCTCACTTCCATTATTTCACCCTTCCCTCTGTACCAACACTTTCCGACTCCCCTGCTTTCCTCCTACCCCACCTATCCCTTTTCTCTCATTCTAGCACCCCCCCCCTTCCCCGCCCCCTGTCTTGCTCTGTCTTCTTCTGTCTCTACGCTAAGTTCCTGCAACTCTGTGACTACCCCCTCCCCCACTCTTTTTTCTGTATGTACCAGCCCCTTCCTATCTCTCTCACTTTTCGAGTTTTCTCCTATTGGAGATTTTATTTGTTTATTGTAATTTAGTCCCTTGTGGATTCATTCCAAGAACTGGCCATCAGCACTTGTGTCTTAAGAGGTTATCTTTTTATACTTCCTACTTTTCACAAGAAAATGTAGTTTGTTTTGCTCTTTCATGATTTTCTTTTGCTTCTTAGGTGGCACCTTTGGTTGGTTTTTTGAAAACTCAACAAACATACTACGGTATTGCACACCAGCCTTTTTCTGGGATAACATTCTTCTTAAAACCGAAAAGGCAGAGGAGTCAAGTTACAACTTTCCGCGGTCACTGAGGAGAAACAATCAGGTTTCGAAGTACCGGTATATGACCAGGAGTTATATGTTAGTGAGTTTTTTCCCTATTGGAGATTGTCTCCCCCTTGGAGACTATAAGCTTGCTGAAGGCTCATTTTGAGAAGCATTTATTATTCCCCATTCACCCACTCAAGCACATACTGTTAGTTAGGCAGAATTTATCTACCACTGCAGATGTGAATGCTTAGATTCCCCTATTTCTTCAATCTAAGACATAAGAGCAAGCTTTGTTTATAATTGAATATTTCTTGCAGTCATTGCAACACCAAGCTGCTCTGTAAGTTGCTGGATTGTGCTCGGTACTTATCTTTAGAATTTGTTACTTTATTGTGTGTGTATATATATATATATATATATATATATATATATATATATAATCAAAAGACACAAACATATTTTCGGCACATGAGAGCATGTGTTAGATGTGTCTGTTAGCATATTATTGAATGGAATCAAATCTCTCTCTCTCTCTCTCTCTCTCTCTCCTTTTTTTTTTCTTCTTCTTCTATACCCCTCAAACATAGCAAACCCTAGACTCTCTTTTCTGCCATGCTCAAGTGTTATAGACACATGTGTGTGTGTGTGTGAGAGAGAGAAGAGAGAGAGAGAGAGAGAGAGACCTGACCTGACCTGCGGTAGGAGTCCACATGGTGGTGGTTGTGCTACTGGAGGTAATAGGGTCATAAACACACACTATACGGTATCGTGAAGCAACGAGGAAGAACAGTCCAACCAATACTACGTTGATTACAACGATGATGGCAGTGGTGGTGAAGGCAGACATCACAGTCTGGGAGCGGAGAGGCTGTAGGATACAGAAACATCGCTCACTTGCTATCATGGCAGAGAGCACTTGTGACACAAAGCTAAACCCGTAACACCCAAGCAGGTTGTTATTGGTCATAAACCGCATTATTGGTCCATACCTGGAAGCACATTGTAACACGTTTTCAATGAAAGAAAATGGACCTTAAAGCTCAAGATTCTTTTGTGGAGTCAATTGTTTTTGTTATGATTATTGTGAGCGGGGGACTATCCTGACTGGGCTTCTGTTGAGTGCGGTGCGGCTAAGCAAGCACCCCGACGCTCACACCACCAAATCACACAAGGCAAGAGTGACAATACACAACTTTATTACACAAATATACATACCCATTCACACGACTTAGTGTGGAAGGGCCCTAAGTAAGAAGAGTGAGTATAGACTGAGAGCATAGAAACTAAGAGGGGACAAAGAAGAAAATATAGGTTTATCCAGAATTAACTATCCTAGTAGACATAAAAATGAATATCCGTCCTGAGTGCCCTGGAAAACCACTAAGTCCCGACCTAGCCCACTATTCAAAATACCCACCCCCAAAGAAGATAAGTAGGAGTAGAAACATAATGACATTAAATAACAGGATCTACACAACAGAGAGTTCGTCTGGCAGCCTTAACAAATAAATTAAAAATTCAAAAGAGATAAAGAAGTGCAAAATTGGAAACTTCTTTACATTAAAAAAAAACAACAGACAAAAACAAATTAAGGTATCCCAAAGAAAACAGGTTCCTTAGCTACTTCTGGCACTAAAGGATGGAATATACCCATCTGTGCTGCTGGAATGTTCGTAGAGGGCCTGGGTGACTTGGGCGAGCTCCTCATCAATGTTGAAGTCTCTCAGAACCCGCCATAGGCCGTTGTGCCACACCCGGTCAAATGCCTTCTTAAAGTCGATGAAGTTGTGGAAGAGTTCCTTTGGTGTTGTAGATGCTTTTCAATCAGGACTCGGCAGTTGAAAATTTGTTCCACAGTGCTCCGCCCTCTTCTAAAACCTGTTTGTTCTTCTGATAGCAGTTCCTCAGCCTTGGATTTCAGTCGGTTGAGGTTGATGCGTATCATGACTTTGCTGGGTGGCTGATCAGACTTATAGTCCTGTAGTTTTGTCTTTGTTTGAGGTTGCCCTTCTTGGGTAAAGGAATCACCAGTGACTGGGTCCACTCTGTTGGCCATTCTTTTTTTTCTGTCCAGATTTTCTGACTTAGCATTGTTAGTACCTCTGTGGTCTCTTTCCTCCGTATTTCAAAAGCTCAGCTGGGACATTGTCCACTCCTGGGGATTTTCCTGCTTCAGACTCTGTATCGCGCCCTCGGCATCCTCCTTCAGTACTCCTTCAGTACTTGGACACAGTTCCCCCCCCCCCCCCCCCACACACACACACACACCCTTCCTTTTTTTTGATTGATGACAAAGAAACCAATAATCCAACTCAACATACACATAGTAATTCTTCATCGACTCTCCTGACACACAGACAAACAAACAAGTACGAGACGAGCGGGGCCAGAAGGTAGGGGCGCGACAGAAAGGACTCCTCACTCCCCAGCTTAAATATTATGTCGTGCACATACTACCAACTTTACGCGACTCCACTCAATGGCAGAAGACCAACCGTATAACGTCGGCTTCAAAAGGGGAGACAGGTACGACCAAACAGCTATAAAAAGGAACAAAAACAGTTGTCTCCATTCGAAAACTTGTCCAAAATGGAGAGTTTTAATTTCCGACTACCCTGCTCAGTATCATACGCAAAGCGCAAAACTACCCACCCAAGGTATTAATAAAATATTGAACATTGATAATTTGAAAGTCCAATGCCAACGATTAAATTATTTGGTCAACCAAATGGTCACAATTTCAACATCTTCGCACTGACAACGAAGCATGTGTGACCTCGATAACAAAACACCTGTCCAAGTGCTATTTAAACGAAACATGACTTTTGAACTGCCTGTTCAAACATGGAAAGACGCGAACATTGACAAATTTAAATCGTAAAGAAAGAAAAAAGATAAAGTAGTTACCATAATGGGTTGTGGACTGGGGATGAAAATACTTGGTCGTCGATCCGGCCCAGGGAAGGGTGAACGCCACCGACCACGACATGGCGTCTCACAACTAAGTGAAGACCAGGTCTGGGAGACCTCAGGGAAGATACCAGCTGGCGGAGAAAAGAGTTCTCCCCACTTGGCAGTCAAGGTTCGAGTGACTCTATCTCCTCTTTTCCCAGTCCCATGCCAGGTAACAAAACTCGCCCATCGAAAAAAGACACATGACACTAGCCGCTGCACCACGTACAAAACACACCAAGTAGATCTACACGAGACGGCCTTGCTCATGGAAGGTGAAGGAAAGAGAAAAAAAGAAAGACAGACAGAAAGAAGGGAAGAAAGAAAGAAAGAAAGAAAGAAAAAAAAAGAAAGAAAGAAAGAGAAAGAAAGAAAACGAAAGCTGCAAGTGTATTGTTCCATGATGAGAGAAGAAAAAAAGTTACAGACGACAAGCGCTCCTTGTGTCTCAACACGCTTGCGGAACTGATCCCTAACCCCCCCCCCCCCCCCCCCCCCCCAACAAATGTTCGTCCGTGACAATTATATTGGATTTTCAAACGACTTATTAGCCATGCCTTCATGTTGTCAGAACTCTCTACCATTAAAAGAACATTATGTAATTCATGTTATCTTTCACATGTTGAACACACACACACACACACACACACACACACCACACACACACACACACCAAGAGGAAAATTACTTTTCTTTGGTAGTAAACTGCAGGTGGATCTGTTCAGCATAGAGCAGCATGCTGTTTGTTAGGTGCAACAGGTCAGCCAGAGACAATGAGAACAGACACACGTTGATCCGCCCCTTTAGCCCTTGTTTGTAGAACACCGCCATGTTGATGACGTTAGCGGGTCCACCAATCAGAAACAAGACAGGGAGAATCACTGTGTCCTTCAAGCGACGCACAGTGTCCTCAGTCTCTGCACTGACCAGACTGTCCGGATTGTCCCAGGGGCTGACGCCTGGAGACTCTAGCACTGCACATTGGGATGGGTGTGTCTTCTGAGTGACGTTGGTGTTCATGCCTGTGACGTTGTTTTCATGTGTCGACGTGGACTCATCGAAGACAAGTAAAATCATAATTATTATGTACAATGATGTCATTCAAAGATTTCCTTTGATTCAGCCACTGTGGGGAATGAAAAAAAGAGACTCATCAGCTCCACTGCATTACTGTTAACCTTAGTAGAAGGGGACCCTGCAGATCGCCCTTTTGCATATTGTTCATAAGGACAATGCAATTATGGTGGATTTGTTGAATTTGAGTGTCCTTTGAAAAACAAATACAAAAGCACACGCGTGTATAAACTTCCACACACACACACACACACACACACACACACACACACACACACACACACACACACACACACACACTCACACACACACACACACCACACACACACCACCACACTACACGCACATCACCACCACACACACCACACACACATCACACACACACACACTACACGCACAAACAACGACTCTCTCTCTCTCTCTCGTACTCTCGCTCTCTCTATCCCGACTAAACGCACACATGCAAGCACACATGAAACCGTACGACAATAACGATCAGTAGCTACTGTACTGAAATGCACACAGAAAAAGTAAGTACATAAAGTCATAATCTAGCTTACAGAATACAGCATATATAGATAGTTCCCTTGCTTTTATGTCAATAGCCAGGCAAAGCCCATAGTGAGGGATCACAGTCGTTCTGGCTCTTCTTTCAGCAGTTATCTTCCTGCAGTTACTGATGGTCTGTGTTTGTTATGAACCTCTAGATGTCTAGCCATGGGGAGACCTTTAGTCGGTACCTACTATATCGAGGAATCAACCTGTCTGTCACACTTTGCCGTCATAAGAACGCCGGCATGTCTCCCTGAGGAAACATAAGCATGACTTTACCAGACAATCAAACATAAGAAGATGACACTAGATAGCACTAAGCAACAAACACCACGCCACGTGAAACAACGCAATAGAAAAACACGATGCAATGAGATATGGTACAAAGCAGAAGGTATCGTACAGAGAGCACAGTGTTACGAGCTACATTTGATGTTATAAGAAACTAAATACAGCAGAGTAAAACAAATGATAGTTTTGGGCATAATGCCCCAAAATATGCTCAGAGTCAAAGAA
>CM065729.1:26405244-26425244 GCA_033310375.1 Conus canariensis | reverse complement strand
AACAAAGATAAGAATGGTAATAAACAAGATTATCAAAATGGAAGGGATGTCTCCCTCACTAGGCATAAGAATATATACAAACACAAAAGAAATTCGCTTGCAATATTTCCTAACATGTCCTCGTGACAGCTTCAGCGCTTTACTATTTTAACTCCCGCGTTTCGCAGACGACAGCATTGGATTAAGACACAGAATGAGGTTAAGGGTTTGAGTTGAAGAGGAGGAGGAGGTGATTGCTAGTGTGGGTACCCGCGGAGTTTTCAATCAATATCTAGTACAAACTTGCTTGTGATGACTTGGTTATGTCTGCTCTCCCCTATGAGTTCAGTTTTTCAAAACAGTGGTTGATCTTTTAATTTGACACGCGTTCCACTGTGTGGTCTACTAATCAATATATGCTTCTCATTTTTCGAGGAAACATTTTGTATGTCCATTCGAACCTCTGCTGACTTAATCTCCACTCATTAATTCCTAGGTTTCACACACACACACACGCAACACACACACACACACACACACACACACACACAAACACACACACACACACTCACCCACGCACCACGCACGCACGCACGCGCACACACACACACACACACACACACACACACACACACCACGCACACACACACACACACACACACACACACACACGCACACACACACACACGTACACACGCACAGATATGCACACATGAACGCTGGCACGCACGCACACACACATTCTTGCACGCATGCACGCGCATGCGCGCTATCGTCGACGTCTTGGCACATCCCTGAAGGACATGCTAAGCAATCATGCTGCAGACAGTAACGTGTCTCCCATCACCACCCTCCTTGAAATTGTGGATTATATTCTACAGAATAACGTGTTCGCCTTTGACGACGAAGTGTATAAGGAGGTCCAGGGTACCGCAATGGGCACACCCATGGCCCCAGCCTTTGCAAATGTGTTCATGGGGTGGTTGGAAAAGCGGCTGTTGTTCACGTCGCCATGACAAATACAATGGAAGAACTGGAGGCGCTTCATTGATGACATCCTATTGCTGTGGACGAAAGGTAAAGAAAACCTGCCGCAGATCCTCCTCTGGCTGAACCAACAACATCAGACAGTCAAATTCACCTGGAGCAACGGCAGAACTAACATCCGTTACCTGGACGTCAGCATCAGTATATGTGGACAGCCACCAGGTCACAGATCTTAGCATGAAACTCACGGACGCCAACATGCTGCTCCCGTTCCACTCATGTCACCCACGCCACTGCCTGAGGAGCATCCCATTTGGACAGAGTATACTGATGCGCCGAATCTGCTCCACTGATGAGCTGTTCCGTCAGAGGAATGAGGAACTGAAGCAGAGACTGCAAAGGCAAGGCTACCCAGGACCATTTCTAGACACAGCCATTTACAAAGTGACCAACATGTCGAGAAAAGACACGCTAAAGTATGCAGCCAAAACCCAGAAACCAGAAAGAGTGCTGGTGGTGATAACACACAACCTGACACAACCACTTCTTGGACGTTGGCTGAAGGAGCTCATACCCACACTGCACCAGAGCAGAAGAACGAGGAAGGGCCGTGCCACGCCCTCCCACCGTCGGAGAAAGAAACAGCCATAACCTCCGGAGGCTCCTCATGCCATCCAAGCTTCCCAATTTCCCCACCGCTCCCCAGTATCACAGAACCTGGAAGACGCTGTGGCTGGATATTACAAGTGCAGTGCCAGACGCTGGATTGTCTGCCAATTCCACCTACAACAGACCATCACTTTCTGCAGCGTCCAGACTGGCCAGAGGTTCATCATACGAAACAGAGAGACTTGCAAGAGCACGAACCTGGTGTGCCTCATTGACTGTACCAAGTGCGGTGATGTACAGTGCGTGGGGGAATCCAGTCAGACATTGCAGAGACGCTTCCATTCAAACTGCACTAGGATTGGCGTCAACCCGGAGAGCAGAAAGTACAGTGACCAAGGACACCATTCAATACAAACAAGACACACTGGTGGCTCGCCACTTTTGGGTGCTGGACATAGCATCCTGGACATGAGAGCCACCATCATCGACAAGATGAGTTCAGAAGACACCACCACCAGAAGAGCCAGAGAGAGATTCTGGAGGCATAAACTGAAAACGAATTGGCCAGATGGACTCATCGTTTATGACTGATCTGGGATCTTCGGAGAAAGAAGCAAGTGAACTCCCACCAGGATTTGAGAGAGAGAGAGAGAGAGAGAGAGAGAGAGAGAGAGAGAGAGAGAGAGAGAAGGAGGGTAGGGAGGAGGGTAGGGAGGAAGAGGTAAGGGAAGGAGGTGAGGTGGGGGAGAGATATACTTTTAGTAAGGAAATCATTCCCGAGTAAACAGACCAGACACTTGCTTATGGACAATGCGTGCGAAACTGGCAAAGTAGGGATAAAGGAAGGGGTCTAAAAGGAACTCCTTTTTCTCCTTACCTTGCCCCCCCCCCCCCCCCCCCCCCCCCACCACCACCACCACACCCCGGCCCCCTTTCTTGAAAAGCAAAATAGCGTTTAATGCAATGTAATGTAAAATGATATTTTTAGAGTGCTTTACCTCGCAAGAGCCAAAGCGCATATTACCGAAAAGCATGGTATTATACCCATTCTAATTCAGAGCACACACACACACACACACACACACACACACACACACACACACACACACACACACACACACACACAACACACACACACACACACACGCGCGCGCGCGCGCGCACACACACACACACACACACATGCCCGATAAACTCACACACGCAGACAGACACACGAGCGCGTCAACACCAGCAAACACGCGCACAGTGATAAGTGATAACTCCGCCCCCCCCCCCCCCCCTCCTCTCCCGCCCCCCTAAATCATGTATGAGTGTTGACACCATCGCTCACCTCTCGGTCAGTGATGCACGTGGACACCTGTCATCATAGTGGAATGTTGTGATGGTGGATGGAATCGTTCGGGGGGGGGGGGGGGGGGGAGGGGAAATGTTCAAAAACAAAATCATCAGATGGGAACCAAGCCAGCCGTTTCGTGTTGGTGTGTGTGTGTGTGGGCGGGGGGGGGGGGGGGGGGGGGGGTGGGGGGGGGGGGGGGGGCTCAGGGGGTAATAGTATTTCACATGATTTAAAAACCATTAATTTGATTGGTTTGTCATCGTTTTTGCCGATGTTGAAAATATGATTATGCTTTTTGTTTTTTCGTTTGTTTTTGTTTTGTTTTGTTTAAAGTTAAGCTATTAATCGTTAAAATGAATATGATTGTGTGAAAAATTATCTTTGTATTCCCTCAAAGATGCTGTCATTATCCGCTTGCAATGGTCAAGGAACTTTTGATTTTCTTTTATGCATTTATCATACTTCTCATGCGTATAATCCATACAACTTGTATATATTTTTCAATCTTTGTGTTTGTCATTGTTTGTTTTTGTGTTTCAGACCAGGGGATACGGTGCATTAATGTGTTGTATGAGAATCATTGTTATATAAGCTGTGCTTTTTAGAAGAGCTGGGTTCCATTCTTGTTTCTGATCATTTTGGCCTACTTTGCTTTAAGTTCTGTATATATGAAACAATTATTCACTGAATCGCCATGGATAAATGCCTAAACATAAGAATGTGTTCAGTGAAAAGTTTGTTTGGAATCCTGATTGTATTCAACAGTTTAATGATGTAGCAAACAGTGAACGTATACATATGATGTTAGACGATGCTACTCACTCCACTAATATTGATGTCAGTTTAACCCTGGGGGAAAAAAAAAAAAAAAAAAAAAACTTGTGTGAAAGAGATGGCTGCGTGCATGAAAAAAATATGTGTGAGTGGGAGGAAGCGACATCAAGACTGGTGTGATGCGGACTGACCAAACAAAAGTAGAAAGATGCAAAAACTGTTTTAGAAATGGCGCCTTTCTTTGAAGGTAAAGCGTCACGTCGTTTTCAGTAAGAAAACAATAGATATGCTTTCTATGTAGCCAGAAGGGAATACAAGAATCTGTTATTCTATAAGAAAAACAATCATACAATGATTGACAAACTGATGGCTTCTATAAATAGTCATACAGGTTTTTGGAAATTATCCATCAAACTTTTCCCTCGAAAGAAAAAAAACCAAAACAAACACCCACATTACGGTAGATGATTGATTTAAACATTTTAAAATGCTGCTGAAAAAAAAAAAAATGATGTTACTTCTCTGGGAATTCAGGATATCGATGATGGTATAGATGATGATGATGATGATGATAATCATGATTTCTTCAACAGACCAATTTCTCAAGATGAAGTTGTGCTTGCATTAAGAAAACTTAAATCCCAAGAGTCTGCAGGACCCGACGCTATTATTGGCAAAATATTAAAATGTGCGAGTCCATTCGTTGTTCCTTTCTTTGTACATTTTTAAAATGTTCTTTTTAAGAAAGAATTCTACCCAGATGGTTGGACTGAATCGATTATTTTGCCCCATTATAAGAAAGAAAATTGCCAATAATAAGGTGAACTTTCGTGCAGTATATGGTATAATTATTAAAAATCGCTCGCAGGCCTGGGTAACGGAACATAGTACTACTGGAGAATATCAGGCTGGGTTAAAGCTGATTATTCTACTATAGATAATTTGTTTACACTACAGGCATGCGTTCAAAAACAATTTTGTAATAATCGAAAGCTGTATCTTGCCTTCATTTATTTTGAGAAGTGTTGTGATACTATTAATAGAAACTTACTTTGGACTGTTTTGTTGAAAAATAGAATTAAAGGAAAACGTTTTAGGATGTGTTGAACTTATATATATATATATATATATATATATATATATATATATATATATATATATATATATATATATAAAACAGAGAGTTTAAAAACCACAACAGACAAGATAAAAAGATCTCCAAAATTTTCGGCTTTAATGCCTTCCTCAGTGGTGAGTTGACTGGCCGGCGAGTCACACAACATTTATACATGAATAAAAAGGAAGTGAATAAAATTCACTATCTTAAAACAAGAAGCTAAAAAGAAAAAGAATTGCACGTACCAGGCGAATCTTTCAAATGGAAGGGGAGCAAAGGGACGTGATAGTATGAGGAAGAGGGGCTGAGTAAGCGTGTGTAAAAGCGTGCGCGCGTCACGCACATGTGGGAGTGTGTGCGTATATGAGAGTGTGTTAGTGTGAGTGAGTGTGAGTTTGAGTGTGTGTGTGTGTGTGTGTGTGTGTGTGTGTGTGTGTGTGTGTGTGTGTGTGTGTGTGTGAGAGAGAGAGAGTGTGTGTGTGTGTGAGTGTGTGTGTGTGTGTGAGAGCGTGTGTATTGTGTGTAGGGGGGGGGGGGGAAGGAAGGGGGGAAGGAAGGGGGGGGGGGTTTGGTAGGGGGAGGCAAAAGGAGTCAAGCGGCGTAGAACATGAACAGTTATTGTAGTGAGTTGAGTCCGAAAGGATGGAGAGTTTTCAATTTTCTTATCCAGAATTTTTCCCTACAAATTCTGTGCGTGTGGCTGTCTGAAAAAACTTTTTCTATCACCATGCATTTCATGTTGGCTAGGGTGTGGTTGGGCAGGTTGAAATGTTGCGTGACTAGAGTCCCGATGTTGTTCTTGATGTGAGATCTATGCAGATAGAAACGTTTTCTGAGTGAATTTTTTGTTTCACCAATGTATTGAGAATTCTGACAGAGTTCGCAGAACATGAGATAAATGATGTTATTGGTTTGACAGTCAATATGGTGTCTTAGAGTAAATGTTTCTTTGGTCTGGTGGCTAATGAAATTGGTGGACTCCAAGGCGTGCTCTCTACAAATAATACATTTGTTGGAACATTTGAAAAAACCATTAGGGTCTTTAGGATTTAATTTGATGGGGAGGGCTGAGGGCATAAGCAAGTGTTTGAGAGAACGGCTGTTTCTTTCTCCTAGGATGGGTGGGTAAGGTATGGCCCGTTTAAGTTTGTCACTGGTGAAAACTGTCTGATATAATTCTTTAAACCATTGGCGGAGAGGGGGGTTGCTAGGGTTATGAGTGACAATAACGGGTGTTCTAGGGTTGGACAGCTTAGGTTTGTAAACAAGAGTATCATGTCTGGGTGTCTTTTTTGCCTTTTCACGAGCAGTGCGTAAAGTTTGGGGTTTGTAGCCTCTTAGTCTGAGAAATTCGAACATCTGCTCTGAGCGGGCAATGAAAATCTTCTGGTTTAGAGCATATACGTCTGATTCTCAAAAACTGACTGTAGGGTAAATTCCTTTTGCAGAGAGGGGGATGGCTAGACTTGTAGTGTAAATAAGCATGTGCATCAGTGGGTTTAGTGTACAGATCTGTTTGGATAAAGCCATTCTCTAAGTATAATAATACGTCAAGGAAAGGAAGTTGGTCAACAGAGGTATTGTGAGTGAATTTAATGGTGGGATGAACTGTATTGATATACGTCAGGAATGTTTGTAGGTCAGTCTGAGTCCCTGTCCAGAGTAGCAGTATGTCGTCTATATATCTTTTCCAGAAGTGCTGAACAACAGGAACGGGGCTGTTAGAAAGAAGTTCTGTTTCCAACCTCCCCATAAACAGATATATATATATATATATATATATATATATATATATATATATCAGTGTGAAGGCTCGTATTAGACGTGGTGCTACTCTTACTAATCAGTTATCTTGCTCGTTAGGGGTGAAACAGGGAGACATATGTAGCCCAATTCTTTTTTCATTGTTTATAAATGATTGCCTATGGAGGTAATTGATAATGGCAGACATGGTGTTAGGTTTTTGTTCGGTTTTCTTGAATTCTTTATCATTTTACTGGCTGACAATATTGTCCTTTCCTAGACTATCGTCGGTTTGCAAACACAGTTAAAAAGTGTACAGGGAGCATCCTCTTCACTTTGTTTAAAGGTAAATATCAATAAGAGTAATATTGTTATTTTCAGAAAATAGGTGGTTATCTGGGTATGAGAAAGAGATGAGTATATGATGCCAGTGTGATGCCTGTGATTGACACATATAAGTATCTAGGTGGGTTTTTTTTTTCAAAAAGATTTAATTTTACTTTGGCATGTGGGGATATTGCTAGCAAGGCAACATGGGCAGTTTTGAGTATAATGCAGAGGTTACGTCAGTGCAATAATTATTCTTTTTTTTTTCTCTAAAACTTCTGATGCTCAGATACAGCCAGTGATACCGTATTGTTCTTAAATATGGGGGATGGAAACAGCTGCACAATATTGTGAAAAGGTCCTTAGAATTTTTTTCTTTTTATTTGCGAACCAAATGATCTTGTGTTTAATGAATTAGGTAGATTTCCAAAAGCCATTAACTTTATTGTTCGATGTATTCGCTACTGGTTAAAGTTAAGTACAGATGGATGAACATAGAGTACCAAAGAAAGCGTATTTAATGCTGTTATATTTAGATAAGAGAGTCAAAAAGAACTGGGTGACAAATGTAAGATCATGTCTGTTTCAGTATGGCTTTGGATATGTATGGTTGAATCAAGGTGTTGGAGGTGAACATCTTTTTTTTTAATTCGTTTAAGCAGCGACTTACTGACTGTAGATGGCAAAACTGGCAAGATCATATGGGCAACAGTGAACATCATTCGATGTATAGAATGTTTTGTGATTATGACAAAATACTTACAATTAAATATGGAGAGGCACTTAAAACATGTAATGCCATTGTTACGTTTTGGTGTGTCAGACCTTGCTATTTATTGCAATAGATACCGGAACCCTACACCAAATAATCTGGTATGTCCATTCTATAAGAATATCGAAGAAAACGAAGTTCGTTTTGTTTTATGTTTTCCATTTTACGATATATTAAGAAAACAGTTCATCGCTCCGAAATATTACAGAATAGCAAGTGCTTTCCATCTTAATCTGTTGTTATCCTCATTTAGTGAACAAACTGTGAAAAACTTCTGCATTTACTTGTAGAAAGCTTTTAAAGCAAGAGGGACTACCTTTTCCTAAATTGATTTTTAATTGATAGTGTAGATAATGAAATAAGTAGTAAGTCTTTCCGTTTTCTTTCGTTCTGCCGAAATATAAAAGATTTTGTTGATTTTCTGTGTACATACAACCCTTCTAAGGGGGCTTGGACCACTGGAATAAAATGTTTCGTGTCGTGTCTTCGTCTGTGTCTATCTGTGTGTGTGTGTGTGTGTGTGTGTGTGTGTGTGTGTGTGTGTGTGTGTGTGTGTGTGTGTGTGTGTGTGTGAGGGGAGGGTTGGGGCGCCCACACGCTTTTGTTTGTTTGTGTGTGTGTGTGTGGGGGGGGGGGGGGGGGGGAGTTGTGCTGTTCTGAGGAAAATGGTGTAAACTATGGCTACAATCGATGTTGTTAGAGAGGTTGAATGTTTGTTTATTTTGTAACACATCCATAAGAAGAATAGTGTAATGGAAACTGTTCGTGATCATGGTGAAATTAATATGTCGACAAGATGATATCGTATTTACGATGTAACGGTTGTGTGGACATATTGGTATTGTTGTTAATACGTTGAGACAGAGATACGCATAGCGTAACGTTTTTGCTAACTTTGCGACAAATGTGTGCGTAGGGTTGTATGTTTGTGATCACAGAAACCGATGTGTCTGTAGAATGTTGTTTGACGCTGTGACTGATGGGTGGACAACTTGTTGTTATTGCTGATATGGTAAATTATGCGTGAGCAAGGTGACCTTGTGGTCAATGTGCCTGTCATGTAAGCAGATTGTCGATGTTGTTGTTGCTGTTGTGATTGTTGATGTTGCTGTTTTCTTTGTTGGTGCTGCAATGTAGAGGTAATTTGAGGGTGTTGCTTTCACTATAACTAGTATGTAGCAAAGTCGTTTTTGTTGACGCTTAACTTAAATATGCAAAATGTTTGTTGTTGTTGTTGTTGTTTTTGTTTTTTGTTTGTTTGTTTTTGGTTGCCACTGCTTTTACATAGCAACGCATATGTTGCAGGGTGGTGATGCTATTTGTGCCAGAGATATATGTAGGACGGCGTCAACACAACCTGTTCTTCACATTGACCTGGTTGGCGGACATCTTGACCAACGTCAATGCCACCTTCAACATCATCATCTACTACAGCATGGGCTCCCGCTACAGACAGACCTTCTGGCAGCTGATGGGCAGGAGACAGTAGTAGCATATGATCACACATACTGGCCCTTCTATGATTTTGTTCTCATACGTGTCTGGCGGACACAAATAAAGCCGTGAGCATTGCGTAGCAGCTCAGCATCTAATGTGTGTTGCCTTGTTGTAAGCGATAGCCATGCAACCCACTCCCCCACCACCACCACCTTTGATACTCCCGAAAAGCTAACTTTAAAATAAAAGATATCCTGTTCAATCGAATACCCATGTTGTCTACCTGGTAAGCATCTATTTTAATCACACTTTGAATAAAAACTAGGAAACCACCCATTGGAAACAAGCTGTGCATGGTATTTCATAATAATACATGTTTTGGTTTAAAAACAGCTGGCCAGAAGACAAACAAAACCCGATGCAAAGACAGCAACAGTCAAAACAAACCAGGTGACACATATAGTAACAATAACAACAGACAGGAGCTAATCTTAAATAAATGTTAGCAAATCGCCAGGTCAAAACGTGGATAAACGAATCACAAGAGCAAACACGACGCGTTTCGACCTCAGGGGTCTTCTTCAGGCAAGACACAAAGCAAATTGGGCAACGAAAATGAGCTAGCAATGACTTATCTTTAATCACTCCGGCACAAGATAGGCGTTAAAGTGATTGAAGATAAGTGATGCAACGCCTATCTTGCGCGGTTCGCTAACATTTATTTAAGATTTGTTTAGATTTCCGCCTGCAGTCGTCTCACTTTGCAACTAGACAGGAGCTAGTCTGAAAAAAAAAGCCAACGAAGCAGATGCCAGTCCGGTACAGTGAAATATACATCGTGTGTGTGTGTGTGTGTGTGTGTGTGTGTGTGTGTGTGTGTGTGTGTGTGTGTGTGTGTGTGTGTGTGTGTTGTTGTTGTTGTGTGTTGTTGTTGTTTTGTTGTTGTTGTTGTTTAATGCACCAGCCTGCGTCTGTCTGTCTGTCTGTCTGTCTGTCTGTCTGTCTGTCTCTCTCTCTCTCTCTCTCTCTCTCACTCGCTCTCCCCCCCCCCCCCCCCCCCCCATTCTACACAGGGAACATGAGAGCAGCGATTGCAGCTGCCCACAGGTTAACGGGACGCTGGCACACACACACACACACACACACACACACACACACACACACACACACACACACACACACACACACACAACAACACTACATCGTTGCTGTTCTGAAAAACTGTACACTTGCATAGTAAGGGCACACGCTCTGCTGTAAATCTCCATCAAAGGTCACCCTGCAGAATGGACAGGAGGATGGACGTCTGAGGGACAGACGGACGTAAACACGATGTGTTAGACCTCTAGCGTGTTGCACGTGATTGATGCTATATGGCTGGTGATTTCCACAATTGCTCGCCTCGCTCGTCCTTCCCGGTGATAAGCAAATACACCCACCTCGCATACAGTTAGGCCATTATGGCAGTCGAGGATTACCATTCCTAAAGTTAAGTGAATCTATTTTAGACCGTATTATCATCATCATCATCATCATCATCATCATCAATCATCATCGACACATTCACCATCATTGTCGTCGTCGTCGTCGTCGTCGTCGTTGTCCTCCTCCTCCTCATGATCATGATCATCATCGTGATCATCATCATCATCATCATCATCATCATCATCATCATCATCATCATCATCATCATCATCAACAGCATTTTTTTCTGTACGCTTTTTTGCGAAGTACATTAATGCCACCAGGATTAATTACCATAGTTCCGTGTTGTCAGTTATGCACAGCATTTTAGAAGAGATAAAGGCAATTCATCCCACCACATTAAATTCATGCTGACTGACATTAAAGTCACTTTGAAGTACTGGTGTTGCAACTTCACCAGCTGCCCGAGAAAAGAAAACAAACAAACAAACAAACAAAAACAACCAACCAACCAACCAAACAAACAAGACGCAAAGCATATAAAAGTACTCGCAGTTTATCTTGAATACGTGCGAGATATTCCATAAAGAGGAAAAAACGTTTTCGGCCGTTATAGCCGTCAGTAACGGCTATAACGGTAAAATAAAGCATCGGGCATCATCCGTGACCCATAATGAACACACCAGCAAACTTTCAGAAAGATTGGCCCGGTAGTTTTGTCTGGGGCGAGTGGAACACATTTTGATAACGGACGGACGGACGGACAGACTGATAGTTAGACAGACAGACAGACAGACAGACAGACAGACACACACACACACACACACACACACACACACACACACACACACACACACACACACACACACACACCACCATTTCGTCGTTCCCATTATAAAGTACTCCCTGTTCTATAAGAACTGGGAGTACAAAAAAGGAAGATGACACAGAACGGACTGAAAAAAAAAAAACAAGATGCAAAGCATATAAACGTACTCCCAGTTTTCCAAATCGCTTATAAATCGGCCAAGTACTTTCTGAGATAAACAACGGTAAAATAACGGTTTTAACGGTTATTTAACCGATGTGCACTTTTGAAACTGGTATTTTAATCCTCACTGGGCTTAAAATTAAGCCTATGTACCTACCAAGTTTCACACAGATCGGACAATATGTCAAGAATAGCGGTTTTTAACGGTCAAATTTTGAAGCACTATATGGAAGTGCCATTTGTGTGTGACAACCTTTCTGTATACTAAATTTCATTAAAATCCACCAATATGTAAAAAAATAACGGCAAAATAACGGTTTTAACGGTTATATAACCGATGTACACTTTTGAAACTGGTATTTTAGTCATCACTGAGCTAAAGCCTATGTACATACCCAGCTTCATCCAAATTGGACGATATGTCAAGAATAACGGTTTTTAACAGTCGAATTGTGAAACACTATATAGAAGTGCCATTTGTGTGTGATAACCTTTCAGTATACCAATATCATTAAAATCCACCTACATATAAGAAATAACGGCAAAATAACGGTTTTTAACTTGTTTAATCAATTTTTAGCGTTACATCACTTACATATGGAAAGAGGCTCCGATTTGTCACAAGACCATCCAAACCGCTTATAAATCTGCCAAGTACTTTAGATATTCCATAAAGAAGAAACACCGTTTTGGGCCGTTATAACCGATAATAACGGCTATTCTGGTCAAATAAAACATCGGGCATCATCCATGACCCATAGTGAACATACCTACAAATTTTCAGAAAGATGGGCCAAGTACTTTCTGAGATATTCCATAAAGAAGAAGATGTATAAATGTCTGTGACTATGCAAGTGCATGCCTAATGTGGTTATCTAAGTGTATATAAATGTCCCTCTTTACATTCCTACAACATTCCTGCAAAAAAGCGAGGGTTGACTGCCAGAACCCAGTATCTCTCATATATATAGATCATATATATATATATTTTACATCCGCTAAGTTTTGAGACCACACCACGTTTGTATATTTAGTTTTTAAGGCATCAAGTTTTAATTCATAAAATAACGTGTGTGTGTGTGTGTGTGGTGTGTGTGTGTGTGTGTGTGTGTGTGTGTGTGTGTGTGTGTGTGTGTGTGTGTGTGTGTGTGTAGCGTGGGCAGGTGTGGGTAAGAGTTTATAATTGAATATGTTTATAATTGAATTGAATTGAATTGAATTATTGAATTGAATTGAATTGAATTGAATATATATATATATATATATATATATATATAGAGAGAGAGAGAGAGAGAGAGAGAGAGAGAGAGAGAGAGCATCTCATATATATATATATATATATATATATATATATATATATATATATATATATGAGATGCTGGGTTCTGGTAGTCAGCCCTCGAAATAATCTTACAGTAAATGCTTACCTGGACTACAAATAAAAAACAAATAAAAAAAAAAAGAACATTGAAGGCAAACTTTAAATCTGAAAAAAGTCACACAAAGGCATGCCTGATAATAGTGGTGAATGACCTTGAAGACGTAAACAGTCAAATAGCAGTTGCCTGCTGGTTATTCTCCGTTATTCACAAATAAATTCTGCTTCGTTTGTATATTTAGTTTTTAAGGCATCAAGTTTTAATTCATAAAATAATGTGTGTGTGTGTGTGTGTGTGTGTGTGTGTGTGTGTGTGTGTGTGTGTGTGTGTGTGTGTGTGTGTGTGTGTGTGTGTGTGTGTGTGTGTGTGTAGCGTGGGCAGGTGTGGGTAAGAGTGTATATATGTATGTGTTTTTGTATTTGTTTTCCAAACGACACATTTAACAAATCCGTTCTAAGTTAAAAAAAATAATGCATTGGAGCTGATCAGCCTTTCTTTTCCATAGCGACTAAACCAAAGGACAATCTTGAATAACAACATAATTCCACACAATACTTATGATGTCGGTAGTCTTCGATGAATCCATGTCAACACATGGAAACAACGTCACGGACATGAACGCTAACGTCACTCAGAAGACACACCCATCCCAATGTGCAATGCTGGAGTTTCCCGGCGTAAGCCCCTGGGACAACCCGGACAGTCTGGTCAGTGCAGAGACTGAGGACACTGTCCGTCGCTTGAGAGACACTGTGATTCTGCCTGTCTTGTTTCTGATTGGTGGACCTGCCAACGTCATCAACATGGCGGTGTTCTACAAACAAGGGCTAAAGGGGCGGATCAACGTGTGTCTGTTCTCCCTGTCTCTGGCTGACCTGTTGTACCTAACAAACAGCATGCTGCTCTATGCTGAGCAGATCCAGCTACAGCTTACTACCAAAGAAAGGTAATCTCTCTCTCTCTCTCTCTCTCTCTCTCTCTCTCTCTCTCTCTCTCTCTCTCTCTCTGTATGTGTGTGTGTGTGTGTGTGTGTGTGTGTGTGTGTGTGTGTGTGTGTGTGTGTGTGTGTACGCGGGTGCGTGCTTGCTTGTGTTTGTCTGTGTGCGTGCAGATGATGATGAAAAAAGACTAATAGATTGAAGTCATGGTCATCTTATCTTTATCTAAATTGATTCATCTATGGATTTTACTTCCAAACCCGCCAGATGACTTCATAAATGATTGTCAGAGAATGTTTTTTGGTTTGTTTGGAATGGTAAACGGGATAAAATAAGTAGAAAAATTGCAATAAAAAGCATAAAGGAGGGGGGTTTAGGCATACCCGATATTAGAAAGCATACCAATGCTATAAAACTTACCTGGCTGAGAAGATTTAAAACAATAAAACACAAGTGGAAAAATATTGCCTGTGTAATGTATCCTTTTTTCGAAGAAATAGAAAAATATGGTTCTTGTTATCCTTTGAATAAATACAATAATGTATTCTGGAGCCATACATTCATGGCATATGGACATTGTTGTAGACACCTGAAAGCAAAAACACAATCGGATGCACTGTCCGAGCTAGTCTTACATAATGATAAATTTAAAATTGGTAATAATGTAATCAGATATAATTGGACTTGGAAAGGGTTTACTGTGTTTCACATTTTTTGAAAAACGACGGAAGTTTTCTAAGTTTAAACGAATTTAATAGAAAATATGATATGGGTGTATGCTTCTTGGCTTACTACGGCTGTGTAAGTTCTATTAGGAAATATATACAGCAAACTGGTCTTAATGTATCTTAATATATCAATTAATCATAATATAAAAGAAAAACCAAGAGCTCTAAAAATAATATACTCTATATCCAAAGGATCAAGACTTTACTATGACCTTTTCACATTTGACAGCAAACTTCCTAATTCATGCCAGAAATGGACTGAAAAACTGGGAACAGAAATTTCTTGGGAAAAGGTTTTCAACCAAAGTCATAAAATACAAGAAATAAAACTTAAATGGCTGCAGCTTCGTATCGTACACAGGATTCTTGGAACTAATGTAGTTTTAAAGGAAATGGGGATAGTGGGGAATAACACTTGTGATTTCTGTAGAGAAACTAAGGACAACATAGAGCATATTTTCTGGGAGTGTGATTACTCAAAACACCTTTGGGGAAACAAAAGCAATAGTCCTCCAAAGGGAAGAAAACAGTACAGAAAAATCACAATGCCACTCATCTAATTTTCGGCCACGTGGCCTTTTTCAAGAGAACAAAACAAAACCAATGCAACTACGTCATGTCCATCTTTGGCAGCTCATATCTGTTGTTTGTTTGTTTGTTTGTTTGAGTTGCCAAAGATGGACATCATGTAGTTGCATTGTTTTTTTTTTGTTTTTTTTCTCTTGAAAAAGGCCACGTGACCGAAAATTAGATGAGTGGCATTGTGATTTTTCTAGCTTTGGGAAAATTTGGAGAGATTGCTAAAATCAAAATGCTTTCCAGGTACGAACTTTACATTTCGTGAGAAAGTTATACTTTTTAGATATGATGAAATCATATCTACAGACTCGGTTTTAGACTTAATAATTCTTTTAGGAAAACAGTATATCTATAAATGCAAATTTGACCATTGTCTTCCTGATATAGTCTCCTTCCAAAGGTACCTACTTTCACGTTATAAAATCGAAAAATACAATGCAGATATAAATTGGAATGGACATGTTTTTAAAACAAGATGGTTACCATATTTACCACTTATAGAAACGGCATGAGAAGAAAAAAAAGGGGGAAAAGAAAGAAGGAAAAAGATGAAAGAAATATGAAAATTATAATGATGTAAAGTGATATTTTCTCCTGTAAATGTTGCATTGATAAAACAATACTTTGGGTTGGATTCATCAATGATTACAATGTTTAGAGTGCATTGACAACTATGAACATACATGTAAACAAATGTCTTTATTCTTGCTGATGTTGCTGTTTACATCTATATATTGATCGATAGCTGTTCGTTACATAGATGTACGTGTACGTGTATATCTGTTGTTTGTTTGTTTGTTTGTTTTGTTTGTTAGTTTTTTATATATAGCCCTTTTTTGTGTATGTTTGGTTAAAACAAATATTATTACTCTTTATGTACAAATGTTGTTGTTTTTTGTACGTTGATTAAAACGAATTAAAAAGTTTTTTTTTTTTTTAAGTCATGGTCATCTTTGAAATCGAAGGACGAACAACAACAATACAATGATGTGGCCTTTATGAATCTGTATACAAATGACAAACGTTACTGATAGATAGATAAACACTTAGAAAGATAGATAGATAGATAATTAGATAGACAGATAGATAGTTAGATAGATAGATAGATGGATAGATAGGCCGACAGACAAACAGAAAGATAGATAGAATAGCGAGAAAGATAGGTAGATACTAAGATAGATAGTTATGTGTGTGTGTGTGTGTGTGTGTGTGTGTGTGTGTGTGTGTGTGTGTGTGTGTGTGTGTGTCTGTCTTCTCTCTCTCTCTCTCTCTCTCTCTCTCTCTCCTCTCTCTCTCTCTCTCTCTCTGTGCATGCATGAGAGTGGGCGTGCGTACATATGTATGCGTGCAAGTGTGTGTGTGTGTGTGTGTGTGTGTGTGTGTGTGTGTGTGTGTGTGTGTGCGTGCGTGCGTGCGTGTGTGTGTGTGTGTGTGTGTGTGTGTGTGTCTGTCTGTCTGCTGTGTCTGTGTCTGTGTGTCTGTGTGTGTCTGTGTGTTCCACATCTGAAACATAACATGCATTTGATAATGTTCTTTTTTAATAATCAATCAGTTATGGTATTATGCAAACATGGACGCGAAACCGTTTGAATTTCCAAAATAATCATCTTTTAAAAAAGTGTCTCAAGAAAAGAAACTAAAGCTCCAATACCCTTTCTTTTCATTGAAAACGTGTTACAATACTCTTTCAGGTATGGGCTAATAGAACCGTTTATGATCAACAACAACCTGCTCGGGTGTTATGGTTTTGGCGTTGTATCAGAAGTGATCTCTGCCATCATCGCCAGTGAGAGATGTTTCTGTATCCTACAGCCTCTCCGCTCCCAGACTGTGATGTCTGCCTCCACAACCACCATAATCATCGTAGTGGTGAACGTGGTTGTGGTAGGACTGTACTTCCTCGTTACCTCACGATACCGTTTGATGTGTGTTTACGACCCTGCTACCTCCAGTAGCACAACTACCACCATGTGGACACCTACAGCAAGTCAGCTCTCTCTCTCTCTCTCTCTCTCTCTCTCTCTCTCTCCTCTCTCTCTCGGGGGCATGCGCAAGATGGCGGAACTGTAAACATCACTTACAGTCAGCTGCAGCAATTCTGTTAAATAGTAACAGCCAGTAGACAGCTAAATTGATATTTAGTGACAGAACAGGTGTGGGAAGGTGCGTTGATAAGGTAGTCATGTTAAAAGGTTCGGCCTGACCTTGTGGAGGGCCGGAATTGGCCTTTTTTTGTTATGTCATGAACTCAGCGTGAAATGAAGTGCGTGTCAGTCAGGTGGGTGGCAGTGACTCACCTGTCGAATATGTATATCTGAAGTGTCTGTGTCACTGCGTCTCAGCTGCTTAGTGTTAAATGAGGGAGCATCACGTCCATGCAGGCATTGTTGTGTGCTCTCCATTCATTTTAGCTGTGAGAGCAGCCTTTTTTTTGCAGAAAGTCTGGTGTCAACAGCATCAAAAAGACCAGGAGGAAAAGGTAAGGATGGCATTCCTTTCAACACACTTTTGTGTATGACACTAAGAATAGAAATTGGAGATCAGATTGTTATCAGATTATGTTTTCGTCGATGTGGTGATATCTTGAATCTGTACTGACCTGTGTGTGTTAGAACTATCGTCCCAAAAATGGGAAGGTGGGCATGAGAGGGTAGGAGTCTTGATTATACATTTATGTGTATGTGTGTGTGTGTGTGTGTGTGTGTGTGTGTGTGTGTGTGTGTGTGTGTGTGTGTGCGCGCTGTGTGTGTTGTGTGTATGTGTGTGTGAAAGAGAGAGAGAGAGAGAGAGAGAGAGAGAGAGAGAGAAGAGAGAGATTTAGGACTGCACTGTAAAGCTTAGGTTATATACATATGTATGATGTGTGTCTTCATAGAGTATTTCATCGATTGCAAGACCTATTTCCTTGTTTCAACGAAGAAAGATACGATTGATTGACTTATTTATTGATTGACTGACACATCTTTTTTTCTGCGTTTGTCCAGATTTTGACCGTTCATGAAGTGGTGTCATGCCGGATGATGGAACTGATTTTGAGGACACTGACATCTTTATTGAGCCACCCCCTCTACATAAATGTACAGGTGAGGATATTGAAGATGAAGATGAAGAGGATGCCATTTTCAATCTGAACCAACATCAGCTTCTGCTACTGTCACTATCCAGAGACCCGGTGAAAAGCAGTCCTGAGAGATGGAGGAATCTGCTGCTGAAGACAGTCCATACGTTGCAAACCAATAGGATTTAGCTCCAAAATGTGGATGCTGAGAGCATCCTTTAGCTACGTTGTCCAGTTTGAGCCCTGTCAAGGTCCAAGGGAACACCAAGCTCAATACCCAGGCCCTGGGATGGGGATCAGTTGTTGCTGATTTCATTGCAAAACTGCAAGATGGAGAGGTACGTTCCTACCATTTCACATTTGACAATCTTTTCACCACCCCGAAGCTGTTGGAAGGACTGACAGACAAAAACATAGCATAAACAGAAATAGTACGTTCAAATTGCCTTATGGATTGCCCTGTGAGAGACATGACAAAGATGAAGGCGATGGCAAGGGAAAACCTATGAAGTTTGCCTCTGGCACAAGAACTGGCCTCGTTGATGTTTGCTGGAACAATAACAACATCGTGAATGTTGTGTCCACCGTGGTTGGAATGCATCCTCTTCAGACACCAAAGAAATGGTCAAGGGCTAAGTCAAACCAAATCATCATTCCTCAACCCTACATGGTCCGCCATTACAATCACACCCTAGGTCACACAGATCAGGATGTTGTGAAGTACAACATTGTCGTTCGCTGCAAGAAGTGGTGTAGACCATGTTTGCATCATTTTGTCTTGACCCTTGCATCCAACAAACCTGGCATCCCAACATGTGCACAGAGGCAACCAATGACAATCCACCGGACCCTCTAGCCATCCACACAGGAATTGTCAGAGTGTACCTTGCCGAGCTGATCACGGCGTGTGTCCTGCCAGAGATCACATTTGACCGAGTAGACCTGCAAACCTGGCCTAGATAACTGAGATGTGCATGATATGGAAAGAAGACCATGCGCCACTTCGTCAAGTGCAAAACTGGTCTCCATGACATATGCTTTCACCAGTACCACACTCAGTGAAACAGTTGACAGTTTCTGTGGTGCTGAAATCACCAATGACTATGACAGCTGGAAAGAGCAAAAACCAAGCACAACAGAAACACACAGCTCTATGCTTATGGTGTTTTCCCTTGACAGTTTTGATTTAGCTATTTTCTGTAGATATCAAAGAGCAGTTTGGCACACAATGACACATCTTTTGTTTGTTTTCAGCAGAATGAATGAATTTTGTTTCGATAAAAGTTTATTACTTTCAGCATTTATGATCTTGTGTTCATTCGTTGTAAAGCAGAAAAACCCTACCCATTCGTGCCCAGCGTCCCATTTTTCGGAATCTGATTTTTTATTGCCTAGATAAGACATATCAAAGTTGCAATCGGAATTAGAGCAATACATGTTAATTGTAGACGATCATCCATAATATCACCCACATTGCACTTTGAAAAAAAAAACACATTTGGGCATTAATGGGTAAATGTTTTAAGTATGGTAGTAGACCCTGTAAATGTTATGATTCATAAAATCCAGTCAGTCGTTAGTTAGGATAACGGTTTGTTTGTTCCTTTGGTTGGATATGCATTGACCATTGAACTGATTCAATGAAACGTAGACAGGATCTCAAAGTGACAAGGTGACTCGTGAGATTAATGTACAAAGCAGTGATTCCTCTTTGCTGAAACAATATATCCCTCCCCTTCTCAAACGCGCTTTTAGTGCTTAAACAAGGAAAAAAAGTTCTTTTTTCAGGTCAGTTTTACCTAGATCACCAGAAAGCCA
>CM065729.1:26320244-26395244 GCA_033310375.1 Conus canariensis | reverse complement strand
TGCTGATCGACGGAAAGTCATATATCCTTGATGGACATGGAGGGCTCAAGGGTTTGGTCGGCAGATTTTCTTCCTCATGTGACACAACAGGTAGGGGGTCATGAAAAAACAATAACACCGGTAATCTTGCCAACAGCAATAGCCAGGGACAGTGATGTTCGTGTTGACAGTTGCCGGGTGAGTTACAGTAACCAGCCAGAACCAGTTGCGAAAATCCCGCGCGTGCGTGAGAAGGAGAGCGAGGGAGAGAGGGAGGGAGAGTGTACATATAATGAAAACAAACCTTTTACTTTCTTGTTGTGGAATGTTAAGGGCATAAAGTCGAAACTTGCCGATCCAGATTTCTTTTCATTCCTTTTTAAGTTTGATTTTGTCTGTCTTGTTGGAACGTTTCTTGATGAGTGGAAGTTTGATAATCTATTTTCTGACTATGATGTGTTTTGCAAACCTGCTGTCAAATTCAGTAGACAGAGGAGACCATCAGGTGGAATTGTTTGTTTGATCAGGAAGGAGTTATCTCCCTTTGTAAAAGCTGTTGATGTAAATTGCTCCATTTTTTGTGTATTTGTGATTGACAAAAATTATTTGGAACAGACAAAGATGTTTTGTATTTTTGTTGCTACATTCATCCAGAAAATTCTCCTTTTTACACCTTTTTTTGATGTAGAAAATGGAATCAGTTTATTTGAAGATTGTTTGATAGAATGTTTGTTAAGAAAAGATGTGTATGTCATAATTAATGGAGATTTGAATAGTAGAACATCCAATATTTCTCAGGATTTTTCGGGAAAAAACATTTTTGATAGACAATGTGATAGTCATTCTCTCAGTATAAATCGTAGAGAATGATGAATCCATCGGTGCTCAACCAATCATGACTGCAAATCCCAAACGGACTATGAACATGGACCAAATGGAATATCCATGTGTCTGTGGTAAGCGTTTCGCTACCACCCGTGGCATGAAGATCCACAGAACAAAGATGGGATGTGTGAAGACTCATCTGAATGAGCAGCCGCGCACTGCATCAGCAGATAAGACGTCGGAAGACCAAGGCCAGGATTTAAACCACAGTGCCAAGGACATCCACGCTGTTGGTTCGGATGAGGAATTTGCACAGGCCCTCGATGCCAGGCGCCTGAAACTCAACCTGCCACGAGCAAACGAAACTGAAGATTGGGAGAAACTGGATGCAAAAATCGTCCAAAGACTCGATGCACTGATAGGGAAAAGCACCCTGGAACACAAACTAGCCACATATGGGGACATTGTGTATGCCACATGTAGAGACGCCTATGGAGCAAAACTACCCAAAGAGAAAACACCTCCAAAGAAATCCAGACGCCAAGAAAAGATGGACAAGATCAGGGTCCAAAAGAAAAACCTCAAGATGCAAATGAAGACCGCATTGCCAGCTGAAAAACAAGGCTTGGAAAAACTGTGGAAAGACCTGAAAGAAAAACACAGTGCCCTCAGCAAAGCGGAATCTGCGAGGAAGAGGAAGAGCAAAAAGAAGAAGAGAGAACTATAAAATAGGCATTCTGGCTCACCCACCTCCGCCAGCTCCAACCGGCTAAAGCCGGTTTCGCTGTTGCTCCGCCGGCTTACCCAGAATGCCTATTTTATAGTTCTCTAATAGTAAACACTTTACAAACATACATAATGTGTAGGATTATCTGTTTTATAGTTCTCTGTCACTGGACCGTTAAGAAGTAAACAAACAAAACAATGGGGACTTGGTTAACCATGCCTTTATTCTTAGGAGGGCTATTTGTCAACCAAGTTGGGATTTCATTCTATTGTGAGGAATGACTGGCTATTGAAAGCTATCTGAAAAGGGGTGGGATGTGTGTTTACACAAGCGTAGAATCGTGGCACATTGTTGAAGATTATTCTAAGCAGCCACCAAGTGCACTTATCAAAAGCTTGATTCAACAAACAAGACAATTGTATAAAGTACACCCGGCGGCCGCCTGAAAAGGCAGCCTGTTTGGCTTTCTGCTATAGGCTGTGACGTGTGCCTGTTTAATATTCATTTCACGCGCTCTAGCTAGAGCGCGGCCGTTCCCTGCTGTGGCTCTTGAGAAGATCGTGTTTCAAGCTGCATTGGTAGTTGAATGGGAGTGCCTTATCTCCTCACTATATGAAAACATTGCTTTTAGTTCTTTTCTCATGGAGTAGACTTCAATGAAATAGCAATTCTTGATGTGATTCAAGAAGTTCTATCTCAGAAGAGATACTGTCTTGCGACATAACACAACACTGAAAACACGACTGCACTGCACACCCGCAAATGACAAGACAGCTAGGTTTAGTTGCTAACAACACAAGTGCTGGGCGGAAATGTCGTCACTGTTACTAATCAGCTGATTCTATCTAGTCTTGTGATTGGGGAAGGTAAGAAACATGTTTTGATATGTTTAGAAATTTAGCCGCCTAAATTTATACAATGACGTCTAACGCCTGTACTGAACGACGCCGTCTAAATTTATACAATGCCGCGTGGCGGCCTGCAGTAAACGACGCCCTTACATCCGTTATGTGTAACTCAACACGAACCCGGAAACAGTGCGACGCTTCGACTCGGCTATTGTGCAGTTGAGTAAGCCGTGGCTAGACATGTCTGACCTAGATACTACATAAAGGCAGAAGGGAGTTGTCTCCCCGGAACAATTAATTGTGAAAAAAATCGTCATTAAGTCGTTCTAGGTTCTTATTCAAGTCGGCATCACGTTCTTATTCAAGTTCTTATTTAAGTTCTTAACAAGTTTTTATTCAAGTTCTTAACAAGTCAACATCAAGTTTTTAACAAGTCATCATCAAGTTCTTAACAAGTTCTTATTCAAGTACTTATTCAAGTACTTATTCAAGTTCTTAACAAGTCGTCATCAAGTCGTCATTAAGTTTTTATCAAGTCGTCATTAAGTTCTTATCAAGTTCTTATTTAAGTTTTCATCAAGTCGTCATTAAGTTTTTATCAAGTCGTTATCAAGTTCTTATTCAAGTCACTTATAATTATTTATTAAGTTCTTGAAATATTACTGCATATCAAATGGATCAAAATGATCTTTTGTTGTTGGCGGTTCTGGTATTCTTTTTTGTTCAGATTTTGTATTTAGTGGCTGTGATTTTTTGGGCTGCTTTGGTTTTTGCTGTCTTTCTTTATATGTTTTATAAACGTAATAACCACCCCCACCAACAGCAATGACGCCAAAAATGCCAACTCTTTTAATCCAAATAATCCATGATGATGTTGCGGGACTTGAAACAACTTGTTCTTGTTGTGGCTCTGGCACAACTGGTGTTTTTTCATTATGAGTTATATTCTGTGATTGCAACATTAATTTTTTTTGTTTGTTCCACTCTGCTAATTTTTTTCCTGCTGCAACACGCCCAGGATGAGGAGGCTTTTTACTGGTCACTTTCTCCATCAATGTTTTCTGCTGATTTTCTGGCTCGGTCATTTTGAAGGGAAACAAAATCTATATGATTAAAAGTAATTAATCCCATGATTAATGGCGACAATAATGTTCCAAATCTGTAATATAGATCACATCCTAGAGACTCTAATGACTTTGTTAAAACTGGATCCTGCGTTAAATCATACATAAAATCTTGTTCAGAATCAATGGGAGCAAATCTACTAACTAGTTTAGTGTACAAACTAAGAACCGTTTGCCCAACACTTTTTACCATTCTTGACCCCAGTTGCGCTTCATACCTGTTGTGATACTTTACAATGTCTTGCATTGACATCTGTTGAATCTGTTCTATGCTGAATTCATTTCCGAGGTACTGTTTTGTTTTTCCACACGCCGCCAAAGAATACAGCCTTTCCTTTTGGCGCATAATAGCTTGGTCATCAACTTGATCATTTGTAAGTTCAGGAAGTAAATCATCGCAGTTCATGTTTTATTAATGAATAAATATTATTTTATTTTTTAAAAATGAGCACCGAAAAAACTATTACTAACCTCGTATACCATTCTGCTGTTATTGGAGGCCTAAGTGTAGGATACACAATGCTTGGTAAAAGCTTGTTAAGAATAAAACCAGCAGATCTTGGCAAACTAGGCTTTGAAGACTCAGCAAAGTTGATTGCTGTTATTACAGCTTCATTTGCTACGAAAGATTTTCTAGTTAAGCAAGGAATAATTCCAGACAGTATCAATATGTAAAATTAAAAAAATACATTTATAAAAATGGCTTCACTCGTAATGATGATAGGCGGCGCAGTGGTCAACGCGCTTGCTTTTAGCGGAAGTAATTACGCATTTAGTAAACTACAAAATAACGATGAGAGAAAAAGACATAACAGAGCTATGGAGCAACTAGCTGCTGCACAAGACACCTATGAAAAGCAAAGAATGGAGCAGTTAGATTTTATTAACGACAGACTTAAACAACAGGGACATGCAGCTTACACATTTAAAGATGTTGACCAGGCAATAAAAGAATATTTTCTAGTAACAGGCAAACAAGTTGAAACATTGCCCCCACCAAATGATAAAGAATAAACTACCCATTGATCCTAATTTATATGAAAAAATCAAAAATCTTGAAAAAATCAAAAATCTTGAAACAACAACCACAAATAATCCAGCTATACTGGATAAAGAAATTACTGAGTATCTAATTGCGCTTGACCAAATGTCCTCCAGTGCCCAATTGCATATGAATACTCTGGATTAACAAATACTCGTTTAGTGTTTGTTCTATCTAATGACTTCTTTGTTACAACTGTTGTGTTAATCTCATGCAGATTAGATCGCAGCTTGTAATTGTCATGATGAAAAGTCTTATTGCCAAACAATGCTTCTTTGTAGTTGTCATGTGATATGCTTGACTGCACAGCGCTGCGAGATATTCCCTTTGCTTTTTTAACAACTTTTTTTTGGCTTGAAAGACTGTACATTTTCGACCTTAAACCAACAAACTCCTTGATCACACCACCAGATAATTCATCTTTCATCTTACCTAAAACCTTCTTATTAATAACTGAATGCAAAGGTGAATCTTTAGGGTAATCAGATGTGTCGTACCATCCTGCATGCCCTTTAGCTACTTCTAATTCCATGTCTTTATAGATATCTTCAGTAGGGATATCTATAACAAAGGAATCTGTATCTGTGTACAGAACTCTGGACTCTGGATACAAGGGTTTAAAGTAGTCATAAAGAAATTCTAACATCAAAAGCTTCGACAGCTCTAAAACAGTAAACCCAATAAAAACGGGCTTATCCAATTTGACTTTCTTTTTTTTCATCATTATACCAAAAAGCTGATCATGAAATCTTCTGAAGTCCTGATAATTAGGTTTTGATGTCAACTTAATTGCATCGTTCTCTCTGGTGACCAATCTAACATCTTTACGCTTGTGCGGATTTTCCATAGTCTTTCCAAAACAGCTGTTGTTCATCAACTTGAAAAAGTCTTTTTCTGAAGCATCTGTGGATTTAGTTCAGAGATCAGTGTTCTTCATTATGTATGGTTTCATGAACTGTTCTTGATCAAAAGCAATTATACGATGAACAGCTGTCAACTTCAAACCATGTCTTAAATAAAATTGAAGAAGTCTGTAATGACAGACATAATTTTTTTTGTCACGAAGATTAGGCACAAGTTTAGGTGGTTCTGTCATTGACACTTTTAGACTTTCTGCCGCTAATGGATAGTCATTATGGTAATCATGAAGTTCATGAGGATATTCTAAATCAACTTCTAGAATGAGGCCTCTTTTACGATCAGCTTCTAGACTCTGAAGCCATTTTAAAAACTTTTGAATGTCTTTGAGTCCTGTGTACATTTTAAAGTTGCGTAATGGAAGTGATTGCGCCATTGCCCATCCATACAGATTGTTTGCATCTAAATACATGAGATAGTTAGACCTTTTACTTGGATCATAGTCGTCCAAGTATTTGTTGTTTGCTTTACAGTAATGGTGCGACGCCATACTGATTCCCCCACGCAATCCGTTTTCAATCATCTGAAGCATTGGCAGGTCAGACAATAAATCAATTTGTACTCCAGTAAATTTTAAGAAAGCGTCCCAGCTCATCCCAGGCGCAGAAATATAATGCGCGGGATCCAAGCTGTAATGTTTCATGCAGGTCTTTCTGTAATTTTCAAAGACGTCCGCCAACAAACAGGTATCCGCCATTAAATAGGAATCATGATAGTCTCCCATCGTTTTACACTCTAACTTCTGCCACGCATCTTGAGCATAAGAATAATCAGAATCACTGATGTCCTTTCCTCTAAGACTACTAAAGAACGCGCCTTTAGGCGGAAGTGTATCTTCGTCAAACCTTTGCCAACTGTTCATGTACTCATAAGGGTAAACGCCCTTTCTAACAAGAGTTGGGTCAAAATATTCTTCTGTTATTGGGCAGGACTTTAAGGACATAGCCAGTGACTCTAATGAACCCATCATGTGTTGCATAGAGTCGTAGAAAGACATGTTATTTAAAGTGAAACACATGTACTTTTCTGATGACTGCGCAATGCATGACACCCTGAAGTCGCTGGTTACTGCTTGCATTATAAGGTGAGAGTCGTAACCTCGCAAGTTGTGAAAGAATATAGGCAGCTTCCATGTCTTTGGTTCAAACTTTAGTTGAAGATTGCAATTGTTATGCGCTGCTCCTCTAAACTTTCCACTAATGTGATCATGGTCTCTTACTGTTGGATTCTCTGCGGTGGCAACCAAGGCCGCCCCACAAATCCAACAGTGAGTGGCTGAGTCATACTGTTGTTGGTCTTCAGGCGTTATTATGATTTCAGATAAATTCAGATTATTAGAACAGGCATTACGCACTTGCTGCATGCGTTTTAAGAAGTATTTTGCAGCATTTGGTCCTCTGTATAATTCTGGCTTTGAATGGGCGCCATCCGACCTAATAATGATGAAGGCAAATGAGCAAATCTGATGATTACTCATTAAGACTGTTTTAGGAAGTTTCTGTGGGGTTGGTCCTTCATAAGGAACAATGAGTGATTCGAAGTCTGCGTAAACAACATATGGACTAGTTTGCAACCGTTTCCAGTTCTTAAAACTAACTTTACTGCCTTCTCCGGGCGTAATTAGTTCTGTATCACAGTCAACTGGGCTAATACAATGTTTTATATGTTCGCTCGCAGCTTGAACGGACGGAATTCTTGTTAAACATTTTCTACAAAATTCTTGTTTGCTATGTTATTTTGTAGTATGCACTAGTAATCTACTCATTGTGCGTATTAGAGTGTAGTGCAACCCATTAAGGCTTTGCATTAGGAGTAAGTCTACATGACTCCTGGTTGGTTCGCCTATTGTTGGACTGTTCTTTGATACTCTAATTGGCAGAAGGTTGGTTTCTTCAGACCATGTGTAGACATTAACAGTTATTGGTGGATTTTGTTTTTCAAACTGATCAATTTTGTCTACAGCCATAGGAAATTCAAGGCCGTTAAAGTTAAGATTATTGGCCCACTGTAAATAGTTAGATACTCTCTCTGCATTTTTGGCAACGTGATGCAGCCTAGCAAGAACGCACCACATAAAACATTTGTTGTCTGAATTTTTTATGTTTAGAACTGCTCGTTTTGCAACTAATGATGGAGGTAGTGGAATGTAAGCCTTGCCAACAATCGGCTCATACTTAGCCTGTCTTAATCTGATGTCTAGGACTTCGCCCTCTGACCAACCAGAGCCTCTCATTTTAGCTGCTTCAGAGGCTTCATTAAACTGTGTAAGAAGTTGATCTGCCCAACCGGGTGTTAAGTCATTATGAGAAAGAATAGTCTGCTGTTTAGTTGAGACCCAGACTTCTAGATTTTCTTCGTTTATTGTTATATAGTCGATTAAAACAACTAACCTTACTTTAACTGGAGGGTTTATTGTTAGTTTACTTGGAACTTGAGAAATAGCGTGTACAACGCTTGCCTGTACCTTTGTTGGATCAATAACTTCTAAAACGACCTCATTTAAAGCTTTTGACAAACGCTCTTCCTCGAGCATTGCTTCAAACAATTCATCTGAACCTTCATATATCTTATCCATGTTGAGCTTCTTTTCTAACTCAAAATATTTATTTAAATCAAAAAAATAAAAGTTAATCAGAATCAATATCAACGGTCTTTTTGTGCTTGGACTCATAAACTAAAGTATAAACGCCCTTTGGGGTTGTTAATGTGAGCTGTTTAGAACAGAGTTTAATGTTTCGTTTACTTTTTTTAAACATTCCTTTTTTATCTGATCGGTGTCTGGTTGTTGAGAAAAAGTTGCCCTTGCCTTTCTTTGAAGATCAAACTTTTGTCTTTTGTAGTCCTCAAAATCAGCCTGTAGGCGACTAAATTCTTCATCCGTGATGTTCGAGTCGGCAAGTGCTTTATTTATTGTCAGTTTGAAGGAACTAAGTTTAGCTGTTATTAGTTGAACCATAGCTGTGTGCTTTTGGAGTTTAGCTTTTATTTTTTTGCTGACAGCACTTACAGCCAATGAACACAGGCCAAGAGTTAAAGACAAACCACCTAGAGGTATAGCTGCCGGTGCACCTACGCCTGTTGCTAAGAGACCTACACTTGTTCCTGCTGATAGAGCACTAGTGATCGATGCTCCAGTATTAACATATGTAACAGCATTAAAGACAGCAGAATACCTTCGTTTGGTTTTGCTGTATTTTGAAAGGTCCTGCTCTAGTTGGGTTTGCATTTGTGTTATGTTTGTTAATCTGAAAGTTTTTATGTCTACAGCAGCAGCTATCTCTTCTTTGGGCACTTTTGGATAAGTCGTAACAGACATGCTTTTTTAAAATAAAAATAATTTAGTATTGGATATCTTTCAATCTGTTATCTTGAATATTCAGCTGCGCATCATATATTAAAAACAAATGTACATTAAGTGGTTTATCACTCTCTTTTTCTTTATCAATTTGAATGTTTATTACGTCTTTAACTGTTCTCCCACTCCCATGCAACTGATTATCCTCTGTTGACCTTAGGTCAATCCATAAACCGTATTTCGTTGTTAAATATTCATCAAGTCTAACACTGTGAAGGTGTAGATCTTTAGACACAAGGTCTACTGTTGGACTTCTAGACCTCCCGCCTCCAAACAATTTTCTTATTTCATCAAAATGATGATAAGGTTTAAGCCCGCTACCGTAGACTTGGTTAGGACTACCCTCAATTGAACATTGTACTTTAGTTATTTTAGGATTGATAAACTTTTCACTTTGTCTTTTGAATGGTTCTTCATCTTCACACAGCAATAAAATACCTTTAAGGGATCTTGCTGCGGCGCTAAAACTAAAGTTCCATATAGTGTCTGCTCTGCTTTTAGGATATTTTGAATGATGAATCACTCTTTCGTAATATATTGCTAATTTTGACTGATATTGTTGCTCAATCAGCCTTGCTAAGTTAGGGTTGCTAACAATGTCAAACTCTAACGAGATGTCGAAAATGCTGTACTTGGAATCAGTGTCTGTCGATCTAATGACACGTTTGTATTCATTAAAAGTTAGTTCATATGACAATCTGTCTTTTAATGCTCCTTGAAAGTATGGCGCATGCGCTTTTAACAACTCAAAATCTAAGGGTATAGAAAAGCGATTTCCAAACGCATAACTTACAGCTTCATACTTGTTACCGTCTTTAGCATCTTCGGCGTCTATTCTGTGTTTTAGTGCTTCGTTATTTTCGATTCCTTGAAACGCAAGATCGGCCCTTTCATTATCGGTTAGCCATAGATCAGAATAGATTAGAAATATGTCTGCATTGTGTAAAGAAAATATTTCTTGCCCCTCAAGTTTTATAGAAATTTTCTTAACGATTGCCCGCCCCAGATTCTGTACAACTGTCCTGTTTACGTCTGTTGCTGAATCAAGTTCTATTTTGAAAGTAAGCCGTGCAGATCCTGGCACAATCACTTCATCTGCTCCTAGGTCTGGAAATTTGACAGTAAGAATCTGATCTGAATCAATAGTAGATGGATTATTTGGAACAATAATATTCTGTTTATTTCCCTTCACGCCAAAGGGCTCTTTCAGTCTTCTATGCGGGTCAAGAATCGAGCCATATGCTTGTGACATTTTTTTTATAAAACAAAATAAAAAGTTAATTATTTAAAAACATGGCAGAAGAAGATTATGATGTTTTTGATCCTGGAGACGACATGAGTGAAATGACGCCTTTGACACATCCATTACAATCATTGCGGCGTGAATTAACAGAAAGTAAGGTCAAATCATTTTATCAAAGTTTAGGCCAAGAACCTCCCGAATTTATAGACCCTAATGATTTTGAAACAAAAGATGACCATTTGTTTGTGAAAAACGAGCAAGGACAACTTGTTCAGCTTACAACTAAACCAGACCCATCAAAGTTTTTAGCAAAGACTACAATTAGACAAAGGCTCAGTGTGAGCGATCAAAATCGCCTTGGCATTGCTAAACCGCGAAGATTAGACAGTGAGGCAGTTGCTAAACTTCAAAACACACTACAAGAACTCCCAACAGATAACCAAATACAAAACATACCCCTTAAAGATTTAAGCCCAACAGCAGACGAAATAATAGAAACCAGTTTTTCAGAAGAAACAGTATTAAAAACTATGCACGATCCGCCGCTACCTATGAGAGAAATAACGGCCCTTGATCATGCTTTGAAAAGCATCAGAGGCGAATTAACAAACAATTTAGCAAAACTGGGTGAACTAGATGAGCATATAAAAAGAGAAAAAGAAAAACTAGTTGAGGCTGATGACCACAACTTAGGACCTGGTGTTAAAGAAAGAATAACACAAAGACTAAAAGATCTTGAACAAGAGAGATCAGCAAGACTAGAAGTGCTGTCTACTAACCGAGAACAATTACGAACTCAAGTGAGCAGAATAAGAGAAACTATCCAAAGAATTTTATATGAAGACACGACGCTAGCAGAACGAATAAGAACACTGTTTAGAGAGCAAGGCGTCACATTAGCAAGTGTTATAACAGCCTTAGGATTTGCAATAAGTACACTGGTGATGGCTCTTACAGGCGGCGGTGGTGGGGGAGCAGTGCCACCAGGCCCGCCAACAGATAAATCATGGGTAAAAAAACAACTCGATCACCTTGCAAGTTTATTAAAAAAATTAGCCAGTAAGGCAATAGACTCTTTGCCTGGTATAATAGGGGGGATCGTTAGCTGGCTTTTGTCTGCTGCAAGTAAAGTAGTTGGCTTTATGGCCGAGCACTTATGGGCATTAGTTGTCTTAATAGTTGGGTTACTCTTTAGTAAGATAAAGACCAAGTAATCCTAGGGCAGTTAATCCAATAACAAGTGCCGTCTTTTCATATTCATGGTCATTATTTCTTGGGACCACAGGGATTGAATGGGGGGTTTTGAGGGGGCCACGGGGATTGGGGCTTCTTTTTTTATTGCTATTGCTGGCTTAGAATTTATGTCGTTTTTTCCGACCTTCTCTTCTTTACCAGCCACAAGGATTTCATTATTATAGTTTATTATTGTTCCTATCTGGAGTCTGAGGTCAGAAGGCAGCATGTATAAACCAGTGCCAACAGCAAAGTCTACTTTCGATCTTGCGTATTGCAAAACATTTTGGTACCTTTTAATACTTGAAGGCAAATCAATTGCAGAATTAATAGAATCCTCTAAATTTGCTAAATACTGTTTTTGGGCGTCAAAGCCAGTAGAAGGATCAATTATGTTTGATCTCGTTTGTGCTTGCGAACCTAGCAAACACCAAACATAAGTACGAATAGAGTCGTTTATTCTTTCTATTCCCGCTTTTGTTAGACCATTAGAAGTATCCAAAATAAATGTTGTCCATGCTGTTTTATGCTCTTGCTCTATGGACCCGAGGTGAACAGTTGTGCCTGAAGAGAAAGATGTGTAAGGAGGATTCCAATCATAGTTATACTTTCTGTGCACGCCCCAAAAATAAAGAGTGCCTAAACCATGATTAAGATCCAACTTTTGTCTAAAGTCTGTCTTTGGGTCAATATCAAATTCGTTACAGATCCTTTCAAAAGCCTTGTAATCTATTCTGTTGCTGAATGGATTAAACGTTTTGTCATTTGGTAATGGTGCTTGCAGTTCAGATAAAATACGTCTGAAGGTGTAATAAAAATGAAATCTATACACTGACCTCACCAAAGGATCAGGATGATTTAAATGATCAGCATACGACACTCCACACCCAGTTGATGCACAAAACACAGCAAAGTTTAACTGGTTCTGATAAAACTGCATCGGATGACTGAACCACACTTTCGCGATGTAGTCGTTTTTGATAGGAGGGTTAAGATAACGATCCAATGGAGTACTAACCTTTACTTGAAAGGCGTCAGTCTGAGTCACAGAAATGTCGAGGGTGTCAGTTGTTATATCTTTAGGACTGTAGTGCGGTCCAACAGAATATTTTGCATTAGTATATTTGAATGCACTCATTTTTAAATTTGTTTTAAAAATGTTTGTAACAATAACAACTCAAGACAGTCCTTCGTTTTTAGAATATGCTATTGATAATAACTGCGGAACCCAAAGGGTTGCACTCCATGAAATTTTTTACAAAGTCGTATGGTTTAATATAAGCAAATCCAAGAAAAATAATGAGATTTCAAAACTTGACAGAAGAGGAGACGTAATTAGCCAGTTAACCATACCTGATGGTTATTACGGGTTTTGCTCGCTAAAAGAAGCAATGAGTAACTTCGACATTACTCTCAAACTTAACAATGCAAATCTAAAAACAATGTTGACATTCAAACATGAAGGAGAAGAAACCAATTACTTTTTTGATGTAGAGCTAGCTAAAATGTTAGGCTTTAAACCCAATCAAGCCTATTATAGATTTAGAGTTACATCAGACAAAACTACTTATGAGGGAGAAAACCCGCTCGATCTTGCATTACATTCATTACTCTATGTTCATTTGGACGAGCTGAGCACTGATGAAAACTTATATGATGGAAGGCCCTCAACTGTTTTAAGAGCTCTTCCATCAGGGAAAGCTGCATATTGCGATTATGAAATTATACGATTCCCTAATTTACAGTTTAAAAGATTAGCTTGTGGGAGGGTCGGATCGTTTAATATAAAGATCACAGATAAAACAGGGAAAGTCGTGAAATGTGATAACCTGCACATTGTTTTAGAAATAAAATAATACGTTGTTTTAAAAAATGTCACGTGGACCAGACGATTCGGGGGTCACATTAGCGCCTGAGAGGTGTGTAACTTTAGAATTAAAAGACCTTGCAGACGTTGAGGACTTTGAACAGAACGGTGAGATAGGCACTTTGTATGGTTTTGAGTACACTAAAGATGGTTATTATAAACGCAAAGAGGTTGACGACAACAAAAGGTTTCCTAAACTAGAACAACTACGCAATCTAGAAGCAAATAATACAGGTCAGTATGAATATAAAATAGTTCGAAAAACTGACAACAAATGGCACTTAGAACCATATTTAGAATGGGACATAAAATTTGAATTCTTAAGCCCATTTACATTTTTTGACCGTCAAAAAAGTTTCAGAAAAGCATTGAACTCTGGCCCTTTACATGTAAGTCTTATGCCAGAGGACAACAGTCGGAAAGAGATCGAAATAAAGCCGTTTGGGGACAAACAGTACATCCTCCACAGAAGAGAATCGGTTTTAAAGAAAGCTTCTACAAAATTACAGTTCATTCCACGCACAAAATTAGGAGACACGTTCACAATGATATTTAAAATTTCTGTCTTAAAAGATGAGGCGAGAAATGGAGCTCTGGGCGTCAGTGACAACCTTATGGAAGGAATTCTTATTAGCTGGCAAAACTTAGACGTTGACAAACTTAAAGTTACTGTCGTCGTTCTTTACAATGGCGAGGATATTAAGGTCATAACAACAAGCAACAAAATTGATATTAGTTTAAATAGAAACGATCTTACAGAACTGAACTGGATTAATCTTACACATTTGGGCCTTATAGGGTTTTATTATACTGAACAAGTTTTGACAGAGAGTATGATAAAAACAATAACTGGTGTAAATTAAATTCTGTTTTAAAACTATGGAGCAAACGACTTTGGTGTCAATGCCGATGTTAAACTTTATGATAAAAACCCCTCATTGTTCATTGATTTGTGGACAGACTGGTTGTGGAAAAACAATATTTGTCCTCGACCTATTACAAACAGTTTATCGTTATAATTTTGATCATATAGTAATTTTCTGCCCAACACTTAAATGGAACAAAGCATATCACGACAGAAGGTTTATATGGACAGATGATGACATATATTTAGTTGATCCTAGCAATAAACTGAGTGAGTGTTTAGAACATTTCTTTAGACAGTTTGAAGGAACTCAGACACTATTTATTATAGATGACTGTTCGGCAGAAAGAGACATAGTTAAAAAGAGAAACACTTTATCAAAACTGGCTTTCAGTGGAAGACATGCTGGGATAAGTGTGTGGATTCTATGTCAAAAATATAACTCAGTTTTAAAAGACTTTAGAGAGCAATTAAAGACAGTGGTTTTATTTCACATGAAAGACAGAGACGCATTTGATGAATGTATGCGTGAAAATGATGTTATTGAAAACGATCAAGAAAAACGAAGGATTAAGCAAAAACTAAAGTCTCAAAAGTTTTCTAAATTAGTGTTAAAAACAGATAATCCTACACATTATGTATGTTTGTAAAGTGTTTACTATTAGAGAACTATAAAATAGGCATTCTGGGTAAGCCGGCGGAGCAACAGCGAAACCGGCTTCAGCCGGTTGGAGCTGGCGGAGGTGGGTGAGCCAGAATGCCTATTTTATAGTTCTCTAGAAGACACAAGAGCGCTTCTTCAGAGACCCCTTCCAGTTTGCCAGAACACTGTTTGAGCAGCCAAAATCTGGGACCCTAAGTGTGGACAAAGGAGTTCTTGAGCAGCATCTGAGGAAAACATACTCTGACCCACAGAGCAAAGCACCACTCGACATTCAAGGTCTGGTGTGGCCAACCAACCCTGAGGAACAGTTCAATGGCAAGCCTCCAACGTTGGCGGAAATCAAGAAGGTGGTCGACAAAGCCAGAGCCAAATCATCACCAGGGCCAAACGGAATACCTTACCAGCTTTACAAGAAATGTCCCAAGGTGCTGGAGTGGCTCCACAGGCTGCTGCGATCGGCTTGGAGAAACCAGAAGATCAGCGGCCAGTGGATGACGGCAGATAGTGTGTACATCCCCAAAGAGCAAAACTCAAGTGACATTAGCCAGTTCAGGCCAATATCACTACTGAACGTCGAAGGGAAAATCTTCTTCTCTGTCATGGCAGCAAGGCTGACCAAGTACCTGATGGAAAACAAGTACTTGGATGTGTCAGTCCAGAAAGGTGGCATCCCAGGCGTGGCGGGCTGTGTAGAACACGCCACAATGATCTGGGACGCAATCCAAAAAGCAAAAACAGAAAAGAGAGACCTGGACGTAGTGTGGCTTGATCTGGCAAACGCATATGGATCTGTGCCCCATGAGATGATACAGTTGGCTCTTGAGATGTACCATGTGCCAAAGAACATCCGCGACATGCTCAAGAAGTACTTCAATGGCTTCTCAATGCGGTTCTCTACCAAGGAGTACACAACAGACTGGATCAACTTGGAAGTGGGTATTGCAATGGGCTGTGCAATTTCCCCAATACTGTTCGTGCTGGCAATGGAACTCATCTTGAAAGCAGCAACAAACAACGCGAGACAAACAGACCTTGGCGATGGATACAAGATGCCTCCTCTCAAGGCCTTCATGGATGACACTACAGTGATTTCATCCAGAGAAGACGAGACACGTCATGTGCTGGAGAGGCTGGACGACATAGTTGCCTCATCCAGAATGAAGTTCAAGCCAAAGAAATCACGGAGTCTCTCACTGAGGAAAGGAAAAGTGGCCGGATCTGTGGTCTTCAGTGTTGCCAACCAGGCCATTCCAACAGTCACAGAAGAACCAGTCAAGAGCCTTGGAAGATGGTATGATGATACGCTGAAAGACACACAAAGAGCAAAAGAAACCAAGCAGATGGCGGAGGAAGGCTTGGAGACCATTGACCAGTGTGGGCTCCCTGGCAAATACAAGGTCTGGTGTCTGCAGTTTATGCTGATACCAAAGCTGCTATGGCCTCTGATGATATACGACATCTGCACCAGCATAGTGGAGGCAATGGAAGCCAAAATCAACAAGTTCACAAGGAAATGGCTTGGTGTCCCACCCTGTCTGACTGACATAGCGCTGTACTGTCGCCAAGCAAAGCTGAAACTACCCCTGAAATCCATCCTGGAGGAATGCAAAGCAGGGAAGATCAGACTTCAAAGCATGCTGGAGGACTCAGGAGACAAGGTGGTAGAAGCAATTAAGCCCCAGCTGAAGACAGGCAGAAAATGGAAAGTTCAAGAGGCGATGGATTCTGCAAAAGAAAGTCTCAAGATCAGAGAAATAACAGGACACACACAGACCAACAGACAGGGACTGGGGGTGACCAAAACTGAATGGTGGTCAAAGGCCAAAGGAAAAGCCAAAAGAGACATGATGATTCAGGAGATGAGAAAAGCAGAAGACCAAAAAAGACTCCAAAAAGCAGTCCAGCAGAGCCAGCAAGGGCAATGGACAACGTGGGAGAATGCACTCCAAAGAAGTCTCACTTGGAATGACATTTGGCACATGGCCCCTCTCAGGATCAGCTTCATTCTCAGATCTGCATATGACCTTCTGCCCTCAAATGCAAACCTGGTGAAGTGGGGGAAAACAGACGATCCTGCATGCCCCCTCTGCCATGAAAAACAAACAGTGGAGCATGTCCTAAGCTCATGTAAAGTAGCCCTGGCTCAAGGAAGGTACACATGGAGGCACAACCAAGTACTCAAAGAAATTGTACAAGTAGTCTGGGCTAGTACCAACACCACAAAAGGGAAAATCAGGACTCCAAAAGCACCCGCAACATTCTTCACGGCAGGAGGCAGCAAATCATGGCCAAGAACAACAGTGCCACTCGAAACATGCAGGCAGAGTCTGCTGGACGGGGCAGATGACTGGGAGTGCACTGCAGACCTCCCAGAATGGAAGAGTCACCCAGAGATCATCAGCAAGAGTGGCATGAGACCAGACATAGTAGTCCACTCTAAGTCAACCAAGCAGCTGATCATGATCGAGCTCACGGTGCCATATGAGAACAGAATGGAGGCAGCTCAAATCTACAAGACTGAAAAGTATGCTGATCTGGCAAACAGCCTGAGGAGAGAAGGCTATCAGGCCAAAGTCCTCACTGCAGAAATTGGAGCTAGGGGGTTTGTAGGAACGTCTGCATACAGCCTCATGAAACAGCTCTCAGTTGCAGGGAAGGAAAAAACCAGAGCCCTGAAAGCAATGGCAGAAGCGGCAGAGAGGTGTTCAAGCTGGATCTGGTCAAGGAGGAACAAAGTGAACTTCATAAGGCTTCATTTCCCTACAAATATCAGGTGTCCCTGTGGCTCAGTGGTTAAAGCGCGAGTCATTAAGTGGAAAATGAGCATGTCCAGAGGGTCATGGGTTCGAATCCCAGCCATGGCTCGTCCCAAGATGGGAAAAAAAGGGGCAGCAGAGGGACATCCAGAGTCATGAACCGGGTGTGGCCCAACCCCCCTAGAGTGTCAGGAGATAAGGGCCGAAACACTTGCTTGAAGGGGGCTTCTCTTCTGAGGACTCTCTGCTGCCACGCTCTCCACGAGTTTCTTTCTACTAACTCTGAAGACTGTACATTAAATAATTACGGAAAGCTGATGCTAAATCTATGCACCGCCTTGGATTTGTCTATTGTTAATGGGGTATGTAATGGCAACCTAGAAGGACGCTCTACATATATATCTGATTCTGGCTGCAGTGTTGATGATTAATTTATTATTTCAAGCGATCTTCTTGCTTTGGTATATGACTCATGTAAATTTCAAGTTTTATACCGCATAGACTCAGATCACATGCCTGTTTCTTTCATTGCTGTATTTCCAAAGGAAAATGTTGTTGTCAATAATGAACAAGAAAATCATGTTATTGAGAAACTTGTATGGAATAATGATTGTGCTAATCGATTTCAAGAACTATTAAGTAGCGTAGATGCTGTTAGAAAAATTGAAAATGCCATAGATACGATACAATCCGACGTAAATGAAGCTTTGAACACGTTTAATGAGTGTGTAAAGGAAAATGCTAAGTGTATGAAGAAGCATATACGTGTCAATAGAAATGACAGATATGATGATTGGTATGATAAAGAGTGCCGAAAGAGTAATCACAAAGCTAGAAAATTATTAAGAATTAGCTGTCGTACTCATGATTTACAAGATAGAGCGGCTTATTGTATTGCAAGGCGAGAATACCAAAAAAATGTTAAAAAGAAAGGAGAAAGAGTATAATAAGTTCTTAATAGATAGGTTGATTTCCTCAGTTAAATGCCAAAAAGACTTCTGGGAGACTGTTAAGAAAGTATCTTTCAAAAGAAAACAACCAAAGAATAAGATAACTAGCGATATTTGGTTTCATCATTTCCACAATTTGCTAGAACAGAATGTCAGTGACAGTGTTAATGAAGAAGTGGTGGATGCTGATGTAGATAGTTCATTTAATCGTCCAATATCCATAGAAGAGGTTACATTAGCTATTAGAAAACTGAAAAATGGCACGTCAGCTGGCCCAGATGGTCTAATTGGAGAATTATTTAAACACGCAACACAGCAGGCTATGCTGTTTTTTTCATAATTTATTTGATAAGTTATTTAATGAGGGCTTGTACCCTGATAATTGGTGTGAATCAATTAGTTTGCCTATATTAAAAAAAGGCAATGTTGACAATCTCAATAATTATAGAGGAATTTCCCTGAGTGACATTAGCAGTAATCTATTTGGAATAATTATTAATAGGAGAATACAAGAATGGGTTGATGAGAATAATATAACCGGGGAACAGCAAGCAGGATTCAAAAAGGGTTATTCGACCGTGGATCACATGTTTACTATGTTGGCACCTATCCAAAAGCAGTTTTCTCGTAATCGTAAGCTATATGTTGCTTTTATAGATTTTCAAAAGGCATTTGATTCAATCAATAGACAGTAAACAAGTGGGGTATTTTTTGCTCCCATAAGAAAACCTAACACAGAGTAACTTTTATTCAAGACTGGCACAGCCTTTTAAACTTGAATAAAGTCAGACAAATACATAGACGAACAATCTAATAGTGGGGGAAAAAAACAAGCGCAGGCAACAACTGAACTGTCTTCATAGTAATGACTTGGCAAAGATTTGGACTTAAGGAGGGGGGGGGGGTGAAGATGGAGAAACTGGGAACATGAAATTAAGAAAATATGTTACAGATATGAAAACTCTTCACTAGCTTCACTAGCTTCACAAGCGCAGGCCAACAACTGAACTGTCTTCATAGTAATGACTTGGCAATGGTTCCCCTATGCAGCTAGTGAAGAGGTTTCATATCTGTAACATATTTTCTTAATTTCATGATCCCAGTTTGTCCATCTTCACCCCCCCCCCCCCCCCCCCCCCTTAAGTCCAAATCTTTGCCAAGTCATTACTATGAAGACAGTTCAGTTGTTGGCCTGCGCTTGTTTTTTTCCCCCACTATTAGATTGCTCGCCTATGTATTTGTCTGACTTTATTCAAGTTTAAAAGGCTGTGCCAGTCTCGAATAAAAGTTACTCTGTGTTAGGTTTTCTTATGGGAGCAAAAAATACCCCACTTGTTTACTGTTTATCGTTTACTGTTCCCTGCCTCATTTCATTTCCGATTTTGTTTTGATTACATTGAGGTTATTTGTTACTTGTTTCTGTCCGTCTGTGTGTTTGTCTTTTGATCTCCCTTGCATCTTTGGGTGGATCCTCAGCCGTAGGCTCAAAGATTGTCCCCTACATTTCATACTATTTGCATAATGTCTTTAGTTTTTCAGCAACTTTTTTCCTCCCCACACTTTCGTTTAGTTTCATTTACTACTCTTCGCTGGCTGCTTTGGGGGTGCTATTGGATTCTTTTTTTGCACCCTTGGTGGTGAGAACACCACAGTATTATGGACTGTGGTGTGTCCCTATTTGACGCCAGGAGCGCAGACACAACCAGCCGTGTCTCCCTGATGAGTACCGACCCAGCGGACGAAAGGCCTCGGAGCAGGCAATACAAATATATCTGCCTTCAAAAGGGATTGCGATGGTTCCCTTATGCAGCTAGTGAAGAGTTTTCATATCTGTAACATATTTTCTTAATTTCATGTTCCCAGTTTCTCCATCTTCAAACTCAACCCCCCCCCCCCCCCCCCTCCTTAAGTCCAAATCTTTGCCAAGTCATTACTATGAAGACAGTTCAGTTGTTGCCTGCGCTTGTTTTTTTCCCCCACTATTAGATTGTTCGTCTATGTATTTGTCTGACTTTATTTAAGTTTAAAAGGCTGTGCCAGTCTCGAATAAAAGTTACTCTGTGTTAGGTTTTCTTATGGGAGCAAAAAAATACCCCACTTGTTTACTGTTTATCGTTTACTGTTCCCTGCCTCATTTCATTTCCGATTCAGTCAATAAAAATATACTCTGGCCAATACTACAAAAAAAAAATGTATATGTGGTAAACTCTATAGGTGTATTAAAAGCATGTATAATGTTAGAGCTAGAGTCCAGTGTGGAGGTAAACTGACAGATTTCATTAATTGTACAGCTGGGGTCAGACAAGGGGATGCATGTAGTCCGGTTTTATTTTCCTTGTTTATAAATGAACTAGCTATAGAAGTTATCAATAATGGTAGACATGGTGCCTTGTTGTCTCTTGATACCTTATAGTTGTTTATTCTCTTGTTAGCTGATGATATTATTTTGATATCAGAAACGCCTGTTGGTCTACAGACACAGTTGAATATTTTACGACGTGCAGCTGGTACACTTCAATTAAAAGTTAATATGTCAAAAAGTAATATCTTTGTGTTTCGTAAGGGAGGCTATCTTGGTACAAGGGAAAGATGGGTTTATGCTGATGTTAATATGCCAGTTGTTAATGCATATAAGTATTTAGGTATAATTTTTTCTACACGGTTGAGTTTCACAGGTGCTTGTAAAGATCTGGCAAGTAGGGCAAAGAATGCTTTACTATGTATTATGAAAAAGTTGTATGCTTTGAATAATGCATCCTTTAAGGTATTCATTAGGTTATTCGATAACCAAGTACAGCCCGTTGTACTTTACGGCTCTGAATTATGGGGCTTAGACAAAGCTGCTAATTGTTGCGAATCTGTACGTTTATTTGCTCTAAAAAGTTTCTTGGTGTAGACAGACGTCCGCCGAATGATATGATATATGGAGAAATCAATCGCTACCCAATATTTGTTTTATCTGCTGTTAATTGCATTCGTTATTGGCTTAAATTATTGCAAATGTGTAATGATAGAATTCCTTGAAAAGCCTACAATATGATTCTAGATATGGACTCTAAAGGTGAAAAAAACTGGGCCTCCAAAGTACGTATTTGTTTGACAGAATATGGGTTTGGGTATGTCTGGTTAAACCAGGGTGTGGGAAATATCAAAGTATTTATACGAGAAGTATTTCCAGGCAACGATTAATAGATTGTACATGGCACAAATGGTCTGACCATTTGAAACCATATTTGACCACTAATATTGATAGACATTTACAGTATGTTACAACACGATTTCGATTAGGAATATCAGAAGTGCACCATTATAGATACAGAATGGCTAACAACAAGGATCTGATTTGTCCATTATGTAAAGTAGCACAAGCAAATGAAATACATTTTGTTCTTTGTTGTCCTGTTCTTAGTGGTATTCGTGAAAAGTTCATCAAACCTAAGTATTATAGTCAACCGAGTTTATTCAAATTGTGTTTAGTAATGTCTTCTCAATCAGTTGAAGTTGTTAGAGGTCTTTCAATGTTTCTTTCAAAAGCATTTAAGTTCGGAGAAACTGCCACATCTTAAGAATTTTGTTTGTATCACCTTTGTTATGTATTTGTTAAGTCATAACTAGCGCTGCTTCAATGTTCTTTTGTTGTTCACATTCCCCTCATAAGGGGCATTGGCCTAAATGAAAATAAACGGGATTCTGAATTCCGAATCTCTCTCTCTCTCTCTCTCTCTCTCTCTCTCTCTCTCTCTCTCTCTCTCTCTGTGTGTGTGTGTGTGTGTGTGTGTGTGTGTGTGTGCGTGAGTGCGTGCGTGCGTGTGCGTGCGTGCGTGCGTGCGTGCGTGCGTGCGTGCGGGCGTGTGTGTGTGTGTGTGTGTGCGTGTGTGTGTGTGTGTGTGTGTGTGTGTGTGTGTGTGTTATTCTAACTGGATAGTACCGACTCTGTCATAGAAAAAAACAAACAAACAAAAAAAAAAACCCCAAAACGTGAATTCTATTACAGAGAAATCTTACTTGAGTGTCACAATATCACAATGTCTGAACTGAGATTCCCTGTCCCCGGCATTTCCAATTAGCCATCAAGACTCTTGCTTTTCCTGGGCAAATCTGAAAATGGGCGCTAATAAAGCAAAGTGAAAACTCTTGCACGACACTGTTTGGGGCCTTCACACTGAAAAAAGACATTTACACAGTGAGGGAGACGCATCATCGATCTGCCTGCTTAGTGGTCCTCCGGCACTGCCAGGTATCCTGTGTGGAGGGCACACAGACTCAGCTGTACTGTACCCCACTCAACTACAGGAAGTACATGGCGATGTCTGCTACCTTCTTTAGGCTTCAGCATGGGTAGATAGAATTAAACTTTCACTACAGGCTAACTGGTGACCCACCACCAAGAACACCTCGACAGTCCCGACTTTCTTCCTCCTTGCAAAACCAACCACGGGAAGAACTTTTCCCGCACGAACCAGTGTGTGCGTGGGATTGCCTTCTACGTGAGTCTGTTTTGTCATCCTTGATGGATGACTTTGAATTTCGTATGTAATATGCACCATCTCCCTCCGCCTCCCTCCTCTATTCCGAATTCAATGTGCCCCCCCCCCCTCCCCTTGCATAGATACATACATAAATACATACATACACGCATATATACATACATACATACATACATACATACATACATACATATATACATACATACATACGTACACATACACACATACATACATACATACATACATACATACATACATACATACATACATACATACATACATACACACATACATACCTAGGTACATAAATACATACTTACATATTCACTTCTATTCATTTAAACACTCTCTCTGTCTGTCTGCCTGTCTGCCTGTCTGTCTGTCTGTCTCTCTCTCTCTCTCTGTCCCTCTCTCACAGACACACAGACACACAGACACACACACAGACACACACAGACACACACAGACACACAGACACACACACACACACCACACACACACACACACACACACACACACACACACACACAAGAGCGTACAAGAGCTCGCGCACGCGATTAAATAGAGATCAAGAAAGAGAGAGAGAGAATGTTTGTAAGAAATTCTTTTTCTCTTCACCCATTATTCTTTCAAATGAAATGAGACTCTGTGTTGGGTTTGGTGTTTGGGTACATCGATGTCTAAACTCTGTGTCATTGCACTATGGAGAAGGCGTAAACCTAGATTCTGTTATTTTGGTAATTAATTGTTAGTGCCTTGATGACTGGATGTTAACTTCTATTCATCTCTCTCATCCAATATCAATATACAGTATTTTTGTCTGTGAACGACCTTTCCTACACAATGTATTTGAAGCCATCTCCATTGCAGATTCGAGCAAAATGTTCAAAGTACGTATTCTTTGTGTTTGGTTCTTTCTTTCCTCTGATTTTTTTCCCGATCACTCGGAGACATCCATATAGTAACTAAAAGTGTCAAGGCTTCAGTAATAAAACTTAGACCGTGACTCCCCTGATATATGTTACTAAAATTCTGATCGTATCCTGTGAAGAGTTGGCTAGAGTGTACAGTTTGTGCAGCTGTCGTATATGGGACCCCGACGCTAGCAGCAGCACCGTAACCTTAAAGTAATACCAAACAGAGCAGCTTGAATGCATTTTCGCACTTTTGTTTACTAATCACAAACATGTTTTTTTTTTTTTTTAATCAATGCACCAAAGGGCACTTAAACACAGTAATACACTCCCCACCCCCACCTCACACTGATGAATGAACACATACCATGCTACGGTCTGCTTTAAGTTCAATGAGAACCAAGTCAGTGCCTCTGTCCGACCCATCCCTAGTCTCTATGAGAGAGAGAGAGAGAGAGAGAGAGAGAGGAGAGGGGAGAGAGAGAGAGAGAGAGAGAGAGAGAGCGCATGCTGATAATCATAGTACATAGCATCTTCCCATGCATGCAACTTTTGCTGAAGGTGAGCGCTAGCTGGAATCGGCTCCGTGACAGACAACACATGGCAGGCGCTCGGCTGTGGGAAAGAATGAGTTGGTTACATCCCCAAGGGAGCAGTCACTGCTGTTAGCTTATGCTCAGCTGTTAGCGTCAGGTGCATAGTGTAAGACGCACACAGTTGCGAAATTTTACACTGATTTTAGAACCCTTTCTGCAATGTTTATTTGTGTTGATGTTTGAAACTGAAAGTGAAAATCATTTGTGCACAACTGGAATTGAACTTATTGGTGTACCTCATACCAAGACAACATGTGAAAGTTAACAACCTGAAGATAGAGAAAAATGATACATTGAAATTTAGGGGGAAATGTAATCCATCCCCAATGTATTATTCAGAAAGAAATATTGAAGCGAATTAACGATACCTTGCACACTTGCATCGCTTCATCAGTCCAAACTTACAAGTATACATACATTTGTTGAAATCTAGGGGATGCCGAGAGATTCACTGTCTGTTATCTCAGCTGACATGTGTTTAGTCATTTACTTCGGCAACTCAGTACGAGTCTGCCCCATTCTCTATCTGTCTGTCTGTCTACCTGTTGATCTGTCTGTCTGTCTGTCTGTCTGTCTGTCTCTGTCTGTCTGTCTGTCTGTCTGTCTCTCTCTCTCTCTCCCTCTTTCTCTCTCTCTCTCTCTATAGTTTTCTGTATTTAAGCTCTGTCAAAATTCAAGAGTTGCAGGCTCTCAGTTAAACTATTGGAAAATGTCCTTTCTTACGACCTGGAATGTAAAAAACTTGTATTGAATGATCACTATCGTCTCACATTTTTCATTGTTCAAACTCTTTGTTTAAAAAACGAATTACTGGAGTATCAAAATGCAAGGAATGTCTCCTTTTTTGGGCATAACGATACCTCAGAGCCACAACCATGTATCTCTGAATGAGACATTTTGAAAGAATGACAATTTAAGTTTTCTTGTTTGCATAAAAATGCTCTTTTTAATTGAATACTTCATTTTCTGGTAAATGATACGCATAATAGTAATCTTAATTACCCTAATCCAAAAAGAAAGCAAAGCTCTTTTGCAGAAAGTCAAACTTTAAAATATAAACCAATAAACGGTTTTATTATGAAAAAAATATCATGGAAAAAGGACCAAGTTTGGGGCCACAAACAGTTACAGCAGTGTACCCTGTTGTAGCCAGGACACCATGAAGCAAACCACAGCAAAGTTTCAGGCCACAACCATCTGTCCAGTGGCTAGTTGAGTTGGCTGTGGCCTGGGCGCTTGGATGCTGGTCCCATTAAAGTTTCAGCCACAACCATTAACTGTGCAATGGATGCTTGGTTGTGTTCTGAGAAGTAACCCTCATCATACGATTGGCATTGTTTGGGTAAAAATTATGCACTTGGCAAATAAGTGCTTGTGACTGTAAGCAAATATAGGCTGTCCTTTCTATACACACATGCCACAAAACTTTTTTTTCCAATTAATGGTCTTGCTTCTTTGTATCAACGACAAACAAAATTATTACCGTATAAACAATGACCTTATTACATAAACTGCAACAATGACAAACAGAATTATTAGTGTATAAACAATGGGCTAATATAATAAACTGCAACTATTACAAACAATTATTTCTGTGTAAACAATGAGTTACCATCATACCTGCGACTATTAAAACACAATTATTACTCTATAAACTGATTTGTTTTGACTGTTGCTGTCTTGCATTAAGTTTTGTTTGTCTCCTGGCCAGCTGTTTTGTTTTTTTCTTTTTTCTTTTTTTTTTTCAAACCAAAGCGTTTATTATTATGGAATATCATAAAAAGATTGTGTATGCTGTGTGGTTTTCCTAGTTTGTATTCAAAAGTGTGATTAAGGGAGATGCTTACCAGGCAGACAACATGGGTATTCGATTGAGCAATATATCTTTTACTTTAAAATTTGGCTTTTCGGGAGTATCGCTCACAACATTCAACCTGTTATATAACATCCGATGCTGAGCTGCTACGCAATGCTCACGGCTTTAATAGTTTCCTCCAGACACGTATGGGCACAAACTCATAGAAGGGCCAGTATGTGTGATCATCTGCTACTTCTGGCGGCAGTCTGTCTTCTGTTTCCTGCCCATCAGCTGCCAGAAGGTCTGTCTGTATCGTGACCCCATGCTGTAGTAGATGGTAATGTTGAAGGTGGCATTGACATAGGTCACCATGTCCATCAACCACACGACTGTAAAGAACAAGTTGTGCTGACGCCGTCCTACATATAGCTCTGGCACAAATAGCATCACCACCCTGCAACACATACATTGCTGTGTGAACGCAGTGGCACCCCCCAAAAAAACAAACAAACAAACAAACAAACAAAAAAAAAACGACAAAAAACAAAACAAAACAAAACAAACATTTTGCATATATAAGTTAAGCGTTAACAAAAACGACATTCCTACATACTAACTATAGTGACGAACAACACCCCCAATTTACCACCACACTGCAGCACCAACAAAGAAAACAGCAGCATCAACAATAACAACAGCAACAACAACACCTACAATCTGCTTACATGACAGGCACTTTGTCCACAAGGTCACCTTGCTCACGCATAATTTACCATATCAGCAACAACAACACGTTGTCCACCCATCAGTCACAGGGTCAAACAACATTCTACAGACACATCGGCTTCTGTGATCACAAACATACAACCCTACGCACACATTTGTCGCAACGTTAGCAAAAATATTACTCTAAGCGTATGTCTGCCTCAACGTATTAAGAACAGTACCAACATGCCCACACAGCCGTTACATCGTAAACACAACATCACCTTGTCGATATATAATTTCACCATGATCACGGACAGAAAAATCAACAAAAACTTTTATATTTCGGCAGAGGGAAAGAAAACAGAAAGACGTACTATTTATTTCATTGTCTACACTATTAATAAAAAATCAATTCAGGAAATGGCAGTCTCTCTTGCTTTTAAAGCTTTCTACAAATAAATACAGAGGCTTTTCACAGTTTTTGCACTAACTGAGTATAACAACAGATTAAGATGGAAAGCACTTGATTCTCTGTAACATTTTGGGGGATCAACTACGAGTGCCGTTCGTAGTGAAAACCGAAAATCGCTACGCCCGTATATGAGTACGCCTCGTAGTAACTTTATCACAGAAAGCAGAAAAATCTACTCGGGAGACGACCCTCTAAAATGTTTCCACTTCTACTGATGTCAAGGTCGGCCTCTTTCCCTTCACGCGACCGGCCAACCGACCACATGATATGCAAATTGCGAGTTGAGAGGTATCAGCTGATAAGCATATTCAAGATGGCAGCTCAACCTAGCACTTCGTCGACTCGTCCCGTTTTCGAGCGTTACACTACCCCTGATGTTTTAGATGACGTTTTAAAGTATCAAGATAGTGATGAAGATGAACTTTGAGGATTGGATCCTGATACTAGCGATGAGGAGGAGACGAATGGGAATCAGCACCATCCACTTTTATCTGAGATACATGCTGGTGATGACGTGGCTTCATTGTTCTTTACACAAGACAGCAGTAAAGAAAGCGCCGTTAGCGTGGGTGACGAAGCGGAAGTAGCCGAACCCGTGCCATCAACGAGCACTGCACACCCTTCTGTCTTGAGGGACGGGGTCGTGGACGTGGTACGGGCTCAGGACGACGATGAGGGTCCCGTGGAAGCGGCCGAGGCATGGCATGGGGATGGTCAGCAACAGCTGATCAAAGAATGGCGAGAATGAGGTGCACAGCCCTTCAACCTTGCTGTTGTTTTCACTGGGAATCCTGGTCTGAAAGTCAACTGTGCCAATTTTCGGCTGTATAAAGTTCCAGTCTTCAGTTCCTTCATGACCAGAAACCGGTTTCAGGCAAGTAGCTCTATTTTTCTTTTGTTGTTGTTGTTGTTGTTGTTTTTATGTACATGATTTTTCATTCCTCGACTATTTATTTTCTGTAAATCTCTTCTTTGCCCTATTTCCTACTGAAACCACATAATTATGGCAAATAATGACTGTATGGATAGGTGGGACTCTGTGTGTGTGTGTGTGTGTGTGTGTGTGTGGTGTGTGTGTGTGTGTGTGTGCATATGAGCCTAAGCATTATTTATTTCTGTATGCAAGTTTTCCATGTAAGTTTGTTCATTTTGTAACACACAGAAGCACTCATCCACAGCAGTTTTTTGTTGTTGTTGTTTTGTACCATTGTGGTGTTTTTTCATTCATGTGTGTGTGTGATACTGTTATGTGGTGTTTGTGCATATGTGTACGTGTGTGTGTGTGGGGGGGGGGTGCGTGCGTGCGTGCGTGTGTGTGTGTGTGTGTGTGTGTGTGTGTGTGTGTGTGTGAATTGTGTGTGTGTGTGTGTGTGTGTGTGTGTGTGTGTGTGTGTGTGTGCCCAACTGTGGGTCTGCTTACTGTGTGTGGTGTTGTGTGTGTGTGTGTGTGTGTGTGTGTGTGTGTGTGTGTCCAATTGTGGGTCTGCTTACTGTGTAGTGTGTGTGTGTGTGTGTGTGTGTGTGTGTGTGTGTGTGTGTGTGTGTGTGTGTGTGCAATTGTGAGTCTGCTTACTTATCTTGAAACTTTTATTCTGTATTTCAGATTCTTCTTCAGTTTTTGCATATCAACGACAATGCAGCCATGCCAGTTGAAGGTAATCCAGGGTACGACCGGCTCTACAAGATTCAACCCATTCTGGATCATCGGCCTGAAAAGTTCCGTGAAGTTTTTTTTTTCCATTCTACAGTCGTTGTTTTTTGTGTTTTTGTTTTTGTTTGTTTGTTTGTTTATTTTTTTCCTCACTTGTGCGTATGTTCATGATTTTGTCAATGCTTTGACCAGACCGAGTGCCATCAGTGAAAGAAGATCAAGTGGAGTACAGAATGAATTTCAATGTGTATTTCTTTGAACCACGATTTGGACAGACATAAAAAAGAGCACTGTCCCCTAAAATTATGAAGCAAGGAATGAAGACAACCTGAGGATTATGCCCAAGACTTCGTACGGCAAGTTATGGATTCCTATATAGAACAGCGTGGCAGTAATGTGAGTGTTTGTTCAAAAACTCTAACACAGTTCCTACAGTGTTTTGTGTGATAGCGAATGCATGCAATGTGTGTGTTTTTTTCTTTTTTTTCTTTTCAACAGACAATCGTTTATTTTTTTTCCTTCAGACTCTTTTTTCCCCCATGGTTTTCATTTTGAACATTTAGCAATAAGTATTGTACTATAACAATTTGGACCACACTGTATACTTACAGTGATGCTGAGTAAACAGTAACAGAAGTTTTTGTCAGTGTTTTACAGGTTTTATGTGTTGTGACATGTGTATGTGTTCCGAAACTGTTCTTTTCTTGTACAACCACCATTTGTTATATTCCTGCCATCCCCTAATGGCCAACAAAACTAGATTATATTACATAGCATCATAGCTTGGGGTAAAAGGAAAGCGAAGCCATAAAATCTAAGTCATATGTCAACAAATATATAAACAAGCAGTGATTGAGGTATTGAACGTACCCCCAAAAGTAAAATCATGCCCCTTTCTAGTAGAATTGGGGCACCCCCAGTAACATACGGATTGTTACACAGACCACATTTATTGAAAACAATATGAATCCCAGGTGTTTGTAATATTGTTGAACCAACACCCAAAAGTATTTCTACTGTGTTTAGTGTGCTTTTTGTGCTGAATTCTTCTAAAACTATCAAATTGAAAACAAAACAAAAACTGTTTTATTACACGTTACTAGTGTGAACCATCATCATTACCAAAAAATCAAATTAGAATGATGTGAAATTGTAAACAAGGGTATAAGGAAGTATTTCGCAAAACACCTAACAAATAACTCAATAAATGGATGAGTAATGTACATGTTATTGAACATACCATGAAAAGCATGATTATGCGCCTTTTTGCCTAAAAAACAGTACTCCCAATTATGAGCAGATTATCATCAAGAACAACATTCCTTGGATTTATATGACTGTCATGTGTTAGTGCTGATGTTGAATGATTAGTCACATCACTTTTTCGTTGTTTTCACTGATTTTATATGATGCGATTTGTTTTTGTATACTTTAAAACTGTTCGTTTTGTAAAACCACCATTCATTATATCCCTGTCCATCCCCTAATGGCCAACAAAATTAGATTATTGTTATATAGCATCATAGCTTGGGGTATAGGGAAAGAGCAGCCATAAAATCTAAATCATATATCAAGAAATAAATAAGCAGTAATTGAGATACTGAACCTACCCCAAATAGTAAAATTATCCCCCTTTCTAGTAGAACAGGGTACCCCCAGTAAGATACAGATTGTTACACAGAGGCACATTTATTGACAACAATATTAATCCCATGTGTTTGTAATATTGTTGAGCAAACACCAAAAGGTATTGCTGCTGTGTTTAGTGGGCTTTTATGTGCTGAATGCTTCTAAAACTATCAAACTGCAAACAAAAACTATTTCATCACATGTTACTAGTGTGAACCATCATCATTACCAAAAAATCAAATTAGAATTACGTGAAATTGTAAACAAGGGTATAAGGAAGTAATTCACAAAATATCCAACAAATAATTCAATAAATGGATGCGTAATGTACATGTTAGTGAACATACCGTGAAAAGCATGATTATGCCCCTTTTTACCTGAAAAATTGTACCCCCAGTTATGAGCAGATTATCATCAAGAACAACATTCCTTGGGATTTATATGACTGTCATGTGTCAGTGCTGATGTTGAATGAATAGTAAGACCACTTTTTCAGTTTTGTTACTCATTTCATTTGGCACAATGTGTTTGTGTATATTCTAGAACTGTTATTTTTGTTTTTATAATTATATTAATTTCGGCTACGCTAATTATCAACATGATCACGTCATTTTGACAGGACATTATAAATCAATGCATAACAACAAAACAGGCCAAAAATCCGAAAGATTTGTCAAGACATAAGTGAGCAGTAACCATTTTACTGAACCTACCCCCTAAAAGCAAAATTTTACCTTGGCACGTAGTTATTCAAATGTGCTATTATACTGTGGCAGTGAAGAGGTTCGTAAAATGGACAGCATAAAACAAAATTAACGTCGTTTCCTTCGATATTCTTATAGAATGGACATACCAGATCATTCAGTGTAGGGTTCCTGTATCTATAGTAATGAATAGCAAGGTCTGACACACTAAAAATTAACGATGACATTACATGTTTTAAGCGCCTCTCCATATCTATTTGTAAGTATTTTGGAGTACAGTGCATGCCATAATCACAAACATTCTATACATTGAATAACGCTCACTGTTGCCCACATGATCTTGCCAGTTTTGCCATCTACTGTTAGTAAGTCGCTGCTTAAACAAACTAAAAAAAAAAAAAAACCAAAGAAAATCCGTGCACCTCCAACACCTTGGTTCAACTATACATATCCAAAGCCATACTGAAATAGACATGATCTTACATTTGTCATTACATTTTTTGCTTCTCTGATCTAAATATTACAGCACTACATACGCTTTCTTTGGTAGTCTATGTTCATCCATCGGTACTTAAAAGTAACCAGTAGCGAATACATCGAACAACAGAGTTAATGGTTATTAGAAATCTGCCTAATTCATTAAATACAAGATCATTTGGTGTTCGCAAATCAACAGACAAAAATTTCTAAGGACCTTTTCACAGTATTGTGCAGCTTTTTACATCCCCCATATTTAAGAACCATACTGTATTATGGCTATATCTGAGCATCAAAAGTTTTAGAAAAAAAAATCAACATAATAATTATTGTTCTGACGTAACACCTGCATTATACTCAAAAGTGCCCACGTTGCCTTGCTAGCAATATCCCAACATGCCAAAGTAGAATGTAATACTTGCTGAAAAATAAACACCTAGATGCGCTTATAAGCGTTCATCACAGGCATCATGTTGGCATCATATACCCATCTCTTTCTCATACCCAGGTAACCACCTTTGTTTCTGAAAACAACAATATTACTCTTATTCATATTCATCTTTAAACAAAGTGAAGAGGATGCTCTCTGTAAACAATTTAACTGTGTTTGCAAACCGACGATAATCTAGGAAAGGACAATGTCGTCAGCCAGTAAAAGGATAAAGAATTCAAGCAAACCGAACAAAAACCTAACACCATTACTGCCATTATCAATTACCTCTATAGCCAACCATTTATAAACAATAAAAATAGAATTCGGCTACATATGTCTCCCTGCTTCAACCCAGACGAGCAGATTAGTAAGAGTAGCACCACGTCTGATACGAGCCTTCACATTGATATACATACTTTCAACACAACGAAACAGTTTTCCTTTAATTTTTTTATTTTTTTTTTGGGCAACAAAACAGTCCAAAATACGTTTCTATTTACAATATGAACACATTTCTCAACATCAATAAAGGCAACACAAAGCTTTCGATTATTACAAAATTGTTTTTGAACGTATGCCTGTGGTGTAAACAAATGATCTATAGTAGAGTAACCAGCTTTAACTCAGCCTGATATTCTCCTGTAGTACTATGTTCCGTTACCCAGGCCTGCAAGCGATTTTTGATAATCATACCATATACTGTACTGCTTGTATTACACAAACATATACCATGATAGTCACCGGATTATTGGCATTTTCTTTCTTATAAAGGGGCAAAATAATCGATTCAGTCCAACCATCTGGGTAGAATTCTTTCTCAAAAAGAACATTCAAAATTTTTACAAAGAAAGGAACAACGAATGGACTCGCATTTTTTAATATTTCGCCAATAATAGCGTCGGGTCCTGCAGATTTTGGGGGTTTAAGTTTTCTTAATGGAAGCACAACTTCATTTTGAGAAATTGGTCTGTTAAAGAAATCATCATCATCATCATATCATCATCATCATCATCATCATCATCATCATCTATACTATTATTGATATCCTCATTTTCCGGAGAAGTAACATATCATTTTTTTTCCCAGCAGCATTTTAAAATGTTGATACCAATCATCTACCGTAATTTGGTTTCTTTTTCTTTCTTTTTTTTTTTTGTTTGTTTTGTTTGTTTGTTTTCTTTTGGGGACATATTTGATGGATAGTTTCCAAAAATCTGTATGACTATTTATAGAAGCTATCAGTTTATCAATCATTGTACGATTGTTTTTCTTATAGAATAGCACATTCTTGTGTTGCCTTCTGGCTACACAGAAAGCATATCTATCGCTTTCTTGCTGAGAACGACGTGACGCCTTTACTTTCAAAGAACGAGGCAATTACTTTAACAATTTTCGCATCTTTTTCCTTTTCTTTTGTCAATCCGTATCACACCAGTCTTGATGTCGCTTTCTCCCACCCACACACTCTTTTTTCATGCACACAGCTATCTCTTTCACACAAGTGTTTTTTGTTGTTGTTGTTGTGTTTGTTTGTTTGTTTGTGTGTTGGTTTGTTTGTTTTTCCAGGGCTACACTGACATCAATATTAGCGGAGTGAGTAGCATCCTCTAACATCATATGTATGCGTTCACTGTTTGCTACACCATTAAACTGTTGAGTACAATCAGGATTCCAAACAAAGTTTTCAGTGAACAAATTCTTATTTTTAGGTATAATATCTATATTGCTTTCTTTTCGGAAAAAAAAAGAAAAAAAAGTCACAAGCATATAATATGTTTCTGTACTGTCTAAAACTTTTAATTCACAAGTATCAGACACATGAGCAAGATGATCACTAGATATATAAAAAAAAAATCTATGACACTGCATCCAGAATCACAAATGTACGTGCGGCGTCCTTCATGGTTGCCATAACACATACCATTCATAATGCACAAGTTTAACGTAGTACACATGTTTAGCAAGGACTTATCAAATCCATTCATAACATAATCTTGTGAATTTTATGTAATGATTGCAAAATCTCTTTTAGAATGTGGACAATACAGATCATTTTCTACAGACACAGGCTGCGAGATGTTAGAAGTACAACTGTTAAGATAACCAGAAAGAAGCACAAACTAGTCATAAAGTACAATGGCATTATCAAATAAACCGTTTTCCAGCAGGGCTGTCCCATCCCCATCCACTCCCAGATAGTTATAATGCCGAGAACCCTCGGGTGGTACGTACGCACAGACATAAAACACATCCTTTTCCACGTCAAACAGGCCCTTGTTAATGACGAACAACAGAAAGTTTTCAACGTTCACTTTGATCTGCTTCACAAAAGACATAAACTATTTTTTGATGAGACAAACGACACCAACGGAAGGCCTCCCAGCATTTGATAGCTTCTTAGCTGGTTGGCAAAAAGCTCTGTACCTTGTGAATATATCCCAGTCAATACTGTCAACAAACGTTTCGACCAAGCAAACAAAATGAAAAGATGACACAAAAGAAACAAAATCGTTATCTTTTTTTTTTACATCAAACCATTCACATTTCAATGCATAAATAAATAAAAAAAAACCTTTCTGGTGATTCCCTTGATATGAAGAATAATCATTACTCGAAACAGAATTGTCAACGGAATTCACAGACAAAGTCCCGTCATCGCGCGCTATCATCTGATGAAATCGGTGCCCCAAATAACGATTCAGTGAATTCAGTATAAGCGTGATCCAATCCGACACCTCTCGCCCCACCCCTACAAACCTCCCGCGCCTCATTCTCCGATTAACGATAACGCACCGCATCACCCGCATGATCCGAAACCACCGACCCCGAACCTCAGTGCATACATTCGCATCCCACACAACGTGACATCCCCTCATGACCAACAAAGTAGACCGATTTTCCAGAATTCTGTACATCAAAGGAAGGCACTATATTCATGCCTACTTCACAAAGTGCCGAAGCACATCAAACAAAGGAATATCACAAAGACAAGAAACTCATTATTATCTGAACCATTCACAGTATCACACATAGTAACAACATCGCCATGGAAATTCGAACACGAATCACTGGTAAAGTAAAGCACATCGTTATCACACAGAACCATGTCGGTGTCGCACACAGTAGCAACAATGCTACATGGTTCGAACACCAACTATCATTCGCTGAAACCATGCCATTATCGCACACAGTAAAAACGTCGATGCAGGGGTTCAAACGCGAATCAGTATAACCTCAAACCATGTCAGTATGACATACAGCAACAAGATCGCTACCAGAGTTCAAAAGGCCAATCATTACTAGCTGAAAGCATATCAACATTACACACAGTAATAACATTGTTACTGGAATTCGAACACGAATTGTTATAATCTGAACCTATGTTAGTATCACGCACAGTAAAAATGTTGCTACAGGGATACGAAAGCCAATAATTTTCATCTGAAAAAATTATTAGTATCAAACACAGTAGTAAGAGCGCTATAGGGCTTTGAACACAAATCATTATAACCTGGAATCATATCAGCATAACCCTCAGTAACAGTGACATTGCAGGGGTTCGAACACCGATCAGCATAATCTGCAGCCATATTAGTATTATACACAGTAAAAATATCGGTATCGGGGTTCGAACACCAGTCGTAATAATCTGACACCATCGCTGCATCATTTACTGTAGCAACATCGCTGAAAGAATTCGAACGTACATCATCATTATAACCTGAAACCATGTCAGTATCAAAGCTAGTTATGATATCGCCAAAGGGATTCGAACACGAATCATTACTACCTGTAACCTTGTGAGTACTACGCATAGTAACATCACCACACACACATGCGCGCGCGCGCGCGCACACACACACACACACACACACACACACACCACGCACGCACGCACGCACGCACACACACACACACACACACACACACACACACACACACACACACACACACACACACACACCTCCTCCCCCTTTCTTCTGAATGCTTCTCTGTCTTTCCCCTTCTTCTTCCCTCATGTTCTATGTACACCACACTACAACTACTCCCCCGCCCACCCACATCCCTCATCTCCCCATTCCGCCACTTCACCTCCCACTTCCAATTCTTTCCACTCCTATCTTATTTACCTAATTATCCTCTCCCACGCCAAGTAAAGAGTGAAAGGAAGATATGGAAATTTAAAGTGAGATAGAAGGTTACGTCACAATGTCACGTGAGTTGATATGTTATTAATTTCGGAATTGAAGGGGTTAGATAGTCGTTACAGTTGGAGCTGTGATTGGTGTTTGTTTTAATTTTTTCCGAACTTACCAAAAATCGAAGGCAGGTTTTCTGTGTCATTATTTGGGTTTGGCGGTGGAAGGGGGGGGGGGGGGGGGGGGGGGGGGGGGGGGGGGGAGGATGGGGGATGGTCAGCGTAAAACAAGTGAGTAGATCTTACAACCCATGTCTAGGATGATGGCCAGTGCACTTAGTCAAGCTAAGAACATGTATTCAGCTGTATTTTTGATTTGCCCCATCGTGTTGCTACGGAAGTATCCGGGTTCCACAACAGCATTATGGTGAAGACCATGTTGTTACAGGAAAAGTATTCAGGCTCCACAACAAAATGATGGCGACGACATTTTGTTACAGGAGACGTACTCACGTTCCACAACAAAATGTTGGTGAAAACATGCTGTTACAGAAGAAGTATTTGGGCTCCACAACAAAATGATGGCGAAAACATAATGATATGGAAGAATTATTCGGGCTCCACTACAATGATGGTGAGAACATGTTGTTACAGGAGAAGTATTCAGGCTCTACAAGAACTGTTGGCGACAATATGTTGTTACAGGAGAAGTATTCGGGCTCCAGAACAAATGATGGCAAAAACATGTTACAGGAGGTTCCGTAACAAATAATGGTGAAAACCTGTTTTTGCAAACACGTATTCAGGCTCTGCAACAAATCGATGGTGAAAACATGTTGGTACAGGAGAAATAGTCAGGATCTTCAAAGTACTCTGGCTCCACAAAAAAATGGTTGCTGGCGACGTGTTACTGTAGACTGTTCAAACCCAGTGGATGTAGTGTCTGCAATTTACTTATCCAGAATGCCTCCCGATGCAGTCGTGCATATATATATATATATATATATATATGTGTGTGTGTGTGTGTGTGTGTGTGTGTGTGTGTGTGTGTGTGTGTGTATTGTTGTGTGCAGTCATCCTTGATCTTATTCTTTAGGGTCCAAGAAGGAAGCAACAGTCTTCTTGCTCTCCTGAACTTTTCGTAATTCGTATCTAGGTGCGCTTTGCTTCCGTAAACACAAGCTGCTTTTTCACCTATTCTTCATTTGTTATTTCTGTCGATTCTTATCTTGATGATCTGTCTACCAGGTATTAGGAAGAAAGAACTATCCTTAAATTTCCACAGAAATCTTTTCCTGATGTAGATGATTTCATCTCGACGTCCCCTGTCCATACCATCTTGAAAAAAAAATATTGGAAAGGAACCAGGGGTACTATAATGATTCTAGACAGCACTGAATTTAGAATCGAATGTTTGCACGTCAGGATCACACTGATGCGCGACAAATAGCACCATTTGCACTACACATCTTAACATGTTGTCGTTCTGGTGCTATAATGCGGTGTACGCACGGTAGATTCCCTTCTCTAACTTTCGAGGGATGGTTATCCCCGATTGTCATAATGGCCTGACTGTATGTGAGTGTGGATGTGAAACCTGAATGTGTTTGTTCATTACCGTGAAGGACGAGCGAGCAATTGTAGAGATCACCAGCCACATAGCATCAACCACGTGCAACAGGCTAAAGGTCTGGTAATCCGTCTAACACATCGTATGCGTCCAGGACTCTAGACTGTCCTTCAGACATCCAGCCTACTCTCCACTCTGCAGAGTGGCCTTTGATGGGGGTTTACAGCGAAGCGCGTTTCCTTACTATGCAAGTGTACAGCTTTTCAGAAATGCAACGAGGGATTTTGTTGTTGCTGACTGTCAACGTCCCGTTAACTTGTGGCCAGCCGCAATCATTTCTCTCATGTTCCTTGTGTACAAGGGGGAGGGGGGACGAGAGAGAGAGAGGGGGGGGGAGTGACAGACAGACAGATAGACATACAGAAAAACTCAGGCTAGTGCATTTACTCTGGAAATCAACGGCAGATATCTCAATGTACTCAACTGGCATCTATTTCATTCTCGTGTCTTTATTTTGTTCTGATGTTTTCAGACCAGCTTCTGTCTGTTGCGATTGTTACTATTCGTGTCTGCTCGTTTGTTGATACTGTCGTTGTCTGCACCTTTATATTTTGTTTTGGCCAGCTGTTTTTTTTATACCAAAGCATGCATTGATATGAAATATCATGCATTGATATGAAATATCATGCAAAGCTTGTGTGTTTGTTCCTGGTTGGTAGATTTTTTATTTCCTAATTTTCTAGTTGCAAAGCGAGAGGACTGCAGGCGGAAATCTAAACAAATCTTAAATAAATGTTAGCGAACCGCCCAGAGAACGTGGACAAACGAGTCACAAGACGAAACACAACGCGTTTCGACCTCTTAGGTCTTCATCAGGTGAGACATAAACGAACAAAACAACGAAAATTCACTTAGCTTTGATCGCTTCAGATCACTTCACAGGGTTCAGCGCAAGGAAGAAGGCATTGAATGAGAACGAGGCTGTTGGAAGGGAAATAGTGAGCGAGTCAAAGTCGTAATGAAGATAATAATATTACTGATAGGAATACTAATAATGGTCAAAATATTGAGGAAAAAAAAAAGAAAAAAAAAGGGACAAGATTACTACCAATCTTAGTGTCAATAAGTATGGGTATGGGAGAAAGGAGAGTGGGTTAGAGGATTCTTAAACAGCAGGGTTGCCGTGGCAACAGTCCCAGAGGCGAAGGCGATGGTGATGTCAATGCCAGCGGTAGTATCAATACTTGCAATAGTATTACTGAATGATACTGCTAACAACGATAGTGAAGGTTAAGGTAATGAAAGCATGATACAGAAATATATTTAGAAAATGCATTTTTATAATAATCAAATAAATAAATAAATGAAAGATTAAAAAATAATAATAATAAATTAAAAAATAAATAAATAAGTAAATAATAAAAAATAAAATAATAATACTAAATGCATAAATAAGATAGCTATAAGTTGTGTGTGAGGTGAATAGTGGGAGATAAGGTAGTATGAGTGTGTGTTGTGGGAGGATATTATGGGCTGAGATTGAAGTGGTGGGTTGGTACATGTTACTTTAAGGTGTTGATGCTATGAGGGTGGAGGGAAGAAGGGGATGGGTTTACGTACTAACTGGGGGAGGGGGAGGGGCAACATATTCACACCTATACACAATCTCTCTCTCTCTCTCTCTCTCTCCTCTCTCTCTCTCTCTCTCTCTCTCTCTCTCTCTCCCCCCCCCCCCCCCTCGCTCTCAGCAAAAAAATTACTTGGAAGGGAGATTGCGTGTTCAGTTTGTCTCGGAAAAAAAATACAAATTCGGGTACTTAGAAGTGTTGGACTGTAATGAAAGTTTGGAAGACGGTGTATGAAGGTGTGCTGAAGACGGTGGTACCAATGGTTTAGTTCGATTGACAGTGGCATAGACGGTACATCCTACTAATTAATCAATACACAAAAAGAAGAAAAACAGTGATGTGACAGGAATTCAGGACTGGATCATTTTCCGTCGAGGCAGCCAAGCACAACATGCGCTTTGCACGTGCACGTTTTTTCACCTCAGTGGACAGGTAAGGTTACAGGCACATGGAATTAAACTCTCCTGGCCTTTGACTCTGCCTGTGACAATACTGTTGTGTTCACTGCTGACTGTACTTTGTTTGTCTGGAGAGAACACGAGCACAGGCACCTGCAATGACTTTTCTTCTTTCTTTTTCGACACACACAGCAAGGAAAAAAATGCAGCTTTGGAAGATGCTCTTTCTCGGCTGAAACGTTGTTTTGGCATGTGGGCTGTTGCCTACAGGTTTCATCAGATCACATTCCAAAGACCTGGTACTGTGAGGCTCCGGGCAGTGTGCTGTATGCGAGTGAGGTGCAGCATCGAATCAACCATCATCAAGGGCATGTTTCTTTTGATATTTTTCCTGTCATGGCTGCTGCTTGTTTCCGGAGACATAGAGAGTAATCCTGGTCCAACAGATGTGTACAATCGTCAGTATAGACGATACCACACCACGAATTTCTGTGACTACTCAAACTACAACCAGGCTTTCGACCCAGTCCAGCAACACAGTTCAAACAACTCACAAGGTTCTGACGTCTGCCCTGATTTCTCTGTAACACAGGTCCAGAAAAGAATGCTACACCTTGCAGGTTACCCATGGACTCGCAGGGAGGCCAGCTATCATCAGGGTGCTTACCCACCCGAAGATGGGCTTGGTAGTTCAGTGGACCAACTGCATGAATGGTGTTGCTCCCTTCAAGAGCAGCATGAGAAACTAAAACAGCAAACAGAACTTATTCTGAGGAGATGCAGATTTCTCGAAGAACAGTGTGAGAGCTTGCAGCATTGGAACGATTACCACTGTGACGCTAGCAAGAAAGCTGAAGAGGAGATCGACCACCTGGAATCATTCTCGAGGCGAAACAACTTAAGATTTTTCCACGTATATGAAGGCCCAAATGAGAGACCTCAACAGTGCACCCGCAAAGTTGTTCAGCTTCTGAACAGATTTTTCCCTGACAAGAAACAATGGACAGTCGATGACATAGAACGTGCCCATCGCACGGGTCACAAGACCGAGGACTGGAACAACCCCAGACCCATCATCGCCTGCATCCACCGCTGGAACGAAAAACTCAATATTCTTCAGGCAAACGAGAGCAGGAAGGAAATGGCTGTCTCCATTTGTGTCAGAGTGGCCGCCGACCTGACCCATCGACAGAGCCAAGCTCTCAAGAAAGAAAAGGCAGCAGGAAGAAGCGTCTATTTCTGGAAGGGTCGTCTGCATCACAGACAGTCTCAGCAGCAAGTCAGGAACCATAGGAAATCACTTTCTAAAGACAGCCCTGTTGAGTCTGCAGTCAGAGGAAGAAGGAGCGCGGCAGAAGCTGACAGCAGGAAGACAATGGGGAAGAGACAGTCAGATCCAGAAATAACTGGTGGTATACCCCAAGGAGAGGACCTGATTCAACTCACGTCCAGTCATCTCCATGGAGAGCAGACCAGTGGTCAGACCAGCCAGGTAATCTGCAGCCTGAACAGCCATCCACCCCACCCGTATGACATGAACGCACTTCCGACACTCCAGAGTCAGAAGCCGAAGGTCAATAACAGATACCTTTCACCTGCAGAGCATGAGAGTACCACAGACAGCACAGCTGAAAAAAGACTTGATACACACCAACAAGAAGAGGTCACACTCAGCTCAACTGCAGCTGACAAAGGCAATGTTCAGAAAACATATGTTACTATGGACAGTAACCAGAAGGCTCACCCATCGACCTGTCAGTCCCAGATGTCTTCCACGCCCGCAAAACCCCAGCCTCAACGTAATCCCCAACCAAGGTACCGGCGAAAAATTGACCAGTGGGGGGTGAGACTGGTAGAGGAAGGTAGAAATGACATGTCCCCCAATGACTTGTTGGTATCCCCTGTCAATGTGTCTCCTACAGCCCCATCCCACAGTGATGATGCCCATGTAGGGAACACGCTGGTGACTGACAAAACCCCTTCACACCAGGATGTTCATCAAGCAATAGACGTTGAGCACTCCAACTCCCTGGTACTAACTGATTGTACCCCAGGGGGTCATTCTGCTCAGATCCCACCAATTGTGTCAAAACCTGTACCGACTATACCCTCACCCTTAGACACTTCAGACAGCAGTTTGACTCTTGTGAAACAGGCAGTGGCAGTGGGAATGAAGCAAGGTGACGTTGAGAGCCAATCACCTGCCATCTTGCAAGCATGTAGCTTGCCACAGGTGAAGTCCACGGCACAAAACTGTTCTATGGTGCCTGAAACTCCCAAAACAGCAGGTCGTCTTACCCGAAGCAAAACGAGGTGCAGACAAATGCAGGTTACTGAGAGCTTTAACCGCATCAGTCCAATGGGAAAGGGGAAAGGAGACAGTATGATGGCGGACAGGAAGGGGAAAGGAGATAGTATGATGGCGGACAGGAAGGGGGAAAGGAGACAGTATGATGGCGGACAGGAAAGGGGAAAGGAGACAGTATGATGGCGGACAGGAAGGGGGAAAGGAGACAGTATGATGGCGGACAGGAAGGGGGAAAGGAGACAGTATGATGGCGGACAGGAAGGGGGAAAGGAGATAGTATGATGGCGGACGGAAGGGAAAGGAGATAGTTAGGCGGACAGGAAGGGGGAAAGGTAGACGTATGATGGCGGACAGGAAGGGGGAAAGGAGACAGTATGATGGCGGACAGGAAGGGGGAAAGGAGACAGTATGATGGCGGACAGGAAGGGGGAAAGGAGATAGTATGATGGCGGACAGGAAGGGGAAAGGAGATAGTATGATGGCGGACAGGAAGGGGGAAAGGAGACAGTATGATGGCGGACAGGAAGGGGGAAAGGAGACAGTATGATGGCGGACAGGAAGGGGGAAAGGAGACAGTATGATGGCGGACAGGAAGGGAAAGGAGATAGTATGATGGCGGACAGGAAGGGAAAGGAGACAGTATGATGGCGGACAGGAAGGGGGAAAGGAGACAGTATGATGGCGGACAGGAAGGGGAAAGGAGACAGTATGATGGCGGACAGGAAGGGGGAAAGGAGATAGTATGATGGCGGACAGGAAGGGGGAAAGGAGACAGTATGATGGCGGACAGGAAGGGGGAAAGGAGACAGTATGATGGCGGACAGGAAGGGGGAAAGGAGAAGTATGATGGCGGACAGGAAGGGAAAGGAGATAGTATGATGGCGGACAGGAAGGGAAAGGAGACAGTATGATGGCGGACAGGAAGGGGGAAAGGAGACAGTATGATGGCGGACAGGAAGGGGGAAAGGAGAAGTATGATGGCGGACAGGAAGGGGAAAGGAGACAGTATGATGGCGGACAGGAAGGGGGAAAGGAGACAGTATGATGGCGGACAGGAAGGGGGAAAGGAGACAGTATGATGGCGGACAGGAAGGGGGAAAGGAGACAGTATGATGGCGGACAGGAAGGGGGAAAGGAGAAGTATGATGGCGGACAGGAAGGGGAAAGGAGACAGTATGATGGCGGACAGGAAGGGGAAAGGAGACAGTATGATGGCGGACAGGAAGGGGAAAGGAGAAGTATGATGGCGGACAGGAAGGGGAAAGGAGACTAGTATGATGGCGGACAGGAAGGGGGAAAGGAGACAGTATGATGGCGGACAGGAAGGGGAAAGGAGACAGTATGATGGCGGACAGGAAGGGGAAAGGAGATAGTATGATGGCGGACAGGAAGGGAAAGGAGATCAGTATGATGGCGGACAGGAAGGGGAAAGGAGACAGTATGATGGCGGACAGGAAGGGGGAAAGGAGACAGTATGATGGCGGACAGGAAGGGGGAAAGGAGACAGTATGATGGCGGACAGGAAGGGGAAAGGAGACAGTATGAGGCGGACAGGAAGGGGAAAGGAGATGTATGATGGCGGACAGGAAGGGGAAAGGACAGACAGTATGATGGCGGACAGGAAGGGAAAGGAGACAGTATGATGGCGGACAGGAATGGGGGAAAGGAGACAGTATGATGGCGGACAGGACGGTGGGAAAGGAGATAGTATGATGGCGGACAGGAAGGGGAAAGGAGACAGTATGATGGCGGACAGGAAGGGGGAAAGGAGACAGTATGATGGCGGACAGGAAGGGGGAAAGGAGATAGTATGATGGCGGACAGGAAGGGAAAGGAGATAGTATGATGGCGGACAGGAAGGGAAAGGAGACAGTATGATGGCGGACAGGAAGGGGAAAGGAGACAGTATGATGGCGGACAGGAAGGGGAAAGGAGATAGTATGATAGCGGACAGGAAGGGGAAAGGAGACAGTATGATGGCGGACAGGAAGGGGGAAAGGAGACAGTATGATGGCGGACAGGAAGGGGGAAAGGAGACAGTATGATGGCGGACAGGAAGGGGGAAGGAGACAGTATGATGGCGGACAGGAAGGGGGAAAGGAGATAGTATGATGGCGGACAGGAAGGGGGAAAGGAGACAGTATGATGGCGGACAGAAGGGGAAAGGAGACAGTATGATGGCGGACAGGAAGGGGAAAGGAGACAGATGATGGCGGACAGGAAGGGGAAAGGAGACAGTATGATGGCGGACAGGAAGGGGAAAGGAGACAGTATGATGGCGGACAGGAAGGGGGAAAGGAGATAGTATGATGGCGGACAGGAAGGGGGAAAGGAGACAGTATGATGGCGGACAGGAAGGGGAAAGGAGACAGTATGATGGCGGACAGGAAGGGGGAAAGGAGACAGTATGATGGCGGACAGGAAGGGGGAAAGGAGATAGTATGATGGCGGACAGGAAGGGAAAGGAGATAGTATGATGGCGGACAGGAAGGGGGAAAGGAGATAGTATGATGGCGGACAGGAAGGGAAAGGAGATAGTATGATGGCGGACAGGAAGGGAAAGGAGACAGTATTATGGCGGACAGGAAGGGGGAAAGGAGACAGTATGATGGCGGACAGGAAGGGGGAAAGGAGATAGTATGATGGCGGACAGGAAGGGGGAAAGGAGACAGTATGATGGCGGACAGGAAGGGGGAAAGGAGACAGTATGATGGCGGACAGGAAGGGGGAAAGGAGACAGTATGATGGCGGACAGGAAGGGGTAAAGGAGACAGTATGATGGCGGACAGGAAGGGGGAAAGGAGACAGTATGATGGCGGACAGGAAGGGGGAAAGGAGACAGTATGATGGCGGACAGGAAGGGGGAAAGGAGACAGTATGATGTCGGACAGAGGTGAAGGAGACAGTATGATGGCGGAAAGAGGGGAAGTAGACAGTATGATGGCGGACAGGAAGGGGGAAAGGAGACAGTATGATGGCGGACAGGAAGGGGGAAAGGAGACAGTATGATGGCGGACAGGAAGGGGGAAAGGAGACAGTATGATGGCGGACAGGAAAGGGGAAAGGAGACAGTATGATGGCGGACAGGAAGGGGGAAAGGAGACAGTATGATGGCGGACAGGAAGGGGGAAAGGAGATAGTATGATGGCGGACAGGGGGAAAGGAGATAGTATGATGGCGGACAGGAAGGGGTAAAGGAGACAGTATGATGGCGGACAGGAAGGGGGAAAGGAGACAGTATGATGGCGGACAGGAAGGGGGAAAGGAGACAGTATGATGGCGGACAGGAAGGGGGAAAGGAGACAGTATGATGGCGGACAGGAAGGGGGAAAGGAGATAGTATGATGGCGGACAGGAAGGGGGAAAGGAGATAGTATGATGGCGGATAGAGGAGAAGGAGGGAATGGAAGAGGTGACAGTAGCGCAGGAAGGAAAGGGGGACAGGGGAGGGAGGGGGGTGAAAGTGTTACGGGGGGAAGAGGGGCAGGGAAGAGTGAAGGGGAGGAAGGGGTGAAAGGAGGCAGAGGGGGAAGGCAAGTGGAGAGAGTGGATGGAGAGATGGGAGGCAGACAGACAGAAGGCATCATGGAGGAGACAAATGATGGTGGGGGAAGGGAAACTGGCGGGGGTGGAAGAGGGGGAGATGGAAACACTAAATGACGGGGAGGCCAAAGCCGTAACTATATCAATATATGTACGTGGAATTGCGAAGGTTTGATGCAAAAACTGGATATACCAGACGTTGTGTCAACTCTTCTGTCTTTTGATATCTTTTCATTGAATGAAACATTCATATACGTGGATACGATTTCATTTTTGCCTTTTATTGATTATAATGTATTTGCGTCAAAAGCTGTAAAATTGTCAAATCAAGGGCGTAGTTCAGGTGGAGTGTGTGTGTTTGTGCATAAGTGGTTGTCACAATTTGTTAAGAGCATTGATACACATTTGGACCAAGTTATTATTTTGCAACTTGATCGAAAGTTATTAGAAACAGATAAGCCAATTTTTCTTATTTGTACATATATTCATCCATATGATAGCAGATACTGGACACAGACAGAGCATGGGTATGGGATTGAAATCATTGAACAATGTTTGATGGACTTGTATGAACATTACGAGGATTTCTATATTATAATATGTGGTGACCTGAATGCAAGGACAGGATGTATGAATGCATCACTACAGAATGAACTGTTTACGGACAATGTGTGGAAAACGGATAAAGAAGATACAGATCAGATGATTACTCGGCATTCTGAGGATAAAGAAATAACAGGTTTTGGGCGAGATTTATTGAATTTATGCACAACGTTTGAATGTATCATTCTCAATGGTCTAAGTAATTATGATTTTGATGAATCACTCACTTTTGTATCGAGCAATGGGGGGAGCACAATTGATTACTTTATAACTTCTAGTGGTTTATGTTTACAGAATTATATTAGTTCTTTAAATATTCTGTCCTCCATTGATTCATCACATTTACCTGTTTGTATCAAACTGTTAACCACCCTGAATTCTCAGGCAAACATGGACAGCCAAGGTAAGAAAGCAAAAAAGTGGATGGAAAAGCAATGTTGGGATAAGTCATTAGAGCAACAGTTCATTGAAAATGTCAGTACAAAGGAAATGCAAGATATGTACTTACAAGCTCTAGCACATATTGATAATGATGTAAATCAAGCTGTAACCTTGTTTTCTAGAACTTTGGTGCTAAGTAGTAACTGCATGAAAAAATGTGTCTGTATTGATAAAGAGATTAAACCTCCACAGTGGTTTGATGCTGAATGTAGACAGTTTAAGTTAAAAGCAAGGAATTCGTTGATGATACTGAGGAAATCAAACAAAGCAAGGCAAGTAACATATACTGTGTCAAATACACAACAATCAGAGGAAAGGAGGCAATTTGTTCAGGATAGGAAGGAGTACAATACAAGGATAAAAAGAAAAAAAGAGCAGCTTTAAACGTGAAAAAGCTAGAAAACTTGCAAGTTTTGGTAAAGACAGTAAATCATTTTGGAAAGAAGTTAAATTCATGTCTGGTAAGAAAAGGGCTCGCATTTGTCCTGAAATTTCTGACCAGCAATGGCTTCACTACTTTAAAAGCCTATTCAATGTTCCAGAAATAAAAACATTTGATTTTAGCTTGGAAAGTTATGAATCAGAATGCAGTGATTTAAACTCACCTATTTATGAAAGAGAAGTTTATGAGGCAGTTCATAAACTGAAAAATGGAAAAGCATGCGGTATTGATGGAATTACTCCAGAAATGCTAAAACTATGTAGTGAGCAATCAGTCAAATTCATGACAAAATTATTTAATAATCTTTTCGAGAAAGGTCAGTATCCTGAGGAATGGACAAAATCCATTATAGTACCAATTTTTAAGAAAGGTGATAAAACAGTGACAGATAATTACAGAGGTGTATCATTACTGAGTTTAATGAGTAAATGCTATACTAATATTCTCAACAAGAGATTAGTGAACTTTATTGAAACAAATAAGAAGCTAACAGAGTCCCAAGCAGGTTTCAGAAAGGGGTATTTTACATTTGACCACATTTTTACCTTGAATGCAATCATTCAGAAATGTTTTTCAAAGAAAGGAGGAAAGCTTTTTGCATGTTTTGTGGACCTGAGAAAAGCGTTTGATTCAGTTCAACATGGATCATTATTTGAGATTCTGATAAAAACAGGAATTCATGGTAAATTTATTAAGGCAATAAGGGCTATTTATAAATCAGCTCTTTCATGCGTCAGAATAGAGGATCGTGTAACTGATTTTTTTTATTGTCCTGTTGGGGTGAGACGAGGCTGCATCCTGAGCCCAGAACTTTTTTCGATTTTTATAAATGAAATTGCTATGGCAGTGGAAAAAAATGGAATACATGGTATCCAGTTGTTACCAGGTTATGTTGAGCTATGTATACTTTTGTTTGCTGATCATATAGTCCTGCTGTCCGACACCGCTAAAGGTCTACAGAATCAAATTGATGTACTGAACGAATCTTGCAAAAAGCTATTTCTGAATATTAACAAAGACAAAACAAAGGTTATGATATTTCGAAAAGGGGGGTTTCTAGGCAAAAACGACAAATGGAATATAAATGGAGATTCTTTAGAAGTAGTAAATGAATATATCTATCTTGGTTTCGTGTTTACAACCAAAATGAGTATACTAAAGTGTGTTGATGCTCTGGCGGTGAAGGGCAGAAGAGCTTGCATTGAATGTGTGAAACATATTGGCAGATTGCATGATATTTCAAAATCTTGTTTTTTCAAAATATTTGACACTCAAGTACAACCTATATTACTGTATGCAGCTGAAATGTGGGGTATGAATAGATTAGACAACATTGAAAAGGTTTACAGTTATGCATGTAAACGATTTTTACGAGTCCCATTAAAAGTACCAAATAAGTTTGTTCTTGGGGTAACAGGAAGGCGCCCATTATATGTGAATAGTTATTTTAGATGTATTAAATATTGGCTTAGAATTCTAAAGATGGACACGACTAGAATCCCAAGGATGGCATATGCAATGCTTTGGAAATTAGATGAAAGGGGCAAAGTTTGTTGGGCAAGTCAGATCAGAAACATTATGTTCAGAATGGGGTTTGGGCATGCATGGATAAATCAAGGTGTAGGATGTGAAAAGGCTTTTCTCTCTTTATTCAAACAAAGACTGAAAAATAATTATTTACAAGAATGGGAGGAATCTATTATGAATAAAGACATATACAGAAATTATCGGCTTTTTAAAACAACCCTAGAAAGTGAACCTTATTTCCAGTTTTTAGATATCAGATGCTTCCGTGACGGACTTGTGAAATTAAGACTGGGGGTACTACCAATAAATGGTTCTTCATTTAGGAGAATATTTAGTGAAAACCTAAACTTTGCTTGTTCAACATGTAAAGTAATTGAAGATGAAAATCATTTTGTACATTACTGTCCTAGATATGATGCAATAAGAAACAGATATCTGAAAGGTATTAAACAACCGTATACCGATACACTTCACAAGGGGTCAGTAGATGCAATAAGAAAACTTGCCATGTATATTTTTCATGCTCTCCGTCAAAGGAATATTGTAACCAGTTGAAGGAGAAATTGATGAAAGATTTAAGTCCATTATGTTGTAATTCTCAGATATTATTATTTATTGTATTAATTGCTTTATTCCACGTACATAACATTCTGTATATTTTGACCCTATTTCTATGGGCTAGTGGCCTAGAGAATAAAATTGTTGTTCTTGTTCTTGTTCTTGTTCTCCCCCCCCCCCCCCCCCCCCCCCCCCCCTTTACGACCAACGATAAAGGAGCCAGCATTCTATTTATTATGTGTGTGTGTGTGTGTGTGTGTGTGTGTGTGTGTGTGTGTGTGTGTGTGTGTGTGTGTGTGTGTGTTCCATTTGTAATATCAGCCTTATTCATTGGTTACCCCCACCTCCACCCCCAGCAACCACCATATCCACCAACACCCCTACACACATCATTACTACGGCAGGGGGAGGGGGAGTAAGTCGATTGATGTAGGAAATGGAGAGACTCAGAGAGTGCAGGAAAAGGGAAGATGATGATAGGTGCAACCTATGTCTGAGGTAAACAGTGGGAGGTAGGGTGGTGTGGGTGTATGTAGGTGGGGGATATTTCAGGCTGGAGCTGCAGAGATGGAATGGTACATACTACTTTTGGACGTTGATGCCATGAGGGTGGACGGTGCCCAGTTTGGCAATGAGATGAGATTCCTGCATAAGGCGTTCCAAGTTGTCACTCTTAGATTGCCAAAGTGCTAAGACTTTGACATGGTTGATGTTGTGTTGGGCATGGTTGAAGTGTAGAGCGACTGGTTTGGGCTGATGGTGGTGGATGTCGGCCAGGTGTTCAGAGATGCGCGTCTCAAGTGTGCGAGATGTCTCACCTACATAGATCTTACCGCACAGCTGACAGTGGATGGCATACACAATGTTGTGGCTCTGGCAGGAGAAAGTGCGTTTAATAGTGAAAGAGCCTGTGGGGCCATGTAGGATGGTGTCTGGTTTGGTGAGAGAGCAGATTTTGCAGTTGGGTTTTGAGCAGGGGAAAGTACCTGGTGGCTTAGGTGTTGAGATTTTGTTCAGCTTAGAGCGCACCAGTAGGTCGTTGAGGTTTTCGTCACGTTTGAAAGTGATCATTGGTTTGGTCTCAAAGGCAGGTTTATGGTTTTCTACTATGTGCCAGTTAGACTTCAGGATCCTGCAGATGGGCAGATTGTGAGGATGGAAGAGAAGGCATGCAGTGGGTCTGTCTGTCTCTTTGGGAGGTTTAGTTTCCAGAGTAGATGTTCTGGATTTAGCTGCAGTGCGGCTGAGAGCATCACTGATGACGGCACTAGGGTATCCACGGTTGGTGAAAAAATCAGACATTTTGGCTGCTTGTATAGTGAAATCTTCTTCGCTAGAGCAGAGTCTGCGTAGGCGAAGGAATTCAGAATATGGAATGCTATTTTTAGTGGACTGGTGGTGGGAAGATGTGTAGTCCAGGTATGAGTGCGCATCAGTAGGTCTGTAGAAGACTGAGGTTTGAAGCAGTCCATCTTTGAGGGAGATAGTGATGTCCAGGAAATTAGCTGACTGTGAAATGGTGTAGGTCAGCTGGATGGATGAATGGAAGGTCTGTGCAAAGTTGATGAAATTCTGGAGGTCATGTTCTGGCATGGATGTGGCTCCCAATCCATCATCTATGTATCTTTTGTAGAGCTCTGGTGTTGGGACTGTGTAAGAGGTTAGTAGGCGGTGTTCTAGGTGTCCGATGAAGAGGTAGGCATAGGATGGTCCCATTTTGGTTCCCATAGCAACACCACTGATTTGTGAGAATGTGTGGTTGTTGAATTCAAAAGTATTGAGGGTGAAGACTAATTCTGCAAGTCTGACCAGTGTAGCTGTGGGAGGGTGTTGTTGGTTAGGGGGCCGTTTGTTAAGAAAGAATGCGAGGGCCTTCAGTCCATCAGCATGAGGGATGGAAGTGTAGAGAGAGACGACATCAAGGGTAAAGAGGAGGCTGGGTTTGAAAGTGGGATCTGTGTTGTATGAATTGATCATGTTGAGTGTGTGTGCAGTGTCTTTGAGGTATGTGGGGAGGCCTTGTACTATGGGTTGGAGGAGAGAGTCTAAGTACTGTGAAATGTGTTCTGTAGAGCAGCTGCATGCAGATACAATGGGTCTGCCGGGAGTATTGGTTTTGTGTATTTTAAGGAGCAGGTAGAAGGTGGGTTGTTTGGTGTCTGTCATTATGAGGAGTTTGGCTGTCTTTGGTAAGTTGTTATGTTTGATTTCTTGTTTAACTGTGGTTGAGATGAGTTTCTGGTGTTGGGGGAGGGGTGATGCTGTGAGTGGTGTATAGAAATTTGTGTCTGACAGTTGTCTGTGTGCTTCTTTTATGTACAACTGTTTGTCCCAGACCACCACTGCACCACCCTTGTCTGCTGGTTTGATGACAATGTCTTGTCTTTGTCTCAGTGATTCAAGGGCTTTTTGTTCATCCCATGAGAGGTTGGAATTGCGGACAGGTTTGGATTTCACTTGAGAGATTTCTTTTCTACACTTTTTGATGTAGAGTTCAACTTCAGTGGATTTGTCAAGAGGTGGCTGGCGAAGCACTGGAGTTCGAAAAAGGTGGGTAAAAATGTCTGAGCTGTCTGGTAGAGGGGGCTTAGGCACACCGTCAAGTGCAGCCATCCATCTTAATTTTCTAAAGAATCTTTCAACATCAACGTGGTTTTGATATTTATTGGTGGCAGGCTGAATGGGAATAAATTTCAGACCTTTTGCTAGGACTGATCTTTCATCATTGGTGAGTCAGATTATCAGGAATGCAGCGAACATGGTGCCGGTGTTGCTCATGGGTGATAGAAGGGTCAGTGTTGTGTGTAGGGGGGTTCAACTGGTCTGGGTTTGCCTTGTGTTTGTTTTGTAATTTTGATAACTTGTCTTGCTTAATCTGGTAGCAGTGATTGTGAATGAGCTGGTTGTGTGTATGGATGAGCTGTCTGAGTCTTGAAGCAGTGGCTATGGGCATGATGATTGTGGTTTGTTGTTTGAAATGTTGAAGAAGACGGGAGAGAGATTCCAGGGATGAATTGAGTGTTTTGATATGTGCCAACATGAGTCTACGGCTGGCTTGGAATAGAATTCTTGTAGTGGTAGTGGTAAGAGCGGTATTATGAAGATCGGATGGGGTGTGAGAAAGTGAGAAGCCGCGAGGGGTGATTCACAGTCAAATGCATTGTTTTAGAAAGTTGAGATGAGATGCAGATTTCGTTTTCTGAAACTGTGTTTTAGCATATCCTAGTGCAAAATGGCTGGATGATAGGTGGCAAAAAATGAATGGACTGGTGAAAACTGGCATGTGTACGGGAGAGGAATTGGGGGGCCAGCATTATGTTCTGATTTAGGTTCTTACTGTAGAGTTGGTTGAGAGAAGAAGTAGAGTTAAGAGGTCAGGACTGCCTGATTGCGATCGCAGGTACACGACTAAAAACGTATGTTCAACGAAATACGGATCAATCATTAACAGTATACAATGATCGAAAGACGTATACACGGTAACAATCACACACACTGACGACGTAAACAGAAATACAAAACAACGAAGGGTAGCAGTCAGTATGAATCAAAATAGATCTAGTTGCAAAGCCAGAGGACTGCAGGCGGAAATCTAAACAAATCTTAAATAAATGTTAGTGAACCGCCCAGAGAACGTGGACAAACGAGTCACAAGACGAAACACAACGCGTTTCGACCTCTTAGGTCTTCATCAGGTGAGACATAAACGAACAAAACAACGAAAATTCACTTAGCTTTGATCACTTCAGATCACTTCACAGGGTTCAGCGCAAGGAAGAAGGCGTTGAATGAGAACGAGGCTGTTGGAAGGGAAATAGTGAACAAGTCAAAGTCGTAATGAAGATAATAATATTACTGATAGGAACACTAATAATGGTCAAAATATTGAGCGAAAAAAAAGAAGATTACTACCAATCTTAGTGTCAATAAGTATGGGTATGGGAGAAAGGAGAGTGGGTTAGAAGATTCTTAAACAGCAGGGTTGCCGTGGCAACAGTCCCAGAGGCGAAGGCGATGGTGATGTCAATGCCAGTGGTAGTATCAATACTAGCAATAGTATTACTGAATGACACTGCTAACAACGATAGTGAAGGTTAAGGTAATGAAAGCATGATACAGAAATATATTTAGAAAATACATTTTTATAATAATCAAATAAATACATAAATGAAACACTAAAAATAATAATAATAATAAATTAAAAAATAAATAAATAAGTAAATAGTAAAAATAATAGTAATAATAATAATAATGATAATAAATGCATAAATAAGATAGCTATAAGTTGTGTGTGAGGTGAATAGTGGGAGATAAGGTAGTATGAGTGTGTGTTGTGGGAGGATATTATGGGCTGAGATTGAAGTGGTGGGTTGGTACATGTTACTTTAAGGTGTTGATGCTATGAGGGTGGAGGGAAGAAGGGGATGGGTTTACGTACTAACTGGGGGAGGGGGAGGGGCAACATATTCACACCTATACACAATCTCTCTCTCTCTCTCTCTCTCTCTCTCTCTCTCTCTCTCTCTCTCTCTCTCTCTCTCTCCCCCCCCCCTTCACGACCAACGATAAAGGAGCCAGCATTCTATTTATTATGTGTGTGTATGTGTGTGAGTGTGTGTGTGTGTGTGTGTGTGTGTGTGTGTGTGTGTGTGTGTGTGTGTGTGTGTGTGTGTGTGTGTGTTCCATTTGTAATATCAGCCTTATTCATTGGTTACCCCCACCTCTACCCCCAGCAACCGCCATATCCACCAACACCCCTATAGCCAGAGCCACAACATTGTGTATGCCATCCACTGTCAGCTGTGCGGTAAGATCTATGTAGGTGAGACATCTCGCACACTTGAGACGCGCATCTCTGAACACCTGGCCGACATCCGCCACCATCGGCCCAAACCAGTCGCTCTACACTTCAACCATGCCCAACACAACATCAACCATGTCAAAGTCTTGGCCCTATGGCAATCTAAGAGTGACAACTTGGAACGCCTTATGCAGGAATCTCATCTCATTGCCAAACTGGGCACCGTCCACCCTCATGGCATCAACGTCCAAAAGTAGTATGTACCATTCCATCTCTGCAGCTCCAGCCTGAAATATCCCCCACCTACATACACCCATACCACCCTACCTCCCACTGTTTACCTCAGACATAGGTTGCACCTATCATCATCTTCCCTTTTCCTGCACTCTCTGAGTCTCTCCATTTGCTACATCAATCGACTTACTCCCCCCTCCCCCTGCCGTAGTAATGATGTGTGTAGGGGTGTTGGTGGATATGGCGGTTGCTGGGGGTGGAGGTGGGGGTAACCAATGAATAAGGCTGATATTACAAATGGAACACACACACACACACACACACACACACACACACACACACACACACACACACACACACACACATACACACACATACACACACATAATAAATAGAATGCTGGCTCCTTTATCGTTGGTCGTGAAGGGGGGGGGGGGGGGAGAGAGAGAGAGAGAGAGAGAGAGAGAGAGAGAGAGAGAGAGATTGTGTATAAGTATGAATATGTTGCCCCTCCCCCTCCCCCAGTTAGTACGTAAACCCATCCCCTTCTTCCCTCCACCCTCATAGCATCAACACCTTAAAGTAACATGTACCAACCCACCACTTCAATCTCAGCCCATAATATCCTCCCACAACACACACTCATACTACCTTATCTCCCACTATTCACCTCACACACAACTTATAGCTATCTTATTTATGCATTTATTATCATTATTATTATTATTACTATTATTTTTATTATTTACTTATTCATTAATTTTTTTAATTTATTATTATTGTTATTTTTAGTGTTTCATTTATGTATTTATTTGATTATTATAAAAATGTATTTTCTAAATATATTTCTGTATCATGCTTTCATTACCTTAACCTTCACTATCGTTGTTAGCAGTGTCATTCAGTAATACTATTGCTAGTATTGATACTACCGCTGGCATTGACATCACCATCGCCTTCGCCTCTGGGACTGTTGCCACGGCAACCCTGCTGTTTAAGAATCCTCTAACCCACTCTCCTTTCTCCCATACCCATACTTATTGACACTAAGATTGGTAGTAATCTTTTTTTTTCTTCTCTCAATATTTTGACCATTATTAGTATTCCTATCAGTAATATTATTATCTTCATTACGACTTTGACTCGCTCACTATTTCCCTTCCAACAGCCTCGTTCTCATTCAACGCCTTCTTCCTTGCGCTGAACCCTGTGAAGTGATCTGAAGCGATCAAAGCTAAGTGAATTTTCGTTGTTTTATTCGTTTATGTCTCACCTGATGAAGACCTAAGAGGTCGAAACGCGTTGTGTTTCGTCTTGTGACTCGTTTGTCCACGTTCTCTGGGCGGTTCACTAACATTTATTTAAGATTTGTCCTAATTTTCGTTCAAACTGGATGCTTACCAGTCTGAAATCATGGATATCTGACTGAGCATGATGTAGTTCACTTTAATACTGTCTTTTCGGGATCATGAAGGGGGAGGAGGGGAGAGATGCAAGTTGCAGGGTCATCACTTACAACAAGGCACCTGTCGCACAACATTGGATGCTGGGTTGCTACGTAATGCTATAGTTGTGTCCACCAGCCACGTATGAGAACAAACTAATAGAAGTACCAGAATTTGCAATCATCTGCTACCACTAGCGGCAGACTGTCTTCTGTCTCCTGCCCATCAGCTTCCAGAAGGTCTGTCTGTAACGGAACCCCATGCTGTAGTAGATGGTGATGTTGAAGGTGGCATTGGCGTAGGCCATCATGTCCGTCAACCAGATGAAGGTAAGGAACAGGTTTTGCTGACGCCGTCCTGCATTCATCTCTGGCACCGGCAGCAACACTACCCTGCCAACACATACATGACTGTGTAAAAGCAGCAGCAACAACACAAAAAAACACATTGTTCATACATAATATACAACAACCTTCTTGCATACTAGTTATAGTGAAAAGCAACACCCCAGCCTACTACTACATTGCAGTATCAGTAAAAAAAAAAGCAGCAAAATCAACAATGGGAACAGCAACACTCTGCTTACATGGCAGCCACATTGTCCAAAAGGTCACTTTGCTCACGCATGATTTACCATATCAGCAATAACAACACGTTGTCCACCCGTCAGTCACAGATCAAAAAACATTCTAGAGACACATCAGGTTATGTGATCACAAACATACTACCTCACGCACACATCTGTTGCATAGTTAGCAACAACGTTACTCTATGCATATGTCTGTCTCAATGTATTAACAACAATACAGTATGTCCACACAACTGTTACATCATGAACACGATATTACTTTGTCGACATGTAAATTACAATGTCTTTATCCTGATGACTAAGACTTTCCATTACAATATCCGTCTCATGGATGTGTTACAAACTAAAAAAAAAAAAAAGCATACAACCTCTCCGACAACATTTGTTGTAGCCATAGTTTACACCACTTTCTTCACGACAGCACAACCCCCCCCCCCCCCTCCACACACACACACACACACACACACACACAACACACACACACACACACACACACACACACACTGACTGAAACCATTTACTGTCAGATTAATATTGTGTTGTACTGACATTTTAAAAGGAAAAACCTTAATAAATTAATGAGAAAACGAAAATAATACAAATAACATCTGAATGACATAAAAATCATGTCATCCACTCCACTTTTACGTAAAGAAGCCCATAACATGTCACGATTAACGGAGTCGAGGGCCCTTCTAACGACGACCGAAAGCAATGTACATTTTTTTTGTTTGTCAATAAGTGTGTTTGAACTATTGCAAAAAGCGTAAAAATATGGTCTATAGTACTATAGTGTGATCGGAATCCTGCTTGTTCTTCGATCATTTTTTCCTCCCTTTCTGCCCACTTTGTGAGTCTTCTGTTTAAAATATAGGTGTAGATTTTACTTACGACACTCGTCAGAGCAACTCCACGGTAGTTATCTGGGTTATTTGGATCTCCCTTTTTATGAATAGGAACAATAATAGATTTGGCCCAGGCAGCAGGGAAGTTCCCATCATTTAACAGTCTATTAAATAACATTACAAGGAAATCAATGACAACGTAATTTGCATGTTTCAGCATTTCACTTAAAATTCTATCTGGGCCCGCACTTTTCCCTGACTTTAGATGCTTTATGCTATCGATCACTTCATTTCTACTAATAGCATCATTAAATAAGGGCTCTTCAAAACCTCCAGCATCCTCAACAAGCGTGTCAGTTTTCATCATTAATGTCATCTCTATCTCTAAAAACTGCTGAAAAATGATCATACCATTGTTGAGTGCTTATATTATTATAAATAAATGGCCTTCTTCTCACTGATCTAATTATTGACCAAAACAGACTTGAATCTTTAACGGATTTTTATTTTTGTAATTTTAATTCTTCAAATTCATGGGTTTTTTTCTTCTCTTCATCTGCCCACATTCCCTTCTTTCATTTACATAACGTTGTTTGTAATACTTTTTATTATCTTCCCTTTTACACCGTTGGCAACTGTTTAGAAGACCTCTGACTGTTCTTTTCTTTTTTACACACTCATTGTCAAGCCATTCATTGCATTCTTTCGATCGATTTCCAAGCATTCGAATCATACAGGTAGCAGCTCCATACATCGCACGTGAGAACATATCAACACAGGCATTTACATCAAAAGACAGAATGTCGAAGGCATTTTGTGAACATTCCTTAAAGTAATCACTATTAAGTTCATTTTTATAGCATTCCACATTCTCTTCCGACCACACAATTCGTTCTTCTCCTTTCTGACGTGGAATAATTTCCTTATTGCCCAGGTGTTTCTCCATTTCAGTTCGAGCGGCAAATGCCAGGAAAATAACCTGTCACCATAGCGCATTTATCAACCAACATCTGAAACAAGAAAATAATCAGTCACACTACATCCTTAGTGTGACACAAAAGTAAAATCTCCTTCCCGATCTCCATTGCAAAATCCATTCAGAATAATAAGATCAAATGTAAAGCAAAAGTCCAACAGGGATTTCCCAAAACTATTTATAGTAACATCCTTGGAACACCGCAGGTTAACACAGTCTTCCTTGCTACTTCCTCCAATCTCAAAAACAAAATCATCCACGTCCTCAGCAACTGGTTGTTCACATCCTGTTCTTGCATTTAAATCTCCCCACACTATCATATACACATCCTCCTCCTACACAGATTGTAGAATACTTTCTTCTAAGAGAGAGAGAGAGAGAGAGAGAGAGAGAGAGAGAGAGAGAGAGAGAGAGAGAGAGAGAGAGAGAAGACCCAAATGAACTCTCTCTCTCTCTCTCTCTCTCTCTCTCTCTGACACACACACACACACACACACACACACACACACACACACACACACACACACACACACACGTTTGAGCTTGCACGCACTGTGGCGTCCAATTTTTGCCATGAATATGAACAGTGTAATATATATATATATATATATATATATATATATATATATATATATATATATATACATATGCTGTATTAAAAGCAAGTTAAAATTCAGGCTTAAAACCTTAACTTGCTTTTAATACAGCAAATGCCGCTCCCACTCTGGTCGAGCACTCTTTTTTAAAATAACGCTGATCCTCAGTACTACCCTATATATATACATACATACAAAATATATATATATATATATATATTATGTATTTATATATATATATATATATATATATATATATGTGTGGTGTGTACACACACAACACTACACACACACACACACACACACACACACACACAACACACACACACACACACATAAAAATCAATAATAAAAACATACGAAAAGAAACATATAAGTACATAAATTATCAAAAGAAACAAACAACAAATAAATAGATCAATGGAAAAGTAAATAAAGAAACAAATACATGAATAAACAAATAAATAAACAGAAATCACAGCTTATTTACTTGCACTAAGAACAGCGTCCTTTTTTTCCGATGGACGATAAACAGAGAATGAACACACAAACAGATTGGTAGATAGATAGATAGATAGATAGATAGATAGATAGATAGATAGATAGATAGATAGATAGATAGATAGATAGAAAGATAGCTAGATAGATAGATAGATGGATGGATGATGGATGGATAGATAGACAGACAGACAGACAGACAGACAGAGATAGATAGATAGAATAGATAGATAGATAGATAGATAGATAGATAGATAGATAGACAGGCAGACAGAAGGACACAGACTAACAGACAGACAGACAGATAGATGGATAGATAAATAAACAGATAGACAGATGGATAGAGAGATAGGTAGATGGATGCATAAAAATACGTGGTCAAACAAATAAACAAACATATAAACTAACTAATTAGCTAACAAAGTAACGAAATATATGAATAAGTAAATCAATCAATCAATCAATCAATACATACATACATGAATGAATAACTGAGTATATGAATAAACAAACACACAAGCAAATAGATAAATAAATGAAACAATGAATGAATAAAGATACGGATAAATTAATAAAAGAATGCAAATATTACATAAGTTTATGTCATCCCAAAAGTGACGAATGATTGACAGCTTTACGCTCAACACAGCAAAATGTGGACATCTTCGCTGACCTGCGGAAGGCTATAGGACAGACACAGATGACGAAAAAGATGGAGTTGTAGACCAACATCTTGGTCAGTGTCACTTCTCGTGCTGACACACTGCAACTGGAGGAGGTGCCAGCCCTCCACGCTGCTGCCTGACGGAGTTTGATTGAAGTCACTGCTGTTGTCACCACCACCACTACGACCGACATCAGTGGAAAGCCAAGACCGTATACAAAGGCATCAATGAAGTCAATGACTTTCTGGTGATCTCGGTAAAACTGACCTGAAAAGAAGAACTTTTTTTCCTTGTTAAAGCACTAAAAGGACATTTCAGAAGAGGAGAAACATCTTGTTTTGAACCAAGAGAAATCATTGCTTTGTACGTTAATATCATGAGCCATCTTGTCCCTTTGAGATCCATCTACATTTTATTGAATCAGTCCAACTCTCAATATGTATTAAAACAAAGAAACAAGCAAACACCAACCGCCGTGGCGAAGTGGTTAGCGTCGCGGACTCCCGGCTGGGAGGTCGTGGGTTCGAATCCTATCAGAAGTCATGTGGGTTTTTCTGCCCCGACCGGCTCCTACCCAGAGTTGAGTTGCTGCGGACTCAGTTGGGACCATACAGTCGAGTTTCATCCACTTAATGGATGCGTTTCTGCGAGTGTTGCTCAAATTTCCTGAACAACACTGCAGGTGCCTGTATCTCTAGGGCTTGGTTGACGCCGGGATATATTATGAAAGGAAGCGTAGAGTACAGCCCTGTCATGTAGTTTCAGACCGAAATGGAAATCCGTAGCATCATCTTAATCGTCCGCATTCTCATCGATCAGCATAAAAAAAGTCTCAAATTCTGTGGCCCTTCATGCCCTGCTCTCATGGTGACCTCAATTTCCTCCGGAGGGAGAGCTCACTCACGCCTGCTCCGCGACTAAGCAATTATTGTCGTCAGTAGGGGCTTAGTAGGTGGTGTCCTGCGTATGTTAGATCAGAACAGGCGCCACTGAACACCACCGAAGTGACTCGGCAGCAGTGCAGTGTCTCCTCCGGTGGGTTGCCTCTTGACGACTTGACATTGACTGCTCCCTGTTGATTGCCGGTGCCGGGGCTGTGGCGGGGCCGACCGGGCTGTGGCTGTGGACGGGTGTCGGAATGAGCGGCGTGGGTGCACTACCTCTGAGGTGGTGCAGAGGTTGGGACAGCAAAGAAAAAAAAACAAAAAACACCCAAACAAACTGTAATCCTATCTCATAACTGTCTAGGTTTTTTTTTTTTAATCACATTTAAAGGGTTTACTACCAAACTTAAAAAAAAAAAAAACATTAATGAAGACCAAATGGAATTCATTAGGAATAGATCTACAGGATATAGAAGTAGTAGTAGTAGAAAGAAAGTCGTGGAGAGCGTGGCAGCAGAGAGTCCTCAGAAGAGAAGCCCCCTTCAAGCAAATGTTTCGGCCCTTATCTCCTGACACTCTAGGGGGGTTGGGCCACACCCGGTTCATGACTCTGGATGTCCCTCTGCTGCCCCTTTATTTTTACCATCTTGGGACGAGCCATGGCTGGGATTCGAACCCATGACCCTCTGGACATGCTCATTTTCCACTTAATGACTCGCACTCTAACCACTGAACCACTGGGGCACCTGATATTTGTAGGGAAATTTAAGCCTTATGAAGTTCACTTTTGTGAACATGCATTACAAGGTGAGGCGACTGCAGGCGGATATTAAACAAATTTCAAGAAGTATTTATAAGGCTCTGCTGGAATATATAGACAATCGAATCACAAGACAAAACACGACGCGTTTCCATCTTTTACGTCTTCTTGAGGCAAGATGCACAACACTCAGGACAACGAAAATGAACGAGCAATCACTTATCTTCATCTAATTCGGCACCAGAGGGCCTTTGAATGAACACGGGAAGAAGACAGTGTGAGTCGAAGTAGTAATGATTATAATGCTAATACTAATAGCAATAATAATAATGAAGATAAAAATACTGAGAGAAAAAAAATAAAAGAGAGGAGTACTACCACTTTTGGTGAGAAACTGGCAAATAGTAGTTGTAGTATGGGAGAAAGAAGAGTGGTTAGAGGATTGCCGAACAGCATGATTGTCGTGGCAACAGTGTTAAAGGTAACGACGATGTTGATGACAACGTTAATGATGGTAATATCTATACTAACACTGGTGTTAATAATCATTGTAACGATGACGTTAACAAGAATAATTACAGTAATGTAAAAACAGTAATGATAATAACAGTAATGATAAAAAAACATAATCAAACTAATATCAATAATGATAATGAAAATCACAGTACTAACACTAGTGACAAGAGAAGGGAGAAAGAAAAGGAAAGGAGGGGGAGTGGAAGGACAAAGAGAATGAAGAGGAGAAGGAAGATTCGTATAATGACACGGGATTGAATCTAATGGATACATTGACGATTGCAATAGACCTATTGATATTTTTTAAAAGAATCATAATTGTAATGAGTGTGATGCTATAGGCGGCTGGAAAAGTGGTAGGATGGATTGTCAGTAACATTGTAAAGTTTGATAATAAGATTTATAATAGTCGTTATATGATATTTGTAACAGACTTACGAATGCTCTTTGAAACATGTGTCACTTGGTTTGCTCTTGGATGATGATAAAACAAGTAAATAAAACATAGACTACACACACACACACACACACACACACACACACACACACACACACACACACACACACACACATATTGTTTTGCCGTATCCCTACACATATACATACATAGTATGCATGCATCCATATAGTGTGTGTGTGTGTGTGTGTGTGTGTGTGTGTGTGTGTGTGTGTGTGTGTGTGTGTGTGTGGTGCGTGCGTGCTCGCGCGCGCGCGTGTGTTGTGTGTGTGTGTGTGTGTGTGTGTGTGTGTGTGTGTGGTCCTCAATGTAACGTCTTCTCATTAAAAGTGATATCAGACGATGTGGTAATGGTGTGTGTGGTTTGTCGATGTGTGCTTATGAAACGAATGGTGGGGGGATGGGGAAAAAGTGTATAGAACATGTGTGTGTGTGTGTGTGTGTGTGTGTGTGTGTGTGTGTGTGTGTGTGTGTGTATGCGTGCGTGCGTGCGTGCGTGCGTGCGTGCGTGCGTGTGTGTGTGTGTGTGTGTGTGTGTGTGTGTGTGTTTGTGTGTGTGTGTGTGTGAACTAACAAACAACTGATGGATCCCGCTTGATCTTTATATATACAAGTGGACAGAAGGACAACTTAAATTTTCTTGCTTGCATAACAAACCTACTTTCGCTTGAATACTTCCAATTTTTCTGTAAATCATACACCAAATAATAATCTTTAATTACTGTAATCCACAAAAATATAACTCGTTTGCAGAGAGTCAAATAGAAATTTAAATTAACATGGTTCTATCAGGAAAAAAAAAATCATGGAAAAGGGGTCACGTTTTGGGCCATAAACAGTTAGGGCAGTATACTCTGTTGTAGCCATGGCACCACGATGGTTACCTTATGCAGCTAGTGAAGGGTTTTCAAATCTGTAATATATTTTCTTAATTTCACGTTCCCAGTTTCTCCATCTTCAACCTCCCCTCTCCCCCTCCTCCCCTTCCTTAAGTCCAAATTTTGCTAAGTCTACTATGAAGACAGTTGTTTTTTTTGGGGGGGCCTGCGCTTGTTTTTCCCCCCACTATTAGATTGTTCGTCTTTGTATTTGTCTGACTTTATTCAAGTTTAAAAGGCTGTGCCAGTCTTGAATAAAAGTTACTCTGTGTTAGGTTTTCTTATGGAGCAAAAGTTACCCCACTTGTTTACTGTTTATTGTTTACTGTTCCCTGCCTCATTTCATTTCCAAAGCACAGCAAAGTTTTAGGCCACAACCATTCTGTCCAGTGGCTAGTTGGCTGTGGCCTGGTGTTAGGATGCAGGTCCACAGTAAAGTGTCAGGCCACAACCATTCTGTCCAGTGGCTAGTTGGCTGTGGCCTGGTGTTAGGATGCAGGTCACAGTAAAGTGTCAGGCCACAACCATTCTGTCCAGTGGCTAGTTGGCTGTGGCCTGGTGCTAGGATGCAGGTCACAGTAAAGTGTCAGGCCACAACCATTCTGTCCAGTGGCTAGTTGGCTGTGGCCTGGTGCTAGATGCAGGTCACAGTAAGTGTCAGACCACAACCATTTGTGCAATGGATGCTAGGTTGTGTCCTGAGAAGTAGCTGTCATACAATTGGCCCAGTTTGGGCAGCAACCATGCACTTGGCAAATAAGTGCTTGTGTAAGCAAAACATAGGCTGTCCTTTCTTTACATGCATGCCACAGAACATTATTATAAAATAGTTTTCTCTCAAAAGGAATCTTTTTTTGTACTTTCAACAACTATAGATCCAGAACAACACATTTTGTTTTTCAACTGTTCAAACAGTTGGAGATTGAAAAGCCACTGTGTGTTATGCTAAAAGGTATTTCAACACTTTGATCTGTTCCATTCTTAACAGCATAAACTTCACATATTTTCAACTTCATGCACGGACACATGTGAAAAGATTGTGCTCGGACTGCTGTTAGTGTAGAATTTAGTGTCCAAATCAAAAGACAAACAAACATACTGAACATTTTTTGTCTCATCTGGTTTTGAAGTTCTGGTAATCCCTTTGACATATGTAAGAATTCACAATTTCACTTGCAGATAAATAACGTCTTTGCACACAAAACATGATTTTGTTCCAAAGTGAGACGACTGCAGGCGGAAATCTAAACAAATCTTAAATAAATGTTAGCGAGCCGCCCAGAGAAACGTGGACAAACGAGTCACAAGACAAAATACAACGCGTTTCGACCTCTTAGGTCTTCCTCAGGTGAGAAACAAAAACATGATAGTTAATGACCATTTTTATTAGTTGAAAGCATGCAATGGAAATAGACACAAATGAAGTTTCTGTGGGTCATGGGCTTGATACCATAATGTGTGTGTGTGTGTGTGTGTGTGTGTGTGTGTGTGTGTGTGTGTGTGTGTGCGTGCGTGCGTGCGTGCGTGCGTGTGTGTGGTGTGTGTGTGTGTGTGTGTGGTGCGTGCGTGCGTGCGTGCGTGCGCGCGCATGCGTGCGTGCGTGTGTGTGTGTGTGTGTGTGTGTGTGTGTGTGTGTGGCGCGCGCGCGCGTGCGCGTCACTTCCGGGTCATTCTCATGGGCAGCTGAAATTTTGAGCTCTGTGTGTTTTCTTCTTTTCGATTAGTTTTTTTTTTTCTCTTTTACTTTAAACTTGAAACCTTAGTCATAAAGTAGTTAAGAATTCCGGACTTCAGTTTGTGCCGCTTTTTGTTTTACTTGTTATCAAGTGAGTGGTCTATTTTCTAATATTTTGGTTTTGAACTGAACCGTGCGGGAATGTCGGCTGAGGCCTCTACTTCTGCAGTGCAGTGGCAGGATGCTAGATCTAGTTTGGACAGTGTGGTGCAGAAGCTGGTGTGGGAGTCGACAGCAGGAGTGTGTGACGTGGTGCAGGAGAGCATTTTGCGCAGACTGAATGCGACGAAACCGTGCCAGCAGAAGATCAGCAGCAAGAAAACGCCTAAAGGAAAGAATCAGCACCAGAATGACGTCAATGTTGACAGTCACGTTATTGCAATGCGCGTCGCCGAAATTCTAGTTCCAGTGATTGCCAAACAAATGGAAAATTTGTTTGTGAAGGGGTTGGAGAGGGTGATCACTGGAGTGATGGACACTGTCTAAAAGAAAAACACGGAAATTCTGCAACAAGTGCAGAAATCAAACCTGCAGCTGCACTACTCCCTTGATCGCCAGGAACAATACACCAGATGGGAAACAGTGCGGATCATCAATCTGCCAGAAGAAGACGAGGAGAACCTTGATCAAAAGGTAGCGACGCTGTTCCAAGAGGCAGGATGTGAAGTGAAGGCGTCGGACATTTCTGTTGTTCATAGAAACGTCAAGAAGATTAGTGGCAAGTGTAGGCCTGTGCTTGTGAAATTTTTCTCTAGACGTGTGGAAGGCGAGGTCACGAGGAAGAAGAAGGAGCTGCATAAGAGAGACCAATACAAGAGGGTCTATTTGAACGACGACCTGACTGTCCTTCGCAGCAGGCTTCTTCAACTGGTGAAGAAGTCGGGCAAAGTGGACAAGGTTTCGACTACTCCTAATGGCAGACTTTGGTGCGAGCTGAAGAAGCTCTCTGGTCAGGAGAGGGCGCATGTTGTGATGGTGGACAGTCCTTACGACCTCTTCAAGTTGGGCGTTGATGTGGACTTCAAGTTCCTTGGGCTGCAGCACCTCCTTGTCTGTGAGCCATAGGGGTCTGCTGGAGGACGCAGTGATGTACATCTGTGTTCAAGCCTTGACACTGTTTCTAGTTTGGATTGTTCTTCAAGTTTTTTTCTAGTTCTAAATGTAGTTTGTCTTTCCTGTCCCTCAATGTGTGTTGACTAAGAATTCACTTGCAGTTTAAATAATTTACGAACTATATTTCCCACTTAGTCAGATTAACATTCACCGAAAGTAGAACTGATGCACAAGACCCTGACTATTTAGTGGACTGCTTTAGTAATCTTGGTTACTCTATTGCTTTGTTTAGTCGAAAATATCTTTCATATTAAAGATCCAGTGGCATAGCCGTTGCCTATCAAACAAAATATATGAACATGATAGTGACTGTGGTTTGTGGTTGAAAATCAACAAACTGTTGACAGGTCATGATAAAGATCTGCTCGTCGGTTCAGTTTATATTCTCCCAGAGGGAACTGCTTATGGATTCAGTTAACTGTTTTGATGATTTGGAATCTAGTCTTACACGTCATGATTCTAACTGCCATGTACTTCTTATGGGATATTTTAATGCTTATACTAAATGTTTGCCTGACTTTCTGAAGCCTGATACAAATATCAATGACATTGTTGCTGATAGTTTTCCCTTGTGTATTGAAGATTTTGATATCCCTATTGCGAGATGTTGTCAGGATGTACGTCGACCTAATAACTATGGCTATCGACTTACTGTTTTTTTTTTGTGCAGATTACAGAATTTGTTTATGTTTAATGGGAGAGTTGGCTGAGATGCAGGTATTGGTCGATGCACTAGTAGTGGGTGTACTGTGATTGATTATGTGTTGGGTTCACCATATTTGTTCACACACATTGCCGACTTTAGTGTTGATCCCTTTGACGCCATGTTTTCAGATGTTCACAGTCGAATTCTTTTATCTCCCAGCATTTTTTTTGAGAAGATCAAACAATACTTTCAATCAAAATCGGAAATGAAATGAGGCAGGGAACAGTAAACGATAAACAGTAAAGAAGTTGGGTTTTTTTGCTCCCATAAGAAAACCTAACACAGAGTAACTTTTATTCAAGACTGGCACAGCCTTTTAAACTTGAATAAAGTCAGACAAATACATAGACGAACAATCTAATAGTGGGGGAAAAAACAAGCGCAGGCCAACAACTGAACTATCTTCATAGTAATGACTTGGCAAAGATTTGGACTTAAGGGAGGGAGGGGGGGGGGGGATTTGAAGATGGAGAAACTGGGAACATGAAATTAAGAAAATATGTTACAGATATGAAAACTCTTTACTAGCTGCATAAGGGAACCATCGCAATCCCTTTTGAAGGCAGATATATTTGTATTGCCTGCTCCGAGGCCTTTCGTCCGCTGGGTCGGACTCATCAGGGAGACACGGCTGGTTGTGTCTGCGCTCCTGGCGTCAAATAGAGACACACCACAATCCATAATACTGTGGTGTTCTCACCACCAAGGGTGCAAAAAAGAATCCAACAGCACCCCCAAAGTTCAAATTCCAGTGACAATACTAGAAGTGTAAGATGTCCAGAAACAGGAAGCCCTTTGTTTTATACAAACATTAAGCTGTGGGACCTCTCTAAAGGTGAGATGTTTAAAGAAAATTTACTTACTTAAAACATAGAGGAATTAAACAATATACTTGATAATGAAAATGCTTCTGTTGCCGATGCCTATACATTGTTATCATAAATTCCGCTCGAAACAGCTGAAGACACTCTGGGAGAAGTAAAAAATGTGTCAAAAGGTACAAAGCAAAAGTCAGACAAAAGCCATGAAAATAAGCTGTGGTTTGATGCCACATGCAGGGAACATAGAACAAAAGTATTTTACAGCCAAATATAGAACTTAATTAAATAATTCTAGTCCCAACCGTAGATAGGTTGAAATTAGCAGTAAAGAATAAATCAATAAAAAAAAAATCTCAGAAAATCGTAAAGAGTTTACACAAAACACTGGCAAAAGAAGATTCCTAATCTAAAAGATAATAAGAAACAAAAGCAATAGTCCTCCAAAGGGAAGAAAACATTATAGAAAAATCACAATGCCACTCATCTAATTTTCGGCCACGTGGTCTGGTATTTTTGTGATCTAAGTTTCGGCGCGCGCGCGCGCGCGCGCGCGCGCGCGCGTGTGTGTGTGTGTGTGTGTGTGTGTGGCGTCTGTGTGTCTATGTGTATGTGTGTCTGTGTTGTTGGTAATGTAAAGCGCTTAGAACCCTGAATTTTAGAGACGTCAATTCTTTGCTCTGACCAGTTGCCAAAGATGGACATCACGTAGTGGATTGTTTTTGTTTTTTTCCCTTGAAAAAGGCCACGTGGCCGAAAATTAGATGAGTGGCATTGTGATGTTTCTAAAAGATAATAGACCAAGAGAATATTCGGAAAACATTAAAATCAAAAAGAGAAATGGATGTTCTGTTAGTATGGATGATCTTTTCTTACAGTGTAAATCATTGAATGTTCAACCAGATAGTGCTGAGAATGAAAGCGATACTGACTGTGACTTGGAATATGATATTGGATTTCTAAATGCACCTATAAATGACGAAGACGTTGAAAAAGCTGTACATCAACTTAATAATGGAAATGCTTGTGGGATAGATAAAATACAAAATGAATATATAAAACAAAGCATTCCAGTTCTCAAAAAAAGTTATTGTAAACTTTTCAGTAAAGTTCTTAATACAGGAACCATACCAGAAGAAGGTTGATTGGACTTATTCTGCCAATATACAAAGCAAAAGGTAGTAAATTGGAATGCAAAAATTATAGATGTACAACTCTTTTGAGTTGTGCTGGAAAACTGTTCATAACAATTTTGAATAACCGTTTGACAAATTTTATCGAGAATAACAACACATTTTCCAAAAATCAAGCTGGTTTTCGACGAAGTCATTCTACTACAGATAATATATTTGTTTTAAAAAGCAGACCATATATTTGTTCCCCCCCCCCCCCCCCCCCCCCCAACTTCCCGATCCACCTTCCGAGTGGGTTTTGGCGTGCACGCGTGAGTGCCTGGTGGTTTTTTTCTGATTGTACATGCAGGCCGTCTTGATGTGAGTGCGTGCGTGAGTGCGTGCAGGTGTCTGAGAGCGTGGGTGTGTGGTCATGCGTGAGCACGTGTACGCGCGCGGTCCTACGCGGGCGTGCGCGCGCGCGCGCGCGCGCGTGTGTGTGTGTGTGTGTGCGTCTGTGTGTCTATGTGTATGTGTGTCTGTGTTGTTGGTAATGTAAAGCGCTTAGAACCCTGAATTTTAGAGAATAGGCGCTATATAAATTAACATTATTATTATTATTATTAATTGATATTTTCAATAGTCGTAAAAAGCAATTGTTTTGTGTTTTTGTTGATTTCACTAAAGCGTTCGATTCGGTTTGGAGGCAGGGATTATGGCAAACGCTTCTCAAAGAAGGTGTAAATGGAACGATTTTGCAAATAATCACGAATATGTATCAGCAAATAGAATCTTGTATATTAATAAATGGAAGTCAATCTGAATATTTTGGCAGTTTTAGAGGTGTTCCTCAAGGTGAAAATCTTTCACCTTTGCTATTTTCTTTGTATTTGAATGATCTTGAAGTATATCTCACAGATCGTAACTGCGCTTTCTGAAATATTGATTTAAATCATCCTGACTCACATTTATTAAGTTACATTAGTTTACGTTTACTTTTATACGCTGATCATATTGTTATTATTGCAGATTCTTTTTGCGGTTTACAGCGTGCTCTTGATGTATTAAGCGAGTATTGTAGTACATTGAAGCTTAATGTTAATGTGACAAAAACAAAGGGTGTAGTCTTTAATGGACGCAATAATCCCAGGAAAAAAAGTCAGAAACCAGTCTATAGAAATAAAACACACTCTCAAGTATTTAAGTAGAATCTTTAGCAGAACAGGATTTTTTTTATATAAATGTAAGAAGCATTTGTATGACCAAGCGCAGTCTGCAATGTTTTCTTGATTAAAGATGGCAAGATTTCAAAATTTGCCTATAAACATTGTACTGGACTTATACCAGTCAATGGCACTGCCTGTGCTTTTATAAGGCTCTGAAATTTGTGGAGATAGCGATTTAAAGCTAATGGAAAGTTTTCAGCTTCGAGTTTTAAAGCATCTTTTTTCATTTAAGTCGTTCTACCAAAAAAGAACTGATATATGGAGAACTAGGGATGTATCCTGTTTCAGTTCAAGTACATGCACGAATAATAAAATTCTGGTCATCCTTACTTTCTCTACAAACAAACAAACATTCATCTAGATTGTATCAAGTATTATATGATTTATACAGAAATACGGGATGTCCTCATAGAAACAGGATTCGACTGTGTGTGAGACACAAAAGTTATTTTTTTCTGTTCACAGTCTCTGTAGAAATGTTCGTAATTCACTAGAAGACATTTACATATTTGCATGGAATGATGCTTTAGAATCTAGTAATAAGTGATTATTTAACAGAAATTTTAAAACAGAGTTTCGCCGTGAAAAATATATTGAAATCTTACCTGATGTTTATATATACCCACTGATTCGGTTTCGCTGTGGCAATTATAAACTCATGATAGAAATTGGCGTACGATTTGGAATACCTCACGATGAACGATTCTGTCGGGACTGTGACCAGAATGACCTTGGTGATTAATTTCATTTTGTAATGAAATGTAACAAATATAGCGGCATTAGAAATCAGTTTATACCTAGAAAATGTGCATGTACAAAGTCCGCATTTAATTATTGTCATTTGCTTTGTGGTGGTAAGAAAGTGTTGCTAAACTTAGCGAAATTTTTAAAACTTAGTAAAGTTGTGTAACATTACCTTCAGTGTGTTAATTATAGGGATAATTTGGATGTTTAATTTGTTTCATTTCTATTTGATTGATTTGTTTCAAGTCCTCCGTGCCCCCAAAAGGGGTCACAGGATTAAAATCTTTGGATCAGTTGAATCTTTCAATCTTTGAATCTTTGAGAGAGAGAGAGAGAGAGAGAGAGAGAGAGAGAGAGAGAGAGAGAGAGAGTGAGTGAGTGAGTGAGTGGTGTGTGTGTGTGTGTGTGTGTGTGTGTGTGTGTGTGTGTGTGTGTGTGTTTATGTGTGTACATGCGTGCGTGCGTGCATGTGTGTGTGTGTGTGTGTGTGTGTTGTGTGTGTGTGTTGGGGGTGTGTGTGTTGTGTGGCTGTGTGTGCGTGTGTTTGTGTATGGCGTGTGTGTGTGTGTGTGTGTGTGTGTGTGTGTGTGTGTGTGTGTGTGTGTGTGTTCATTTGCGTGTGTGTGTGTGTGTGTGTGTGTGTGTGTGTGTGTGTGTGTGTGTGTCTTCCACACGGTCTACTCTTGTGTGTGTGGGAGCTTGTGTACATCTATGACCCAGAGAGCTATGCCAGCGGGAGCTGTATGCTCCTGGTAGGGCCACCCAAGCTGGACAGGTCGAAGGGTAGAGGTCAGGCTAATGTAGACCAACTCACCCGGAGGTTAAACGGGTTTGTGTAGGGCTTACACCCTTTCTTAGGCAGATGGGGCTCATTAGTCTGGGAAGACAGCCCACCTAAGAGAAGGAAAACTCTGATCTCAAACCTCCACTGCCTTGCGGCTATACCCATTCTTAGGAAAGGCTTCGGGAGTCAACCCTGAGGAAAAATCCGGAGTCGGAGTCCCCAAGGCAGTCCGAGGCTGTATACAACAACGTTCCGGCAACTCCTGCGACGGCACTGGAACCATGTGTATCGGCGTTTGCCTTTCCAATGGACCATTCCAGCGACGTGGAGGGGGGGGGGGGGGGGGGGGGGGGGGTCTGCTGCATGGGTTAACAGCTTGCCCTCCATACTTACTTACCCAGGTCTTTGCGTTCTGGGCAGGTCACTCCAGCTTCGCTTTGCAGCGTCGACAAAACACGGGAAGTAGCAGTCTACCAGTTATAAGACTGTATACTCAATTGGCGTAGAGTCAGACGCCAGGAGCTGCTTCCGACGGTGGGAGAGGTCATCGCATCTCACTGGGCAGCTACCGCCCGCCTTAAGCTGGGCAGTCCCCAGCCAGTAAGGTGCTGGCCCGCCACGGTCCATTAGCCTCACTGGGTGCGTGGGGTTTTGGGTGAAAACCGACAAGCGGATCGATAACTGTGCACCAGGCAACAGAAAAATGGAAACTTCCGCCCTGAAATTGGGTACGTGGAACGTAAGGACAATGGCAGCAGGCTTTTCTGACGACATGCAGGAAGTAAAAGATGTTCGCAAGACAGCCGTCATCGACAGAGAACTGAGCAGACTGCAGATGGACATTGCCGCCCTTCAAGAAACCAGGCTCCCAGAAACAGGATCTGTGAGGGAGAGAGACTTCACCCTGTTCTGGCAGGGCAAACCATCAGACGAGGTCAGAGAACGAGGCGTGGGATTCGCAGTTAGAAACAGATTATTGGAGTCCATAACTCCACCGTAGAAGGAACAGAACGAATCCTGGCTCTCCGACTCCAAACATCATCGGACCAGTCAGTCTAATTAGTGCCCACGCACCAACTTTGGCATCCACAGCAGAAGCAAAATACAAGTTTTATGACGACCTCAGTACTGCTATAAGGAGAATTCCCGACAGAGAATTACTGTTCATCGCAGGCGATTTCAACGCCAGAGTAGCTGACGATCACAACTCCTGGCCCACCTGCTTGGGTCAGTTCAGCACTGGGAAAATGAACGATGGCCAGCGCCTGCTAGAGCTCTGCTGTCATCATGGGTTGTGCGTCAGTAACACCATCTTCAACACGAAGCCTCAGCATCGAGTCTCCTGGAGACACCCTCGATCCAAACACTGGCATCAGCTCGATCTGATCCTCACCAGACGTGTCAACCTTTCCAGCATCAAGATCACTCGCAACTACCAGAGCGCCGATCGTGACACTGACCACTCTTTGGTGTGCAGCAAAGTGAAGCTCCGCACGAGACTACACAGTACAAGAAAGGAGGGCCGGCCTCGCATCGACACCAGCAAAACACGCGATCAAAGAAAAGTGGAAGAGTTTGCACGCGTGTTGGAGGATTCTCTCCATGGCCCACCCACTGCAAATGCCCAAGACCGATGGGAACACTTCAGAGATGCTGGCTACAACGCCGCCATGTCCACCTTTGGCAAAAAGACCAGCAAATCAGCTGATTGGTTCGAAGCCCATTTAGAAGAAATGACACCAGTCATCGAGGCCAAGAGAAACGCCCTGACAGCATACAAATCCAATCCCAGTGAGCAGAAGCTCCAGGTTCTCCGTGCTGCTCGCAGCAAAGTCCAGCAGTGTGCCAGGCAATACGCCAACGATTATTGGCTTCAGCTCTGCTCCCAGATTCAGATCGCAGCTGACACAGGCAACATGAAGGCGATGTATGACGGCATCAAGCAGGCATTGGGCCCAACGCAAAAGAAAACTGCCCCTTTGAAATCAGCTACATGGGAGGTGATTCAGGACAGAGAACAACGGATGGAGCGCTGGGTAGAACACAACACTGAGCTATATTCAAGGGGAAATGTAGTCACAGAAGATGCCCTGAATGCCATAGAGCGCCTACCAGAGCTGGAAGAGTTTGACAGGGAACCAACCATAGACGAACTCAATGAAGCCCTGGACTCTCTTGCCTCTGGCAAGGCACCAGGGAAAGACGGTATTTCCGCCGAAGTACCGAAGTGCTGTAAAGAGACACTCATCACCGAGTTGCATGAAATCCTCTGCCTCTGTTGGAGTGAAGGCGAAGTACCACAAGACATGAGGGATGCTAACGTCGTCACACTGTACAAAAACAAAGGTGACAGAAGCGATTGCAATAATTATCGTGGCATATCCCTCCTTAGTATCGTTGGGAAAGTCTTTGCACGAGTAGTACTGAAGAGGCTCCAAGTACTTGCAGAGCAAGTTTATCCTGAATCGCAGTGCAGTTTCCGTGCCAACAGATCCACTATAGATATGATTTTCTCCCTTAAACAACTTCAGGAGAAATGTAGGTAGCCACTCTTCATTGCCTTCATAGATCTCACAAAGGCTTTCGATCTAGTCAGCAGGGATGGCCTCTTCAAGATCCTCCCCAAGATTGGATGTCCACCCAAACTTCTCAGCATCATCAGATCCTTCCACGAAGACATGAAAGGCACCGTCGTCTTTGACGGCTCAACATCAGCTGCCTTCAGCATACGGAGCGGAGTGAAACAGGGTTGCGTCCTGGCTCCCACCCTGTTTGCAATCTTCTTTGCTGTGATGCTGAAACACGCATTGGTCCTGCAGCTGAAGGTATCTACCACCGAACCAGATCAGACGGAAAGCTCTTCAACCCCCAGACTAAGAGCCAAGACTAAAGTCAAGCTGAGGTGCCTTCGTGACTTCCTCTTTGCAGACGACGCAGCAGTAACCGCCCACTGAGCCGAGGACCTACAGCAGCTCATGCGTCGCTTCCGCGATGCCTGCCAAGACTTCAGGCTTACCATTAGCTTGAAGAAAACACAAGTCATGGGACAGGATATTGACTCTCCCCCAGTCATCAGCATCAATGACCATGAACTGGATGTCGTCCGTGACTTTGTTTATCTGGGCTCAACTATCTCAGACACCCTTTCACTTGACGCAGAGCTCAACAGGCGCATCGGCAAGGCAGCTACCACCATG
>CM065729.1:26310244-26315244 GCA_033310375.1 Conus canariensis | reverse complement strand
CACAAAACCTTACAACAAGGTTTTCACTGAAAATGGAGAGTTATTAGAAGATATGGATGATATTTTATCAACCTGAAAAGTGTAAGAGTCATCACGTCACGAGGAAAAGAGGTCTTCTAAATGCACAGTATTGCCACTGTCATAGCAAAGAACTATGACAAAGAGGTAATCCACATGAGTGTCATAATATCCTTAGGTTTGGGCTGAGATCCCGTATCGCCAGCATTTATAACAAGCCAGCAAGACTCTTGTTTTTTCTTCAGCAAAACCTGAAGGTGAGCTCTCTCTCTCTCTCTCTCTCTCTCTCTCTCTCTCTCCTCTCTCTCTCTCTCTCTCTCCAAAAAATTTCATCCTCCTTGTTGCTTGTTATCTACTCCATACCCACGTCCTCCCACCACCTATTTTTTTTTTACCTCTACACTGCCCCTGCCTCCTGAGAAGAAGCTGCGCAAGATCGCTGAACGCGGCGCTACATGATCAAATCCGGAGTGAAAGACTTTAGAATGAGGTGAGTGGTGACACAGGAGCAAAAACTGTCAGTTTGTGGGGAAAAAAAACAAACAAACAAAAGAAACAAGCGCGACTTCCAAAGATGCACCACCGCTCCTAACCTCTGTTCCAGCCCTCCAGGAAAACGAAAGCAATCAAGAAACCGTTGTATGCGTGGGGTGTATAGCTTTCCCTCTAGGATGGAGAAAAAACAGGAGTAAGGAAATGCATTTGGATTGTAATTGGTCATTTACTTAGAAGATTGTGAACAAAATGGCACATTTGAAAACAAAACAAAACAAACAAATAAACAAACAAACAAACAACAAAAAAAAAACCTTGCATGAAACGCCACTATCTTATATTTTTTCTATGCGCAAGGTTTTTTCTCTCAACAGTTCTTCTAAAGGTTTAGTTACGTCTCTGTCTAAGTGGTCTGGGCAAATCCATTACATTAGCTTCAGTTTAAAACATTCCAGAAATGCGTCGGGATATATAAGAACACACTAGTGTTGCATATAAAAATTAATCATTGTTTGACTCTCACAATAAAGTACACAGATATTATAATCTTAGAATCTTGTAAGCTAAGCGCATATGGTCTATTTTATATCAGCATAAATAAAATGGATACTTGTTTGAATAGAACACGGCAAGTTTCTTGTTGTAGAAACTTATACACACATAAATTGTGGGATGGAAAAATTAAGTCTAGAAGCTCATCCAATCTTCTTATAACTATGGCTGCGGTCTAAACATCTTTCGTTTTTGGTTTTGTTTTCCGTACAAAATTAACAGTGGTGGAACAAAGGGAGAGGTTAGGGTGGATGGCGTTATTTTCCGTATACAGCAGTATTGATGAAATCTGGAGACATCAAATAATGGCTTGAAAAAAGAACACGGAAATGACCCATCTGTAAGAATGTTACATGTGTTATCGACTAACTCAGCATATCCACTATGATTACACACACACACACACACACACACACACACACACACACACACACACACACACACACACACCCTCCTCTCCCTGTCTCTCTCTCTTCCTCTCTGTCTCTGTCTCTGTCTCTCTGTCTGTCTCTTTGTCTGTCTGTCTGTCTGTCTGTCTGTCTGTCTGTCTCTCTCTCTCTCTCTCTCTCTCTCTCTCTCTCTCTCTCTCTCTCTCTGCGTTCCTCAGTGTGTGTCTATGCACGCATACACACATGCTTGCATACACACACACACACACACACACACACACACACACACACACACACACACACACACACACACACACTGCACACATACATACATACATACATACATACATACTTACATATATACATGATGCATACATACATCTATAAAATATACACATACAGCAATGTATGCATACACACATGCATATATGTTAGTGAGTTTCTTCCCCATTGGAGATTGTCTCTCCCTTGGAGACTAAAAGCTTGCTGAAGACTCATTTCGAGAAGCATTTATAATTCCCCATTCACATTCTCAAGCAATATTGTTAGTTAGGCAGAATTATCTACCACTACAGATATGAATGCTTAACCCCCCTCTTTCTTCAATCTAAGACATAAGAGCAAGCTTTGTTTATAATTGAATATTTCTTGCAGTCATTGCAACACCAAGCTGTTCTGTAAGTTGCTGGAATGGTGCTTAGTTACTTATCCTTGGAATTTATTGGTTTATATATATATATATATATAAACCATGAGAAATCCACGTAAAGGTTGTTCTGTACAATTCTTAGCCACTCACAATGCCTGGATTATTGAACAGCAGAGCTGACCACTCAGACTGTTCCATATCTTTTGATCTCCCTTGCATCCTTGAATGGATCCTCAAGCATAGGCTCAACGATTGTCCCCTACATTTTATACTGTTTGAAGAATGCTTTTAGCTTTTCAGCAACTTTGTTCCTCTCCACACTTTTGTTTTGTTCCATTTACTACCCTTCGCTGGCTGCTTTGAGGGCGCTGTTGGATTCTTTTTTGAACCCTTGGTGGTAAGAATACCACAGAATTATGGACTGTGGTGTGTCTCTATTTGACACCAAGAGCACATACACAATCCGCCGTGTCTCCCTGATGAGTCCGAACCAGGGGAGGAAAGGCCTAGGAGCAGGCAATACAAATAAATGTGCCTTCGAGATGGATTACGATGGTTCCCTCAGGCAGCTAGTGAAGGGCGTCTCAAATTTATAATATACTGCCCCCCCCCCCTCCCCCCATTTTCTTCACCTTCAGTTGTTTTTAGTTGTTTATTTTTTAAGTTCAAATTTTAAATCTTTGCCAAGTCATTACTATAAAGACAGACGAATTGTTAATCTGCACTTGTTTCCCCCACATTTTATATACTGTTTGAAGAATGCTTTCAGTTTTCAGCAACTTTTTTCCTCTCCACACTTTGTTTTGTTCCATTTTACTACTCTTCGCTGGCTGCTTTGAGGGCGCTGTTGGGTTTTTTTTTTAACCCTTGGTGGTAAGACCACCACAGAATTATGGACTGTGGTGTGTCTCTATTTGACACCAAGAGCACATACACAATCAGTTGTGTCTCCCCGATGAGTCCGATCCAGCGGACGAAAGGCGAAGGTGCAGGCTATACAAATGAATGTGCCTTCGAGATGGATTACGATGGTTCCCTCAGGCAGCTAGTGAAGGGCGTCTCAAATTTATAATATATTCCCCCCATTTTTTTCATCTTCAGTTCTTTATTTTTTTTTTTTTTTGATTTTTTTTTAAAGTTCAAATCTTTGCCAAGTCATTACTATAAAGACAGAAGAATTGTTAACCTGCACTTGTTTCCCCCCACTACTTAATTGTTCAGCATTATAATATATATATATATATAATATATATATATATATATATACCTATGTACATATATACAAGCATGCATACATATATACAAGCATGCATACATACATACATGCATGCATACACACGTGCATGTGTATATACATGCACGCATGCATACATACATACATACATACGTACATACATACAACAATATATTTCTGTCCATCTCTCTCTATCTCCTCTCTTCTCTCCTCTCTTCTCACACACACACACACACACACACACACACACACACACCTCGCACATACACACACACACACACACACACACACACACACACACGCAAACACATACACACGCACACACGGCTCTATGTATATGTACACATAATCAGGCACTCGCTTGCACGGGCGCATGCGCACAGACACACCACACACACACACACACACACACACACACACACACACACACATACATACACGCGCGCGCGCGCGCGCACGCACCTGCTCACAACTGCCACACACACACGCACACACACACACACACACACACACACGCACCATCGCGCGCGCACACACAACACAACACACACACACACACACACAACACACACACACACACACAATGTCTTTAGTTGAGAACTAAATAGTAACAGAGTACGATCATGAAATCAATATCAGCTGTTTTACGTGCTTTCTAAATACTCGTGTAGTGGGGTAATTGATTCTCAGAGACGTACATTAAAAGGCAGTACTGAAAGAGAGAGAGAGAGAGAGAGAGAGAGAGAGAGAGAGAGTGATGGTGTGTTGTAGGTGTGTGTGTGTGTGTGTGTGTGTAATAAATCATTTTTCTCTTCACCTATCATTTTTTCAATAACTAAAATAAGTGTCTTTGGTTTGGGTCCTGGTACGCCAATGAATAAACTCTGTATTACTCTGGTATGAGGAATGCGCTTAATTAGGTGAGTGCCGGCTGGAACTGGCTCCATGACAGACAACACAAGCCATGCGTTTGGCTGTGGGAAAGAATGAGCTGGTTTCAATTGCAAAGGAATATGCATTTCTGTTAGCTGATGGTCAGTGGTTAGCATAAGCGGCCCATAGTCAACATTTACAGTAATTTTAGAACAGCCTCTCTGCAATGCTTATGTGTTGATATTTGAACCTGAAATTGAACTTACTTGTGTACCCATGCCACGTATATACGTGAATGTAAACGACATGAAGCCAAACAAAAATGATAGATCAAAATTTAGGGTGAAATGTAATTCTTCTCCAATGTATCATTCAAAAAGGAATAGACAAGCTAATTAACAGCATATAGTACGCTTGAATCGCTTTATTGGTGCATATATTTGTAAACGAAAAAACCAAACAAGCAGGGGATGCTGAAATATTCAAAGGCTGTTAATAGAAGTGTGTTTAGTTATTTGCATCGGCCGTTGGAAAGCCTCAGTATGGAGTCTATATCTTCTCTAGGAGTCTTCGCAGTGTTTGCCTTGATATTGTTCAAATATTTCTTTGGTCGGTGATGTTTCTTGCTCTTCCCTTAAGTCTAGATGCGTGGCCACCTACTCGCTTGATGTTTAGATCTACAAGCTGCTCTTTGTTGTACGGTTATGATCTTGTTTGTTGGGCTGATGTTTAAGTGTCTTTTGTCATAGATAATGTATTTGACCAGTCTTCAGCTTCACGTGTTTTGCAT
>CM065729.1:26272744-26305244 GCA_033310375.1 Conus canariensis | reverse complement strand
AAAGGGTATTTGGTCATTTTAACAATGTTGTCAAGCGAAAAGTTGCATGCATGTAAAAGAGGAGATACATAATCAGACAATGAAGTATATGCTTTTTTATTCCGTATCTCTCTAGAAACGTAGGTGCTTTCATCAAGTTCAGAAGTAACTGAGTTAGGGACTGTTCTTGCTCGTGCTGAGTAGCTACAAGCACAGAGCATCCTATGTTCATTTAAAGGCAAAACTCCTGCCTCTCTGTAAGTCATATCAATTGATGCCCATCTTGGAAGCCCCAAAGCAATTTTAAGTGCTAAGGAATCAATACTAGTTAACTTATGTAAATCTGTCTTTGGTGCAGTGAAAAATACTTCTTGACCATAACTTACAATCGAACGAACTGTCCCTAAGGCGACATGGATAAGATTAGATCCATAATTTATTAGAGGGATTCCAGTTAGGACTCGCAGTAACGCAATTTTCTTTCTTGCCTTTTCCACGAGATGATTTATATGTTTACACCAAAATAATTTATAGTGAAAAATAATGCCTAGAAATTTTACTTGCTTACTTGGGAAAATGAAAGAATCACCTATTTGTACTTTTACAGCGTCCCTACCTTCAAAATCGATATTTTTCTTTGTAAATATAATAAAAACCGATTTGTCCGTTGATAAGTTAAAACCGTTTGAATTCAAATAATTAACAAGTTTACTGACCGCAAATTGAAACTGTTCAACAATTTTATTACGCTTGATTTTGTTTTTTGTAAAATTACAATTTACATTTTTCCACATTGCAATATCATCTGCATAAGCAGCTAAAGTTGCCCCTTTCGTGTCAATCTGATTAAGATCATAAAGCATCAGTGAGAAGAGGATTGGAGAAATGACACTTCCTTGAGGGACACCCATGTTAACATATCTTGTACTTGACAGCACACCATTTAGTTTTACTTGTAGCGTTCTTCCAGATAAAAATGATTGTAAAAACATGTGGAAACGACCTTTAATCCCAATTTCATGAGCCTTGGACAATAATTTAAAATGCCAAACAGAATCGTACGCTCTATGAATATCAAAAAACGTGGCTAAAGTAGAGTGTCGCTTAGCCAAGGCTTTTTTGACGTGTGAAGCTAAAAGACTAACATGATCAGTGACACCCCTCCCTTTTCTGAAACCAGCTTGAAATATTGGCAAAATCCCATTCTTTTCAAGGAAATGTTCTAATCTGAATTTCATTATCCTCTCAAAAAGTTTTCCAATGTGAGGAGTCAAAGAAATGGGTCGAAAATTAGAAGATTTTCTTTTTGATTTTCCTTGTTTATGGATAGGTACAACTGTTGCTTTCTTCCAAGCCATTGGCAGCTTTCCAGAATTCCAGCATAATTGGAAGAACTCTAATAATTTTTTCAAAAAGCATTGTGGAAAATGCTTTATCATGTTGTAAGAAATGGGATCAAATCCTGTCGCAATTTTACCAGATTTTAGACGGCGAAGTGAGTACAGAAGCTCCTCCATTGTTAGATTTTTATTAATATATAACGTGTTGTCATTGTCATGTGGTTCAATGTTTCTCCCTTCGTTTTCAATAGTTCTTCTTCGTTCTTGCTCTTCTCTAGGCAGATGTTCAGTCTGACTCATTGCTGCGAAAGTGTCAGCAAATAATTCAACTTTCTCCTCGTTTGTTTTATAGATTTTATCGTTTTCAATCAAAACAGGATCTGGGAGATGAAAAGAACCTTTAGATTTTCTAATTTCTTTCCAAAGTAAAGCGCTATCGTTTGGGTGTTTGGAACAGTTGATGACTAAGTTTTTGTAATATTGCTGCTTTGCAAAAGCAACAACTTTGTTACTATTGGTGTTAGCTTTTTTGTATTCAGCGTGTAACTGTTCCACTCTACTTTTAGGCTGCGTATGACGGCTTATCATCCAGCTTTTGAAGGCCTTAGTTTTCGCACCCACGGCGACTTCACACGCAATATTCCACCAAGGGTTTGACGCTTTCTTTGGATGATTCTTTAATTTGACTTTTGGGATTGCAGAATCTGCAGCCTTAAGTATAAGTTTTCTTAATTCAAAATAACAATTTTCCAAACCTTTCTCTAACACTGTATTTTGATTGAAATTTAGAAAAGACGAACCTGCTGTCAAAATGTGATTGAAAAGCGCCCAATTAGCCTTATCTTCATTATATTTAGTGCATTCAGAATTGTAGATTGTTTTTTTCAGGGCTCACTAGAAGTTGGATTTCAATAGGGAGATGATCACTGCCTAACGGTATTTGATGAACCTGCCAAGTACACAAAGGGTTTATGTCTGGGGAAACTAAAGACAAATCTATCGATGAGCAACGCTGATCTGATCGATCAGCAATTCTTGTTATAGAGCCGTCATTTAAAATGGTTAAGTTGGCGTTGATTATTGTACTGGCAAGGTATTCGTTGTTGTTAACAATATTATTGGGATTTTCGGACCACAAAGCGTGGTGGGAATTAAAATCGCCAAGAATAACCCATTGTCTAGAGCAGTCTAAATCCATTATCCAGTCAGCTTCACCTTTAGACACTCCATCCGGATAATAACAGTTCAAAATGTTGAAATATTTACCATCAACCTTAATTTCTATACAGCAAGAATATAAACTTTTATCTATTGAAGAACACGGTGTTTTGCATGGTTGATACATAAGATTGCAAGCTACATATGTAGCAACTTTTATTTTAACGTTGGCTTTTACCTCATCTATAACAGGTGGGTAGAAGAATCCGTTTAACTTGGGTAAGTCGGAAATGAAATGAGGCAGGGAACAGTAAACGATAAACAGTAAACAAGTTGGGTATTTTTTGCTCCCATAAAAAACCTAACACAGAGTAACTTTTATTCAAGACTGGCACAGCCTTTTAAACTTGAATAAAGTCAGACAAATACATAGACGAACAATCTAATAGTGGGGGAAAAAACAAGCGCAGGCCAACAACTGAACTATCTTCATAGTAATGACTTGGCAAAGATTTGGACTTAAGGAGGGGGGGGGGGGGGGGGGGTAATTTGAAGATGGAGAAACTGGGAACATGAAATTAAGAAAATATGTTACAGATATGAAAACTCTTCACTAGCTGCATAAGGGAACCATTGCAACCTCTTTTGAAGGCAGATATATTTGTATTGCCTGCTCCGAGGCCTTTCGTCCGCTGGGTCGGACTCATCAGGGAGACACGGCTGGTTGTGTCTGCGCTCCTGGCGTCAAATAGAGACACACCACAGTCCATAATACTGTGGTGTTCTCACCACCAAGAGTGCAAAAAAGAATCCAATAGCACTCCCAAAGCAGCCAGCGAAGAGTAGTAAATGAAACCAAACGAAAGTGTGGGGAGGAAAAAAGTTGCTGAAAAACTAAAGACATGCAAACAGTATAAAATAAAGGGGACAATCTTTGAGCCTACGCTTGAGGATCCACCCAAAGATGCAAGGGAGATCAAAAGACAAACACACAGACGGACAGAAACAAATACAAATAACCTCAATTTAATCAAAACAAAAATCGGAAATGAAATGAGGCAGGGAACAGTAAACGATAAACAGTAAACAAGTTGGGTATTTTTTGCTCCCATAAGAAAACCTAACACAGAGTAACTTTTATTCAAGACTGGCACAGCCTTTTAAACTTGAATAAAGTCAGACAAATACATAGACGAACAATCTAATAGTGGGGGAAAAAACAAGCGCAGGCCAACAACTGAACTATCTTCATAGTAATGACTTGGCAAAGATTTGGACTTAAGGAGGGGGGGGGGGGTAATTTGAAGATGGAGAAACTGGGAACATGAAATTAAGAAAATATGTTACAGATATGAAAACTCTTCACTAGCTGCATAAGGGAACCATCGCAACCTCTTTTGAAGGCAGATATATTTGTATTGCCTGCTCCGAGGCCTTTCGTCCGCTGGGTCGGACTCATCAGGGAGACACGGCTGGTTGTGTCTGCGCTCCTGGCGTCAAATAGAGACACACCACAGTCCATAATACTGTGATGTTCTCACCACCACGAGTGCAAAAAAGAATCCAATAGCACTCCCAAAGCAGCCAGCGAAGAGTAGTAAATGAAACCAAACGAAAGTGTGGGGAGGAAAAAAGTTGCTGAAAAACTAAAGACATGCAAACAGTATAAAATAAAGGGGACAATCTTTGAGCCTACGCTTGAGGATCCACCCAAAGATGCAAGGGAGATCAAAAGACAAACACACAGACGGACAGAAACAAATACAAATAACCTCAATTTAATCAAAACAAAAATCGGAAATGAAATGAGGCAGGGAACAGTAAACGATAAACAGTAAACAAGTTGGGTATTTTTTGCTCCCATAAGAAAACCTAACACAGAGTAACTTTTATTCAAGACTGGCACAGCCTTTTAAACTTGAATAAAGTCAGACAAATACATAGACGAACAATCTAATAGTGGGGGAAAAAACAAGCGCAGGCCAACAACTGAGGTCAAAAGAGGTTGCGATGGTTCCCTTATGCAGCTAGTGAAGAGTTTTCATATCTGTAACATATTTTCTTAATTTCATGTTCCCAGTTTCTCCATCTTCAAATTACCCCCCCCCCCCCCCCCTCCTTAAGTCCAAATCTTTGCCAAGTCATTACTATGAAGATAGTTCAGTTGTTGGCCTGCGCTTGTTTTTTCCCCCACTATTAGATTGTTCGTCTATGTATTTGTCTGACTTTATTCAAGTTTAAAAGGCTGTGCCAGTCTTGAATAAAAGTTACTCTGTGTTAGGTTTTCTTATGGGAGCAAAAAATACCCAACTTGTTTACTGTTTATCGTTTACTGTTCCCTGCCTCATTTCATTTCCGATTTTTGTTTTGATTAAATTGAGGTTATTTGTATTTGTTTCTGTCCGTCTGTGTGTTTGTCTTTTGATCTCCCTTGCATCTTTGGGTGGATCCTCAAGCGTAGGCTCAAAGATTGTCCCCTTTATTTTATACTGTTTGCATGTCTTTAGTTTTTCAGCAACTTTTTTCCTCCCCACACTTTCGTTTGGTTTCATTTACTACTCTTCGCTGGCTGCTTTGGGAGTGCTATTGGATTCTTTTTTGCACTCTTGGTGGTGAGAACACCACAGTATTATGGACTGTGGTGTGTCTCTATTTGACGCCAGGAGCGCAGACACAACCAGCCGTGTCTCCCTGATGAGTCCGACCCAGCGGACGAAAGGCCTCGGAGCAGGCAATACAAATATATCTGCCTTCAAAAGAGGTTGCGATGGTTCCCTTATGCAGCTAGTGAAGAGTTTTCATATCTGTAACATATTTTCTTAATTTCATGTTCCCAGTTTCTCCATCTTCAAATTACCCCCCCCCCCCCCCCCCTCCTTAAGTCCAAATCTTTGCCAAGTCATTACTATGAAGATAGTTCAGTTGTTGGCCTGCGCTTGTTTTTTCCCCCACTATTAGATTGTTCGTCTATGTATTTGTCTGACTTTATTCAAGTTTAAAAGGCTGTGCCAGTCTTGAATAAAAGTTACTCTGTGTTAGGTTTTCTTATGGGAGCAAAAAATACCCAACTTGTTTACTGTTTATCGTTTACTGTTCCCTGCCTCATTTCATTTCCGATTTTTGTTTTGATTAAATTGAGGTTATTTGTATTTGTTTCTGTCCGTCTGTGTGTTTGTCTTTTGATCTCCCTTGCATCTTTGGGTGGATCCTCAAGCGTAGGCTCAAAGATTGTCCCCTTTATTTTATACTGTTTGCATGTCTTTAGTTTTTCAGCAACTTTTTTCCTCCCCACACTTTCGTTTGGTTTCATTTACTACTCTTCGCTGGCTGCTTTGGGAGTGCTATTGGATTCTTTTTTGCACTCTTGGTGGTGAGAACACCACAGTATTATGGACTGTGGTGTGTCTCTATTTGACGCCAGGAGCGCAGACACAACCAGCCGTGTCTCCCTGATGAGTCCGACCCAGCGGACGAAAGGCCTCGGAGCAGGCAATACAAATATATCTGCCTTCAAAAGAGGTTGCGATGGTTCCCTTATGCAGCTAGTGAAGAGTTTTCATATCTGTAACATATTTTCTTAATTTCATGTTCCCAGTTTCTCCATCTTCAAATTACCCCCCCCCCCCCCCCCCTCCTTAAGTCCAAATCTTTGCCAAGTCATTACTATGAAGATAGTTCAGTTGTTGGCCTGCGCTTGTTTTTTCCCCCACTATTAGATTGTTCGTCTATGTATTTGTCTGACTTTATTCAAGTTTAAAAGGCTGTGCCAGTCTTGAATAAAAGTTACTCTGTGTTAGGTTTTCTTATGGGAGCAAAAAATACCCAACTTGTTTACTGTTTATCGTTTACTGTTCCCTGCCTCATTTCATTTCCGATTTTTGTTTTGATTAAATTGAGGTTATTTGTATTTGTTTCTGTCCATCTGTGTGTTTGTCTTTTGATCTCCCTTGCATCTTTGGGTGGATCCTCAAGCGTAGGCTCAAAGATTGTCCCCTTTATTTTATACTGTTTGCATGTCTTTAGTTTTTCAGCAACTTTTTTCCTCCCCACACTTTCGTTTGGTTTCATTTACTACTCTTCGCTGGCTGCTTTGGGAGTGCTATTGGATTCTTTTTTGCACTCTTGGTGGTGAGAACACCACAGTATTATGGACTGTGGTGTGTCTCTATTTGACGCCAGGAGCGCAGACACAACCAGCCGTGTCTCCCTGATGAGTCCGACCCAGCGGACGAAAGGCCTCGGAGCAGGCAATACAAATATATCTGCCTTCAAAAGAGGTTGCGATGGTTCCCTTATGCAGCTAGTGAAGAGTTTTCATATCTGTAACATATTTTCTTAATTTCATGTTCCCAGTTTCTCCATCTTCAAATTACCCCCCCCCCCCCCCCCCCCTCCTTAAGTCCAAATCTTTGCCAAGTCATTACTATGAAGATAGTTCAGTTGTTGGCCTGCGCTTGTTTTTTTCCCCCACTATTAGATTGTTCGTCTATGTATTTGTCTGACTTTATTCAAGTTTAAAAGGCTGTGCCAGTCTTGAATAAAAGTTACTCTGTGTTAGGTCTTCTTATGGGAGCAAAAAATACCCAACTTGTTTACTGTTTATCGTTTACTGTTCCCTGCCTCATTTCATTTCCGATTTTTGTTTTGATTAAATTGAGGTTATTTGTATTTGTTTCTGTCCGTCTGTGTGTTTGTCTTTTGATCTCCCTTGCATCTTTGGGTGGATCCTCAAGCGTAGGCTCAAGATTGTCCCCCTTTATTTTATACTGTTTGCATGTCTTTAGTTTTTCAGCAACTTTTTTCCTCCCCACACTTTCGTTTGGTTTCATTTACTACTCTTCGCTGGCTGCTTTGGGAGTGCTATTGGATTCTTTTTTGCACTCTTGGTGGTGAGAACACCACAGTATTATGGACTGTGGTGTGTCTCTATTTGACGCCAGGAGCGCAGACACAACCAGCCGTGTCTCCCTGATGAGTCCGACCCAGCGGACGAAAGGCCTCGGAGCAGGCAATACAAATATATCTGCCTTCAAAAGAGGTTGCGATGGTTCCCTTATGCAGCTAGTGAAGAGTTTTCATATCTGTAACATATTTTCTTAATTTCATGTTCCCAGTTTCTCCATCTTCAAATTACCCCCCCCCCCCCTCCTTAAGTCCAAATCTTTGCCAAGTCATTACTATGAAGATAGTTCAGTTGTTGGCCTGCGCTTGTTTTTTTCCCCCACTTTTAGATTGTTCGTCTATGTATTTGTCTGACTTTATTCAAGTTTAAAAGGCTGTGCCAGTCTTGAATAAAAGTTACTCTGTGTTAGGTTTTCTTATGGGAGAAAAAAATACCCAACTTGTTTACTGTTTGGGTAAGTCATTTTTGTGGCAATTCAATGACTGAAGCACAACTACGTCAAAAGAACGCTTCTGCAAAAAATTTTCCAAATATACAAAATTGCACTTACTTCTACAATTCAATTGTAGAAACGAGCAAATACCAGTAGGTTTGACTTGTTCAGGCCTCATACACATCATGTTATTCGTAAGGAAAAGGACTATAACTGAGAATCCAGCAACAGAGAACACCAAAAACGGATAACGTTTGACAGAACTTCTCTTTGTACGTTCATTTGGAGTTCAGACAGGCATTGGACAGAATTGTTTTCAATTCAATGATTGACGAAGTCATGACAGAAATTTTTGTTAGGATGGTCAGACATTTCACTGAGAGATTTTCAAGATACATTAAAATCTTTTCAAGATCAAAATTTACAGATTGTTTTTTGAACGAACTTGAAGAGTCAGACTTTTCTTTAAGAGAAGTTGGCACAGATGTTTTCGAAATTTTTGATGTCTGTCCTATACTTGTCTGATTTGTGACAGCAATACTAGTTTGATTTGAACTATTAGTATGAGTTGGTAAAATACGTGTGCCCCAGATTGAAGGGGGGCTAGAATCCAAAGAAGTGGGCAGCGGGTTTTGTTGATTAGCCTTCATCATTCCTTGACTCAGAACCGAGGAATAAGACTTGATGTGGTGATTAGCTTTAATTGAATTATCGTTTCCCGGCACCCTGGGGTCTTCTTTTAATTCCTGCACCTTTACCTCTCCTTTGCTCTTTTGAACTGTGATTTGTCTGAGAGCCTCAGAATATGGCATGTGGTTGGAAGACTTTAGCTTACCGGCCAAAACACGTAATTTATATTCCGGGCATCCAAGGTAAGAGGCTGAATGATCTCCAGAACAGTTTATACAATGTTTGGCCCTGGTACACGATTCCAAGACATGGTCATTGTGACCACATCTTCCACAAGTCGGCTTAGCCCGACACGCAGACTTTGTGTGCCCCAGTCTGTTGCACCTAGTACAACGATAGACAGGTGGTACAAAAGGATCAACAGAGAAACACTGGAACCCAATACATATTTCTTTTGGCAGTGTTGATGTAGAGAAAGTGATTTTTATGGCTTTTGATTCACTTCCATCTTTATTGGGAAGTCTTTTAACAGAAGAAACATGACTCAGTTCTTTCTTAATGTCAGAAAGACTGATGTCAAGAGGAATTGGCTTTACCACACCTTCGGTGAAAACCTCAGGTACAGAACATTTTATTAAAATTCCTGACAAATTGGTTGTTTTTTGTAGTCGATTTTGTTGATCGGCGGAAGTACAACCGATCAACCACCTGCCTGAGGAGAGCTGTTTCTGACCGGCTATGGGTCCAATGGAGTTGACCCAAAGCTTTTTGCTCAAAATGCCCAGACCACTCAGTGTGGCAGATCCTTTCTTCGTATCTTCCAGAAGTACTGGAAAGCACACACACACACACACACACACACACACACACACACACACACACACACACACACACACACACACATTCACACACACACACACACACACACACACACACACACACACACACACACACACACACACATGCATAGACAGATGGGTTCAATTAAATTCGTTCACACCTTGTGACCATATAGATAGTGACATAGGTATAGCAGACACCCGTGCCATTAAAAAAACAAACAAACAAAACATCCACAACATATTCTTATATGTGGTCATAATACTTCATTAATTACTTCAGTCCGTTCTGTGTCTTTTTTTTTCCTTTTTGTATTCCCAGTTCTTATAGAACAGGGAGTACTTTAGAATGGGAACGAAGAAATGATGTGTGTGTGTGTGTGTGTGTGTGTGTGTGTGTGTGTGTGTGTGTGTGTGTGTGTGTGTGTGTGTGTGTGGTGAAAATGTGTACCACTTGCTCCAGACAAAACTACTGGGCCGATGATTCTGAAAATTTGTAGGTATGTTCATTATGGATCACGAATGATGTCCAATGTTTTAGTTTACCGTCACATCCGTTACTAACGGCTGTAACGGCCTGTAACAGTTTTTCTTCTTTATGGAATATCTCAGAAAGTACTTGGCCGATCTTTGTAAAAATTAGCAGGTATGTTCATTATGGGTCACGGATGATGACCGATGTTTTAGTTTACAGTTATAGCCGTTACTAACGGCTGTAACGGCCTGTAACTTTTTTTTATAGAATATCTCAGAAAGTACTTGGCCGATCTGTCTGAAAATGTGTAAGCATGTTCATTATGGGTCACGAGTAATGCCCGATGTTTTAGTTTACCGATATAGCCGTTACTAACGGCTGTAACAGCCTGTACCGGTTTTTCTTCTTCATGGAATATCTAAGAAAGTACTTCGCCGATCTTTGTGAAAATTAGCAGGTGTGTTCAAATGGGTCGCGGATGATGCCCTATGTTTTAGTTTACCGTTATAGTTACTAACGGCTATAACAGCCAATAACGGTTTTTCTTCTTTATGGGATATCTCAGAAAGCACTTTGTCGATCTTTCTGAACATGTGAAGGTTTGTTCATTATGTGTCACGGACGATACCCGATATTTAAGTTTACTGTTATAGCCGTTACTAATGGCTATAACTGGCCATAGCGGTTTTTCTTCTTTATGGAATATCTCAGAAATTACGTGGCCGATCTTTCTAAAAATTTGTAGGTATGTTCATAATGGGCGACGGATGATGCCCGACGTTTAGTTTACCGCTATAGCCGTGCTGACGGCTATAACGGCCGATAACTTTTTTTTCTCTTTTTTATGGAATGTCTAAGAAAGTACTTGGCCGATCTTTCTACAAATTTGTAGGTATGTGCATTATTGGTCACGGATGATGCGCGATGTTTTCGTTTACCGTTATAGCCGTTACTAACGGCTATAACGGCCCATAACGGTTTTTCTTCTTTATGGAATATCTCAGAAAATACTTGGCTGATCTTTCTGAAAATTTGTAGTATGTTCATTATGGGTCAAGGATGATGCTCGATGTTTACCGTTCTAGCCGTTACTAACAGCTATAACGTCCCATAACCGTTCTTCTTCTTTATGTAATATCTTAGAAAGTACGTGGCCGATATTTCTGAAAATTTGTAGGTATGTTCATTATGGGTCATGGATGATGGCTGATGTTTAAGTGTACCGTTATAGCTGTTACTAGCGGCCCATAATGGCTTTCTTCTTTATGGAAAGTTTCCGAAAGTACTTGGCCGATCTTTCTGAAAATTTGTAAGTATGTTCATTATAGGTCACAGATGATGGCCGATGTTTACCAGAATAGCCATTACTAACAGCTACACCAGCCCAAGACGGTTTTTCCTCTTTATGGAATATCTCCCGAGTATTCAGGATAAACTGGGAGTACGTTTATATGTTTTGCATCTTATTTTTGTTTTATTTTGTTTTTTGCTCAGGTTTGTTTACACATAACTAGTAAATTTCATTTTATTTTCACGCACATACACTCACATACACGGAATTATGGGTGGAAGGTGTAGAAGGCAGTGTACTTTTTTACCGCTAGTTTCCATCTGACTGGATTATCAGTGGAGTTTTAGTTTTTTTTGTACTCCCAGTTCTTATAGACCAGGGAGTAGTTTACAATGGGAACGAAGAAATGTTGTCTGTGTGTGTGTCTGTCTGTCTGTCCGTCTATAGTCAAAATGTGTCCCACTGGCTGCAGACAAAAACTACTGGGCCGATCTTTCTGAAAATTTGTAGGTATCTTCATTATGGGTCACGGATGATGCCCGATGTTTCGTTTTGCCGTCATAGCCGTTACTAACGGCTACAACAGCCCATAATGGTTTTTCTTCTTTATGGAATATCTCAGAAAGTACTCGACCGATCTTCCTGAAAAATTGTAGGAATGTTCATTATGGGTCATGGATGATGCCCAATGTTTTAGTTTACTGTTAAAGCCGTTAGTAACGAGGCCCATAACGGTTTTCTTCTTTATGGGATATCTCAGAAAGTGCTTTCCGATCTTTCTGAAAATGTGTAGGTATGTTCATTATGGGTCACGGATGATGCCCTATGTTTTATTGTTACCGTTATAGCGGTTACTATTGGCTGTAACGGCCCATGACGGTTTTTCTTCTTTATGGAATATCTGAGAAAGCACTTGTCCGATCTTTCTGAAAATGTGTAGGTATGTTCATTATGGGTCACAGATGGCGGCCGATGTTTACCAGAATAGCCGTTACTAACGGCTATAACGGCCCAAAACGTTTTTACCTGTTTATGGAATATGTCACGCGTATTCAAGATACACTGGGAGTACGTTTATATGCTTTGCATCTTGTTTTTTCTCTCGGGTAGCTGGTGAAGTTGCAGCACCAGCACTCCAAAGGGACTTTGATATCAGTCAGCATTGATTTAAGGTGGTGGGATGAATAGCTCTCATCTCCTCTGAAATGCTATGCGTAACTGACAACAGGAAATATGGGAATCATGATGGCATTAATGCACTTCGCAAAAAAGCATGCTGAAAAAACGTTGATGATGATCATGATGATGATGATGATGAGGAGGAGGAGGAGGAGGAGGAGGACAATGATGGTGAATGTGATGGTGAATATGTATTCCCCATTTACCTACTCAAGCACATACTGTTAGTTAGGCAGAATTATCTTCCACTGCAGATATGAAAGCTTATCTCCCCTATTTGTTTTCAATCTAAGACATAAGAGCATCCTTTGTTTATAATTCAATATTTCTTGCAGTCATTGCAACACCAAGCTGCTCTGAAAATTGCTGGAATGGTGCTAAGTTACTTACCTTTGAAATCTATTTGTTCATTACAGCTCAGTCCCTTTCGGGTTCATTCCAAGAACTGGCCCTTGGCACGTCTGTCTTAAGATATTATCTTTTTTTTATATTTTCTACTTTTCACAAGAAAATGTAGCTTATTTTGTTGTTTCATTTCCTTTTGCTTCTTAGGTGGGACCTTTTGGTGGGTTTTCTGAAAATTCAACAAACATACTATGGTATTGCACACCATTTTCTGGGTTAGCATTCTGCCTAAAACCTAGCAAGCAGAGGAGTCAAGCTAGGACTTTCCGAGGTCACTGAGGAGAAACAATCAGGTGTTGAAATACCGGTATCTGACCAGGAGTTATGATATGTTAGTGAGTTTCCTCCACTTTTGGAAATTGTCTCCCCCTTGGAGACTATAAGCTTGCTAAAGGCTCATTTTGAGAAGCATTTATTATTCCCTATTCACCCAATCAAGCATATACTGTTATTTAGGCAGATTTATCTTCCACTGCAAACATGAAAACTTATCTCCCTCCCCCCATATGTGTGTGTGTGTGTGTGTGTGTGTGTGTGTGTGTGTGTGTGTGTGTGTGTGTGTGTGTGGTCACCCTTGAGCATAGTCTTTAGAGTCAGGGAAGGAAGCAACAGACTTATTGTTCTCCTTCACTGTTCAGCAATTCATATTTACGTGTGCCTCTTTCTGTACACAGAAGCTACGTTGGCACCTATTCTTTATTTATTTATTTATTTATTTATTTATTTTGTTTTTGTTTTTCCTGTCAATTCCTATGAAGATGATCTGTGTACTAGCTACTAGGAAGAAGGAACTACACGTAAATTACCACATACATCTTTTCCTGTTGTAGATAATTTCATATCGATCCCCCCCCTCCCCCGCCCCCTTGAAACATTAATGAAGGAAGGGGACCAGGGGTATTATAATGATTCTAGACAACACTGAATTTGTAGTTGAATGTCCGCACGTTAGGAGCACACTGACGCGCAACAAATAACACCATTCCCACTACATATCTTAATGTCTATCGTTCTGGTGGTGTAATGCGGTGTACAATGGATTCCCTTAACTTTCTAGAAATGGTAATCCCCGACTGTCATACTGGCCTAACTGTATGCGAGCGTGGATGTTACATCTGAATGTATTTGTTCATTACCGTCAATTACGAGCGAACAATTGTAGAAATCACCAGCCATATGGCATCAATCACGCGCAACAGTCTAGAGGTATGGAAATCCTTCTAACACATCGTGTTTTACGTCAGTCTGTCCCTCAGATCTCCACCCTCCTGTCCACTCTGCAGGGTGGACTTTGATGGGGATTTACAGCAGAGCGTGTGCTCTTACTATGCAAGTGTACAGCTTTTCAGAACAGCAAAGATGTTTTTGTTTGATTTTTGACTGTCAGCGTCCCATTAACTTGTGGCCAGCCGCGATCGCTGCTCTCATGTTCCCTGTCTAGAATGGGAGTGAAAGAGAGAGAGAGAGAGAGAGAGAGAGAGAGAGAGAGAGAGAGAGAGAGAGAGAGAGAGAGACAGACAGACAGACAGACAGACAGACAGACTGACTGACTGACTGACTAACTGACTGACTCAGCCCTGGTGTGGCCCTTTGCGGTCGGCTGGGCTATAAGCAACATTACCTGACTGACTGACTCAGGCTGGTGCATTTAAAAAGAACAAAACAATGAACAAAACAAAAACAAACAAAACAAAAAAACAGTAAACAAGTTGGGTATTTTTTGCTCCCATAAGAAAACCTAACACAGAGTAACTTTTATTCAAGACTGGCACAGCCTTTTAAACTTGAATAAAGTCAGACAAATACATAGACGAACAATCTAATAGTGGGGGAAAAAACAAGCGCAGGCCAACAACTGAAAAAAACGATGGATATTTCACTGTACTGAACTGGCATCTACTTCATCGTCATGTCTTTATTTCGTTGGCTTTTTTTTTCAGACTAGCTCCTGTCTAGTTGCAAAGTGAGACGACTGCAGGCGGAAATCTAACTAAATCTTAGACAAATGTTAGCGACCCGTGCAAGATAGGCGTTGAATCACTTTTCTTCACTCAATCTAATGCCTATCTTGGTACGCAGTGATTGAAGATAAGTGATTGCTCGTTCATTTTCGTTGCCCAAATTGTTTTGTGTCTTGCCTGAAGAAGACCCCTGAGGTTGAAACACGTCGTGTTTGCTCTTGTGATTCTTTTGTCCACGTTTTTACTTGGCGGTTTGACTGTTGCTGTCTTCTTGCATCCGGTTTTGTTTGTCGCCTGGCCGGCTGTTTTTAAATCCAAATATTTATTATTATGAAATACCATGCAAAGTTTGTGTCTGCAGGGTGGTATCCTAGATTTTATTCAAAGTGTGATTTAAGTAGATGCTTACCAGGCAGACAACATGGGTATTCGATTGAACAGGATATCTTTTACTTTAAAATTAGCTTTTCGGGAGTATCTCTCTCTCTCTCTCTCTCTCTCTCTCTCTCTCTCTCTCTCTCTCTCTCTCTCTCTCTCTCTCTCTCTCTCTCTCTCCTTTTCCTCCTCCTCTCTTAACTCTACCCTCTTTCCTCGTGCCCTATTCCTCGAACTCAACTCAACCTCTCTCCCACTGTCCCTCTGTCAACTTCAATCACCACTTTGGCTTCACAAGGGGAGTGTTGCGCATGTTAATGTCTGTACTGTTTTTATTTTTTTGTCGCTGAGGAAGGTATGTTGCCGAAAATTTCTTGTCCTGTTTTGTGTCGTTTATTAAAACCGCGTTACGTCACACTTTGTTTTGTGTGCTCTTCTGCTTTTTCGTCTGGTTTCGGTAACGCTGCAGTTTGTTTCATTTGCCTTTCCTACATACTAGTTATAGTGACAAAGAACCACCTCCAATTTACCACTACATTGCAGCACCAACAACGAAATCAGCAACATCAACAATCACAACAGCTACAACAACATCGACAATCTGCTTACATGACAGACACATTGTCCACAAGGTCAAGTTGCCCACGCATAATTTACCATATCAGCATTAACAACACGTTGTCCACCCGTCAGTCACACGGTCAAACCAAATTCTACAGACAGATCGGTTTCTGTGATAACAAACATACAACCCTACGCACACATGTGTCGCAAAGTTAGCAAAAAACGTTACTCCATGCGTATGTCTGTCTCAACGTATTAACAACAATACCAATATGTCCACACAACCGTTACATCGTAAACACGATATCACCTTGTCGACATATTTCACCATGATCACGAACAGTGTCCATTACACTATTCTTCTTACGGATGTGTTATAAAATAAACAAACATTCAACCTCTTCAACAGCATCGATTGTAGCCATAGTTTACACCACTTTCCTCAGAACAGCACACCACAACCCCCCACCCACCCACCCCCATACACACACAAAAGCGCGTGCGCCCCCCCCCCCTTCCCCTCACACACACACACACACACACACACACACACACACACACACACACACACACACGCACGCACGCACGCACGCACGCACGCACGCACGCACGCACACACACACACACACAGATGCGTGCGCGCGCGCGAGCACACACACACACACACACACACACACACACACACACACACACACACACACACACACACACACACACACACACACAGATAGACAGAGACGAAGACACGACACGAAACATTTTATTCCAGTGGTCCAAGCCCCCTTAGAAGGGTTGTATGTACACAGAAAATAAACAAAATCTTTTATATTTCGGCAGAACGAAAGAAAACAGAAAGACTTACTACTTATTTCATTATCTACACTATTAATTAAAAATCAATTTAGGAAAAGGTAGTCTCTCTTGCTTTAAAAGCTTTCTACAAGTAAATGCGGAAGTTTTTCACAGTTTGTTCACTAAATGAGGATAACAACAGATTAAGATGGAAAGCACTTGCTATTCTGTAATATTTTGGAGCGATCAACTGTTTTCTTACTATATCGTAAAATGGACAACATAAAACAAAATGAACTTCGTTTTCTTCGATATTCTTATAGAATGGACATACCAGATCATTAAGAGTAGGGTTCCTGTATCTATAGTAATGAATAGAAAGGTCTGACACACCAAAACGTAACAATGACATTGTATGTTTTAGGTGCCTCTCCATATCAAATTGTAAGTATTTTGGAGTACAGTTCACGTGATAATCACAACAATTATATACATTGAATAACGCTCACTGTTGCCCACATTATCCTGCCAGTTTTGCCATCTACAGTCAGTAAGTCGCTGCTTAAACAAACTAAAACAATTCATGTACACCTCCAACACCTTGGTTCAACCATACATATCGAAAGCCATACTGAAACAGACATGATCTTACATTTGTCGCCCAGTTCTTTTTGCTTCTCTGATCTAAATATAACAGCATTAAATAGGCCTTCTTTGGTAGCCTATGTTCATCCATCTGTACTTAACTTGAACCAGCAGCGAATACATCGAACAATAGAGTTAATGGTTATTGGAAATCTGCCTAATTCATTAAACACAAGATCATTAATTTGGTGTTCGCAAATCAACAGACAAAAATTTCTAAGGACCATTACACAGTATTGTGCCGCTTTTTCCATCTCCCATATTTAAGAACCATACTGTATTATGGCTGTATCTGAGCATCAAAAAGTTTTAGAAAAAACAAAAAATCAACAGAATGATTATTGCACTGACGTTACCTCTGCAATTTACTTAAAAGTGCCCATGCTGCCTTGCTAGCAATATCCCAACATGCCAAAGTACTTGTTGAAAAATAAACACCTCGATACTTATACGCGTTCATTACAGGCATCATATTGGCATGATATACCCATCTCTTTCTCATACCCAGATAACCACATTTTTTTTCTGAAAACAACAATATTACTCTTATTCATATTCACCTTTAAACAAAGTGAAGAGGATGCTCTCTGTAAACTATTTAATCGTGTTTGCAAACCGACGATAGTCTAGGAAAGTACAGTATCGTCAGCCAGCAAAAGGATAAAGAATTCAAGCAAACCGAACAAAAAACAAACAAACAAACTAACTAACACCATGTCTGCCATTATCATTTACCTCTATAGCCAACCATTTATAAACAATGAAAACACAGTTGTGCTACGTACGTCTCCCCGCTTCACCCCAGATGAGCAGAATAGTAAGAGTAGCACCACGTCTAATACGAGCCTTCACACTGATATACATAATTTCAACACAACGAAAAAGTTTTCCTTTAATTCTATTTTTCAACAACACTGTCCAAAATAGGTTTCTATTAATAGTATGAAAACATATCTCAAAATCAATAAAGGCAACATAAAGCTGTCGATTATTAGAAATTGTTTTTGAACGTATGCCTGTAGTGTAAACAAATGATCTATGGTGGAGTAACCAGCTTTAAAACCCAGCCTGATATTCTCCTGTAGTACTATGTTCCGTTACCCAGGCCTGCAAGCGATTTTTAATAAGTATACCATATACTGTACGGCTTGTATTGCACAAACGTATACCACGATAGTTCACCGGATTATTGGCATTGTCTTTCTTATAAAGGGGCAAAATAATCGATTCAGTCCAACCATCTGGGTAGAGTTCTTTCTCAAAAAGAACATTCAAATATTTGACAAAGAAAGGAACAACGAATGGACACGCACTTTTAAATATTTTGCCAATAATAGCGTCGGGTCCTGCAGATTTTGGGGATTTAAGTTTTCTTAATGCAAGCACAACTTCATCTTGAAAAAATTGGTCTAAAAAGAAATCATCATCATCATCATCATCATCATCATTATCATCATCATCATCATCATCTATACCATTATCGATATCCTTCTTTTCCGGAGAAGTAACATCATCATATTTCTTTCTTTCCAGCAGCATTTTATAATGTTTAAACCAACCATCTACTGTGATTTTGTTTTGGACAAATTTGATGGATAGTTTCCAAAAAATATGTATGACTATTTATAGAAGCCATCAGTTTATCAATCATTGAACGATTGTTTTACTTATAGAATAACATATTCTTGTATTCCCTTCTGGCTACACAGAAAGCATATCTATCGCTTTCTTGCTGAGAATAACGTGACGCCTCTACTTTCAAAGAACGACGCAATTTCTTTTGCAATTTTCGCATCTGTTTCCTTTTGTTTGGTCAATGCGTATCACACCAGTCTTGATGTCGCTTTCTTCCACTCACGCATACTCTTTTTTCATGCACGCAGCCATCTCTTTCAAATATTTTTTCCAGGGCTACACTGACATCAATATTAGCGGAGTGAGTAGCATCGTCTAACATCATATGCATACGTTCACTGTATGCTATATCATTAACCTGTTGAATACAATAAGGATTCCAAACAAACTTTTCAATGAACACATTCTTATTTCCAGGCATTAATATCTATATTGTTTTCTTTTGGGAAAGAAATAAACAATGTCACAGGCATATAATGTGTTTCCGTACTGTCTAAAACTTTTAATTCACAAGTATCACACATGTAAGCAAGAAGATCACCAGATACATATTAAAAAAGATCTATGACACTGCATCCAAAATTACAAATGTACATGCAGCGTCCTTCAAGGTTGCCGTAACACATACCATTCATAATGCACATGTTTAACGCAGTACACATGTTTAGCAAGGACTTATCAAATCCATTCATAACATAATCGTGTATATGTAATGAAATAATTGCAAAATCTCTTTTAGAATGTGGACAATAAAGATCATTTTCTACAGACACAGGCTGCGAGATGTTAGAAGTACGACCGTTAAGTTCATCAGAAAGAAGCACAAAATAGTTATAATGTACAAGGGCATTATCAAATAAACAGTTTTCCAACAAGGCAATACCATTCCCATCCACTTCCAGATAGTTATAATACCGAGCACCCTTGGGTGGTACGTACGCACAGACAGACAACACATCCTTTTCCACGCCAAACAGGTTCATGTTAATGACGAACAACAGAAAGTTTCCAACGTTCACTTTGATCTGCTTCACCAAAGACATCAACTATTTTTTGATGAGACAAACGACACCAACGGAAGGCCTCCCAGCATTTGATAGCTTCTTAGCTGGTTGGCAAAAAGCCCTGTATCCTGTAAACATATCCGAATCAATACTGTCAACAAACGTTTCGACCAAGCAAACAAAATGAAAAGATGACACACAAAGAAAAACAAAATCGTTATCATTTTTTTTTTATACATCAAACCATTCGCATTCCAATGCATAAATAAAAAAACCGTTCTGGTGATTTCCTTGATATGAAGAATAATTATTACTCGAAACAGAATTGTCAACGGAATTCACAGACAAAGTCCCGCCATCGCTATCATCTGATAAAATCGGTGTCCCAAATTACGATTCAGTGAATTCAGTATAAAGGTGATCCAATCTGACACCTCTCGCCCCACCCCCAAAAACATCCTGCGACTCATTCTCCGATTAACGAGAACGCGCCGCATCACCCGCATGATCCGAAACCACCAACCCGAACTTTCATGCATACATCTGCATCCCCCACAACGTGACATCCCCTTATGACCAACAAAGTAGACTGATTTGCCAGCATTCTGTGCATCACATGAAGGCGCTATATTCATGCCTACTTAACAACCTGCCGAAGCACGATCAAACACAGAAATCTCACAAAGACAAGGAACTCACTATTATCTGAACCATTCACAGTATCACACATAGAAACAACATCGCCATTGAGATTCGAACACGAATCATCGGTAAAGTGAAGCACATCGTTATCACACAAAACCATGTCAGTGCCACACACAGTAGCAACAATGCTACAGTGGTTCGAACCCAACTATCATTGCTGAAACTATGTCATTATCACACACAGTAAAAACATCGATACAGGGGTTCAAACGCGAATGATGATAACCTCAAACCATGTCAGTATCACATACAGCAACAAGATCGCTACCAGAGTTCAAAGGCCAGTCATTACTAGCTGAAAGCATACCAAGTTTACACACAGTAATAACATTGCTAGTGAAATTCAAACACGGATTGTTATAATCTGAACCTATGACAGTGTCACACACAGTGAAAATGTTGCTACATGGATACGAACGCCTATCATTTTCATCTGAAGAATTCTTAGTATCAAACACAGCAACAAGAGCGCCAATCTGGAATCACATCAGCATCACCCTCAGTTGCAGGAACAGTGCAGGGGTTCGAACACCGATCAGCATAATCTGCAGCCTTATTAGTATTATACACAGTAAAAATATTGGTATCAGGGTTCAAACACCAGTCGTAATAATACGACACCATCGCTGCATCATTTACTGTAGCAACGTCGCCGAAAGAATTCGAACGTACATCATCATTATAACCTGAAACCATGTCAGTATCAAAGCTAATTATGATATCGCCAAGGGGGTTCGAACACGAATCATTACTGCCTGTAAGCTTTGAGTACTACGCATAGTAAATCACCACTACAGGGGTTCGAACACGAATCATAACTACCTGTAAGCTTGTGAGTACCACGCATAATAACATCACCACTACAGGGGTTCGAACCCGAATCATCATTACCTGTGACCTTGTCTATACCACACACAGGGACATCACCATTACAGCGGTTCGAACACAAATCATGTTCATTCTGACCCTGCGAGTATCACATACAGTAGTATCACAACTACAGGGTCTCGAACACGAATCATTTTTACCTGTGACCTTGTGGGTACCAGACATAGTAATATCACCACTGCCGGGGTTCAAACACAAATCATTATTACATGTGACCTTGTGTGTACCACACATAGTAGCATTACCACTGCAGGGGTTCAAACACGAATCATTATTACCTGCGACCATATGAGTGCCACACGCAGTAACTTCACCACTGCAGGGGTTTAAACAAAAATCATTATTACCTGTGACCATGTGAGTACTACACACAGTAACATCACCACACACAGTAGCATCATCACTACAGCGGTTCAAACACGAATCATTACATGTGACCATGTGAGTACCACACGTAGTAAAATCTCCACTACAAGCGTTCAAAAGCCAAATATCACTATCTGCAATCATTCCAGCATCATGCACAGCCATGGTATTGCCACAGGCGACCGAACGCCAATTACAACTACAGCAAATCGTTCCGCATCGCACAAAACATCCATAGTACCATAGACGCCAGAGCGACAACCATCAGCACCGGCAACCATGTCAGAATCACAAGCAGGATCATCACCACCATAGGAGTTTGAGTGCGAATCCTGACAAACAATACACTATAAGGAAAGTTTTGAAAAGGTTGCATGTGTTTTTGTATGCTGACATAAAGCTTGATGCAGTTCATAAATGGGGTGGCCACACCACTAATCCCCTCCCCCTTCCCCCACCAAACTCTCCCTATTTGCAGAAAGAAAGAACTTCTTCCCATCCACAAGAAGATGATCAGGCACCACAGTTACTCTCTGTCAATCATTTCTCTTAGTTTTCATAAGTGCTGACATAAGTTCTTCCGAATTTCCCTTACCCCTCTGGAAAAAAAAATCAACGACAAAAATATTACTTACCTTCAATTTTTGCTTTGGCGTGAGAATGTTTATTTTGTCTTTATAAAAGGTGCACCTCACAATCACATGGTAGTTGGCTTTTCCATTTACCTGATAAACCCTATCAAACTCAACATCATTTGCCAACTCATTCTTTCAATGTCATCTCTAGGTGCCTATTTGTTTCATTTTGCAGTTTGTCACTACCATAAAATAGGAGATTATTTTCATCTTGATCTGCCCTCCAAATTGTCAGCATGTCTCTCTACATTTTTCACCCGTTCCCTCAATGCATTAATGTCCGCTCTCAATGTCTTATTTTCGTTTTGCAAAGTACTGATTTTATCTTTCAGCTCCTCAACCTCCTCATGTAACTCTCCCACTTTGTCCTGAATCAGTCACATGTCTTATTTCACCTCACCCAGCTTCTTGTTCATTGAACTGTCCATTATATTCAACTTGGTCATCACATCAGCAAAAAGACAGTTCGTTGGTAATACCCAGCTTGGATTGTCGTGTGACTGCTTTTACGTTACCTTGATTCTTGTCAGTGGCAGAGGGGAGAGGACGAGGGTTCAGCTCGACATCACCTGCTCGGATCAACAGCAAACTTCCCAAAACAGGTGAGACAGAGCAAAATCCAGAAGAAAAAAAAAACCAGTTTACTCGATTCCGCAAGGACATCCTTCTGATCATGATCGCTTCACAGCGCAAGGCTCTTTTTGTCATGAAGGCGATGTAGGTCCATAGAAATAAACCACATACGGGCCGAAAATCAGTTGCGCTGGCAGGCCTGACAGCACGCGCGATAGTTACCCATGCACAAGAAGTCTACCGGTCAGTCAGAGCTCCACAAAAACACGTCTTACCTCGACGAGCGCTTCTCACACACGCAGAGAGAGAGAGAGAGAGAGAGAGAGAGAGAGAGAGAGAGAGAGAGAGAGAACAATGAACAGCAATGAGCAAAATTTAATGACAGGTCATTCTGCCCATGTCATCAGGAAGTATGGAAATGGGGAAAGGCAATGAAAAAAAAAACTAAAACAAAAGTGAAAGGCAACAAGCATATCTTCAAGTAAAATCAAACATCATACAAGAAGTGGTTTCTAGTGCCAAAGGCTCTGGACAAATACACAGCAAGATTTTTACATATTCTGACAGCTTACAGTAATAAGGTCAGTCTGAATGCAGTTAGATGACTGTGGTAGTTGGCTGGGATATTTCCTTTTGCTCCATAAAGAATGATATTCATTACACACGAGTATAATGTGCAGTTCAAATTTGTCATTACCCGCACAAAATGGACAGTCAGTATTTATTCTTTTATTTGCAAATATACATTTATGAATTTTTAGTTGTGAAACTCCAAGTCTAATTCTTGTCAAGTACTTTCTAAGAGATGGATTTCTTATTCTAGACAAATAATCTGGAACATAGAGTTGTCGAAACGAAGAGTAGAACTGAAATCTCTCCTTTAAGTTAATAGCAGACTCTAGATCTTCTAAATAACAAACAACAAGTCTTTGTTTAAAGCCATGCACAAAACAGTTAACACATTCCACCCCCTTGATTTTCCCACACGAATCCAAAACCGTATTTATATAATGCCAATATATATTACTTACTCAGTTAGTGTCGCCCTTATAATACAGTCTATATAACATTTCATAGGATTTTCTTGGGATACGGTTATCGTCCTGAAGGGTTTATTCAAACCAATATTTTATACATTTTATAAAAGTCTATATAACGGGAATCTGCCACTTTCGGAACATACAAATGCATTCAAAAGACGTTTCCTGTGCTCTTTCATACTATGGTTTGCAGTTAAACCCCAAACTTCAGCACCATGTGTTAAAATTGATTGGATCAGGATAGGAAAAAAAAGGAAGAAAAGTTTTGGATTGTTTTCGCCTAGAGACCACAAACATTTCAAAATAATAAAAACACATTTTTTTTGCTTTGAGCGCCCTGTCTTCCAAAGAATATGTAAAAGTTGAACAGTAGAAAGAATCACACCTAAGTATCTATACTCATTCACAATTTGTAATTGTATAACATTGTAAAACCATTTTGCTCGTGAAGCAACATACCCCTTGAAGAAATATTGTAATTTTTGATATTTCCTCACTCACAATCAGTCCTAGTCTATTGGCAGTGTTAATCAATATATCTAGCCGGTTTTGAAGACCAGTTACGGTATGGGAAAGAAGAACATCGTCAGCAAAATGCATAATAAGAATATGAGCAATGTCTGGGGATACGCTTATTCCATGTTTTACACATAATGCAACGTCATTGGCGAGTTCATTTATGAATAGCGAAAATAAAAAGGGACTACAGTTGTCACCTTGTTTCAAACCACGAGCACAGGTAAAGGCTTCAGTAATATTGTTTGCCCGAACTCTAGCTTGCACTACTTTGTGCATACTTTTGCCCAGCACACCATTTTTATTCAGTACTAAGCACAATTTATTTTTGTTTACTAAATCGACGGCTTTTTTGGAAGTCAATGAATGGTGTATAGAGCTTTTCTGCCAGAAGAAAACGTTTCTGTAGAAGTGATACTAAAGTAAATATGAGGTCACTGTGCTACATCTCTTCCTAAATCCGGTCTGTGACTCACTAGTTACATTATATTCTTCAACCCAGTCTGTAAGACGTTTGTTCAGGATAGAGGTGTGTAATTTACCACTTATATTTAACAATGACATGCCTCAGTAACTGTCCAGAGGTTTAGCATTACCTTTTTATGCAGATGATGTGTAATTGCTTCTGACCAGGTGAGTGGAAATGTTCCGGAATCAAATAGTTTATTGAAACATCTGGTCAAAAAAAAAAAAAAAACTAATGGAGGAGCATACTTGTAAAATGCACAGCTATATCCATCAGTCCCAGCAGCTTTACCATTCCGAAGTGATCTTAATGCATTTCTAACCTCTAATGATGCTATTTCCGAATCTAGGGTGCAAGTATCTAAATCACAGCTGAAACAAATGTCACTGTTAATAATGTTGGCCATCTGAATATTTAAAGGTACAAAGCGATCGCCAGTTCCAACCTATAGTTCGTTTCCTTGTTCAAAATCATTATAAACTTACGAAAAGTGGTTGTGCCATTCTTCGCCTTGTGCTTCCGCACATACCTTTGACTTAATAGTCCCCCAGAATTTCTTGGAATTATTTTCATTTATCTCAAGAGTAGCCAGTGTGCGTATTTTATCTTTCATTTGTTTTCTAACGAGCAAATCTTTTTTGTTCTCTTCAGTTATTAGTGTAAGTAAGCCTCAATTCTTCGACTTGTGTTGCGTTGTTACAATGTGTACTTTTTTTTTCAAGGACTGCAATAATTTTGATCTTGCATCTGGACATTCACTATCGAACCAGGAATTGTAATTCTTTTCACCTATAACAGTTTGTTTTTGTTGTTGTTTTCATGCACTGGCCTGCAAGAGTCATATATTCGTAAAATGTATTCAGTGCCAGATTACCATCAACAGTCATCGGAATTACAGCTTCATTCAAAATATCTTGTATCCCCTGTGACTTGAAGGCCTGATAATATTACTCTAAAAGATTCTTACTCCAAATGAACCTTTCAGTGACACGTGCTACAGGTTTATTTTAAATGTATTTTACATTTAGTTATAATTGAAATTTTAATTCAATAGGTAAATGTTTAGATTCTGCAATATTAAGGACTCTCATGCTTAGAGCAGGTTCAAAAATACATCTTGAAATAAAACTAATAATATATGATCTTTGACCCATCATGTGCTATCTGTCTATCTATCTATCTATCTATCTATGCATCTATCTATTTATCTCTCTCTCTCTCTCTCTCTCTCTCTCTCTCTCTCTCTCTCTCTATATATATATATATATATATATATATATATATATATATCATGAACAATATAAAAATGTCCTTAAAAAATCTGAAAATGCTCAACCCCTTGGGGAGCAACATCTGTTAACAATTTTTTTTTTAAATGAAGTATAAAAATCTACAAGCTCGTTTCAAGCCTTGATATCATCAGGATATCCTGATGATAGCAAGGCTTGAAACAAGCTTGTAGAAGTATAAAAATCTACAAGCTCGTTTCAAGCCTTGATATCATCAGGATATCCTGATGATAGCAAGGCTTGAAACAAGCTTGTAGATTTTTATACTTCATTTAAAAAAGAAATTAACAAACACACACACACACACACACACACACACACACACACACACACACACACACACACACACACACACGCACACACATACACACACACACACACACACACACACACACACACAATAAGTACAAAAATAAACGCAGGCACACCAACCACACACTCTTCATGTTTTTCTTAAAAGCTTTCGCCTTTTATTTAGGCTTCGTCAGCATCTGCAACAAAAACAGTCATGTATATGCACACTCCCACCCACCCAACCACACACAACACGCACAACCAACAAACACCCCCCTCCTCACCCCCCCCCCCCCACACACACACACACACACACACTCACAACATACTATATCATATTATCATGGCTCCCCCAGGTTTATCTGTAAAAGTTGAGCCCATTCACAGTATATACATCTCCACCCCCTCACTCACCCACTCATAGGTTACCCACTCTATCCTTATTTTCACATATATTAAAGTACCCCCCCCCCCCACACACACACACACCAACGTGGGGTGTGCATGGTGGAGGGGGGCATGAGGAAATCCTTAGATAATCTGACATTCTCCCCTAAAACTTTCATTTTCTAAATAGGAGGGAGTGGAAGGAAAGATTTTGCTTCAGTTATGAAAACGAGAATTCAGTTCTGAGTGGGTAGAGGGGTAGAGGAGTTGAGATGGTCCCTATCACTTGCTGGGAGGGGGGGGGGGTGGAGGGGAGGAGGGGTGGAGGAGGGGGGAGTATGATAGAGTGTATTATATTATAAAAAATCTAAGATGACTCCAGATGGGATGTATAGGATTTTTTAAAATACATTTTACATTATTATTAGAACATTGATAATATTTTGTGCCTACTGTAATTCTAAAATATCTTTTTTTTTAAAAAGTACTAAGGAAAACTTTCTTAATTACCGTTGGTTTGAGGCACACACCCCCTCCCCCCCCTCACCCCCCCCCCCCCCCTCACCCCTCCCCCCGGTTGTTCCTTCCTCACTTGCCCTTTTCCCTTCTCTTCCAACCATGATCCCAGTTAGGGTTAAATTGGTTGTGGTGAAGGTGAATGAGTTTTTGGGTGTGGAGTGTGGGGTGAGGTGTGGGTGAGTATGTGTGTGTGGGTATGTGGGAGGGGTGTGTGTGTGTGTGTGTGTGTGTGCGCGCGCGCGGCGTGTGTGTGTGTGTGTGTGTGTGTGTGCGTGTGTGTGTGAGGTGTGAGTGGGTGCGTGTGTTATAGAGAAAGAGATCAAGAGAGAGAGAGAGAGAGAGAGAGAGAGAGTATGTGTTTGTATGTTCGTTTACCTGATTAAAGTGTGGGCTAAAAAGAAGATAGGTTGAAGTGAACTGTGTTAACAAAAAACTTGTTTTTAGCTCACAACAATGTAATAAGCAGTGGATGGTTGTCTTCAGCACCAGTGTGTAATGTGAAACAAGATGTACTGGTAAGTTTTTAACACTGAAATGCTTCAACTCCGTTTTATTGGTAGTTTTTAATATAACATTCTTAAAAGTAATATAGGTATAGTATATTATTATTTAGGATGGCAGTTTGCATTGTGTAAGATGTGAGTGGAGTTGTGCTAATGGTTTAGCTTAACCCCTTTACTGTTATTGTGTGGCAGCTTCTATGACTTCCCGTGTGCCATTGCTGATGTTTTGCGGGTTCTCGTTACCATATAATTTTAACCTATAACTCCAAATTATTTAGAAAATGAAAGTTTTAGGGCGGAATGTCAGATCATCTAAGGATTTCCTCATGCCCCCCCCCCCCCCCCCCCCACCATGCACACCTCACGTTGGGGGTGGGGGTGGGGTGTGGTAGGGGTACTTTTATATATGTGAAAATAAGGATAGAGTGGGTAGCCTATGAGTGGGTGAGTGAGGGGGTGGAGAGGTATATACTGTGAATGGGCTCAACTTTTAGAGTTAAACCTGGGGGAGCCATGATAATATGATATAGTATGTTGTGAGTGTGTGTGGGGGGGGGGGGGAGGGGGGGGTTGTTTGTTGGTCGTGCGTGTGTGTGTGATTGGGTGGGTGGGAGTGTGCATATGCATGACTGTTTGTGTTGCAGATGCTGACGAAGCCTAAATAAAAGGCGAAAGCTTTTAAGAAAAACATGAGGAGTGTGTGGTTGGTGTGCCTGCGTCTATTTTTGTACCCGTTGACTGGCCAGTTTCTGGATCAGCAGTGCACCCACACATCATTGAGTGGTGTCTCTGCTTATCGACTGAGGTGACACCATTTAACATTGTTAATGATAATTCTTCACATAATTCTAATAAAAACGTCCAAATTCATTCATCATTTTATCTTTGGAATTAATAAGATATATTTCCTCTACTTCAGTATTGTTCTCATCATTAGTCCAAACATTAGTGTAAGGGAGAGTAATTTCCCTAGCATTTGATTTACCTGTCCTGGCAGTGAAATCCCCCATAATAATGAAGGGCGATTTATCATATTGTTAAAAGATATCGAGAAGACAGTGTTCAAGCATACAATGTTCCATTTTCTAGTTCTGTATTTAAAAAAAAAAAACGGACTTCATGCTGGGGGGAACAGAAATACTTGACAGTATAGTGTCAGTAGATAAGCCAGTAAACTGTTTAGAAAGTTTCACAGCAACAAAAATATCACATTCTAATGGAATGCGTTCAGCAAATGTAGACATTGCCTATTTTTACCATAAGAAGAACACCGCCAGATAGACAGGATGACACAGCATCAAATAATTTCAATCCAAGTGATACAAAATTTCAAAAGTAGGAGAAAGATATGAAGGGAAATTGGTCGCAAAAGTTTCTGACAACATACGATGTCATATTTACAAAAGAACAACCGTATATCAGGCTGGTATACAGTGCTTAAGCCCTCCACATTGTATGGAACAAAACAACTTCAACTGTTCTCAGCACTAGTATCATTGAGGAGGCCTGATACAACCCTAGATATAGTGACAAGGGTAGGGCCGCATCCCTAAGTGTCTACAGATTGACTTCTGTCAGCCTGTGATGACTCTGTTTCGATGCGTGGGAAACAGTCTGTGACCTGCTTTTGTTTGAGAGTGGTTTTATCGTGTGCCATTTTTGTATTTGCATGTCCATTTGCCATCTGTGTTTTGCTGCATGTTTGTCTGCCATTGTGTTTTGAGTGTTTCTAATATCATAGAACAGTTCTGTTGTCCTGGTATTACAGGAAGAAGGGCTATAGTTAAACAGTTCATCTCTTCACATCTGCCGTCAGACTTTCCAAGAGACTGACTCTCTACTTCATCTTCGCCAGACCATGTGCCCACCAGACGTTTCACCAAGGTGGTGCTGTCGGCTGCCTTGGCTTCACTGGCGGGTGAGGTGGCTGAGGATGGGCGTGGCGGAGAAGGGGTATGGGCAGCCAGTCTGCATCAGGTCCATCAGGAATTGGTTGCTGGCCGGAGGGGGAGGGGGAGAGGGGCATCACAAGAACGGTCAGTGCTGCTGCAGAATGCACTATGCACAGCACATGACCGGCCATTGGGCCCAACTGGTTTGCATCAGAACCTGGTGCAGCATCACCAGTCATCAGACAATAATTATGTCTGTGGGTCACGTTCATGATGGTGCCGGGAATCCACAGGTAGACGTTCTCCAGCCTTCCAAGAGTTGGGTCTGTGCATATGGTCCTCATCTTTGGTGTCTGGTGTGACATGGGTCTGACGCCCCATTAATTGACCCTCACTCTGGCTGTGAGGCGTGGAGTACGCTGTGGCTGTGAAAGATGGGAAGGAGCTGTCCTAAGAACATTCACAGGGGCTGCGTGGCCTGTACTCACGGGCTTCTGACGGCATTCTCGTTCCACATGGTACTCGTCACGTGTTCTGTATGTCTATAATATGCGGATGTCATCCTGTGTTGAATGATCACGGAGCGGTGGGAACGCATCCATGCCTGCAGTCCATGGGAGGATGTCCTTATTAGAGGATGGCAGCGGCTTCCGTTGGGGCTGTGGGTGGGTGGAGTCCATGTAGATAGGATATGGCACTGGGCCACGCAAAGAATGAACACACAAACAGATAGACAGATAGATATGCAGATATAGATAAACAGACAGACAAACAGACAGACAGACAGATAGAGAGAGAGATAGAAAGAGATAGACAGTCAGATAGATAGATGGTTAGATAATATATATATATAGTCAAACAAATAAACAAACAGAAATATAAACAAACTAGCTAGCTAACTAACTAACTAAATAATTGAAAAGGTAAATCAAGAATTAGAAAACAAAATTTAATTAATTGATTAATTAATCAATCAATCAATCAATCAATCAATCAATAATTAATTAATTAAATAAAAAATGCAAATGTTACTTAAGTTTATGTTATCCCAAAAGTGACGAATGATTGACAGCTTTACTTTCAACACAACGAAATGTAGAAACCTTCGCTGACCTGCGCAAAAATATAGGAAAGACGCATATGACAAAGAAGATGGAATTGTAGACCAACATCATGGTCAATGTCACTTCTCCTGTTGATACACTGCTACTGGAGGAGGTGCCAGCCCTCCATGCTGCTGCCTGACGGAGTTTGATTAAAGTCACTACTGTTGTCACCACCATCACTATGACCGACATCAGTGGAAACCCAAGACCGAATACAAAGGCATCAAGAAAATCAATGGCTTTCTGGTGATCTCGGTAAAACTGACCTGAAAAAAAAAAAAACTTGTTCATCCTTGTTAAAACACTAAAACAGCGTCTCAGAAGTGAAGAAATATAATTGTTTTCAGCAAAAAGAGAAATAATTGCTTTGTACATTAATCTCATGAGCCATCTTGTCACTTTGAGATCATGTCTATGTTTCATAGAATCAGTCCAATGGTCAATATGTATCGAAACAAAGAAACAAACAAACTGTAATCCTAACTGAAGACTGACTGGGAGTTTTGAGTCACGATATTTAAAGGGTCTACTACCAAACTTTTAAAAACATCAATGAAGATCAAACGGAATCCATGAAGAATAGCTATGTAAGGGATATTAGGTTGCTACTGGATGCATATGCAAACATGTATTACGAAGTGAGGCGACTGCAGGCGGATGTCTAAACAAATTTCGAGAAGTATTTATAAGGCTCTGCCGGAAAATGTAGACAAACGAAACACAAGACAAACACCACTTCTTTCGATGTCTTAGGTCTTCCTCAGACAAGATGCACAACACTCAAGACAACGAACATAAACGAGCAACAGCTTATCTTCGTTTAATTCGGCACCAGATCGGCGCTGAATGAAAACGAGGCTGCCAGGAAGGAGACAACGTGAGTCGACGTAGTAATGATGATGACGATAATACTTATAGCAAAAATGATAATGATAAAAATATTGAAAGAAATAATAGAGAGGATTAGTGTATGTGTGTGTGTGCGTGCGTGCGTGCGTGCGTGCGTGCGTGCGTGCGTGTGTGTGTGCGTGTGTGTGTGTGTGTGTGTGTGTGTGTGTGTGTGAGAGAGAGAGAGAGAGAGAGAGAGAGAGAGACGAGAGAGAGAGAGAGAGAGAGAGAGAGAGAGAGAGCTAATGACAAAATCATGAATTTTAATGATAATTGGCAATAGAAGTTGTAGTATCGGAGAAAAGGAGGGATAGCCGGTTGAAGGCGATGACGGTGGTAATGGTAATGGTATTTATGGTAATATCAATACAAACACTGGCATTGATAATAACTATAACAATGATGTTAACAATAGTTTCAGTAATGTAACGATAGTACTGATGATAAAAGTAATGTTAAACAACATAATTAAAGAAATACCAATGATAGTAATGCTAATTATAGGACTAATATTAATTTTAAAAAAAGAGAAGGGGGAAGACAAAGGAGGCGTACAAGAGGAAGGACGGGAAGAGAAAAGAGAAGAAGGAAGACGCACATTATGACTATAGATGGAATCTAATGGGTATATTAATGATTATAATAGATAATATTGATATTTTTCAAAACAATCATGATTGTAACCAGGTAGTAATGAGAGTGATGCTATAGAAGGCTGGGAAGGTGGTAGGTTGGAATGTCAGAAATAGTGTAAAGAGTAATGATATCATTGATAATAACAACAAATATACTATTTGTAACAGACTTATAATTAATTACCTTTTG
>CM065729.1:26265244-26267744 GCA_033310375.1 Conus canariensis | reverse complement strand
CAGTTGCAAGATGTCCTTTCAGCACCCTTCTCTTTTGTGTTGCTTTTCTTTTTGTTAGATGAATCAATTATGTTTTTGAGGTTAGGCATACATGAGTATGATAGTTTAATGGTGTTTTTGTTGAATTTTTTGGACAGTTTGTGTTCTTTTGGAAATGATGTAGCCAAGATTTTGAAGAATTCTTTTCCTACATTTGTTTTTACTTGTCCATCGTATGGTGGGTTGTACCATATGATCTTTCTTTTCCTATTTTTCTTATTTCTGTTCGTGTTATTGTCTGGACTGTATTGTAGTTTGTAATTGTAACCACTTTTTTGTAATGCTTCTTGATATTCTGTTGCTGCATCATTGAATGCGTTTTCATTGCATGCCAGGTTGGATAGTCTCTTGTTTATACCATTGGGTATTGTTTTTAGTATAGATGGTGGGTGGTTGCTTTTGATGTTTACGTAGATTGGTATGTCATTGGGTTTTTAAAGATTTTACATAATTCTTTGTTCTTGTTTTCAGGTTCTTGGATTATTGTTTAATGCAGCGAGGCCGTCATCTCTGTATAAACCGACCTGTTTTCCAAGTTGTTTTTGGATGTTGGATAGCATGAATAGTCCGACTAGTTCACATGTTTCGGCACCATCATACGATCCCATGGTTACATCAAATATGGAGTTTTTGCTCGTTTTTTTAATCCAAGTTTCATTTCTGCTATGGAGTAAAGTTTTCTTGGTGTGGAAAATAATCTCCATTTCTGACTTTGTTATTTTTGTGTATCTATTGGCAAATTTCAAAGCTTTGTTGGGTAGTCCTTCATCTATGGATGGGTAGAAGTCTACTATGTCAAATGTAATGTACAAACCATACAACAAACCCAATGACATACCAATCTACGTAAACATCAAAAGCAACCACCCACCATCTATACTAAAAACAATACCCAATGGTATAAACAAGAGACTATCCAACCTGTCATGCAATGAAAACGCATTCAATGATGCAGCAACAGAATATCAAGAAGCATTACAAAAAAGTGGTTACAATTACAAACTACAATACAGTCCAGACAATAACACGAACAGAAATAAGAAAAATAGGAAAAGAAAGATCATATGGTACAACCCACCATACGATGGACAAGTAAAAACAAATGTAGGAAAAGAATTCTTCAAAATCTTGGCTACATCATTTCCAAGAGAACACAAACTGTCCAAAAAAATCAACAAAAGCACCATTAAACTATCATACTCATGTATGCCTAACCTCAAAAACATAATTGATTCATCTAACAAAAAGAAAAGCAACACAAAAGAGAAGGGTGCTGAAAGGACATCTTGCAACTGCATTAAAAAAAAGAACAGTGCCCCCTAAGCAACAAATGTCTTCACAGCAACATTGTATACCAAGCTACGGTAACATCAGAAAATGAAAAAGAAACATATATAGGGATGACTGAAAACACTTTCAAAACCAGATACGCAAACCACAAACAGTCATTCAAAAATGAAAAATACAAAACTCTGACAGAGCTGAGTAAATACATCTGGAGACTCAAAGATAAAGAAATAGACTACAACATATCATGGAAAATCATAAAAAGAGCAACACCATACAACAATATTTCAAAAAGATGCAATCTATGTTCAACAGAAAAATGGTTGATATTATGTAAACCACACTTAGCAACTCTGAACACAAAAGTAGAAATTGTAAACAATTGCAGGCACAAGTGGAAATCTTTGCTAGCACATTCCATCTGAACAGGCCCCAATAAGAACCACAGGCCGCACGTGCAGCAAATGAGATCCGCCTGCACACACAGAGTTGAAATCAAGTCCCGCACGCCATAAAAGATCGTTTGCGTGCCCCCCCAAAGATATCCTGATGATAGCAAGGCTTGAAACAAGCTTGTAGATTTTTATACTTCATTTAAAAAAAATATTTTTAACAGATGTTGCTCCCAAGGGGTTGAGCATTTTCAGATTTTTAAGGACACTTGTATATTGTTCTTGATATATATATATATATATATATATATATATATATATATATATATGAATGCATAGATATATTTATATCTTTCTTCTAAATTGTATTATATATATATATATATATATATATATATGAATGCATAGATATATTTATATCTTTCTTCTAAATTGTATTATATATATATATATATATATATATATATATTGTGTGTGTGTGTGTGTGTGTGTGTGTGTGTGTGTGTGTGTGTGTGTGTGGTCATCCTTGATCTTATTCTTTAGGGTCCAAGAAGGAAGCAACAGCCTTCTTGCTCTCCTGCACTCTTTAGTAGATCATATCTACGTGCGCTTTGTTTACGTACACACAAGCTGCTTTTTCACCTTTTCTGTATTTGTTATTTCTGTCGATTCTTATGTTGATGATCTGTCTACCAGGTATTAGGAAGAAAGAACTATCCTCAAATTTCCACAGAAATCGTTTCCTGAAGTAGATGATTTCATCTCGACGTCCCCGCTCCATA
>CM065729.1:26250244-26260244 GCA_033310375.1 Conus canariensis | reverse complement strand
AGTAGGGGTGTGTGTGTGTGTGTGTGTGTGTGTGGTGCGTGCGTGCGTGCGTGCGGCGTGCGTGCGTGCGGGGCGTGTGTGTGTGTGATTATGTGTGTGTCGTGAATGATGTGAGTGTTAGTGTGTGTGTGTGTGTGTGTGTGTGTGTGTGTGTGTGTGGTGTGCTCAAAGGGACTTGCTATAATATATATTATTAATAGATATAAACTAATATTAACACACACAACACACACACACACACATATGTGTGTGCGTGTGTATGTGTGTGTGTGTGTGTGTGTGTGTGTGTGGGGTGTGTGTCAAAGGGACTTGCTTATAATTAATTTCATCTACAAGGAAAACACTTTTTATCTGAACACCTAATAGATGTTTACGACAGAGATCCATGTATGCACGTAGTAACCGCTTTTGTATTTGCTTTTATCAAGTTATATTATCTCACCCGTATTTCTCAATTTGAGATAACAGTGTACTCGTATTTGTGTTTTATGTACTTCTCCGATCTGATCACTTTTCAAGAAAAAAAAAAGAGTTAATGTGTCAATGTCACTATCGGTATACCAATATATGGTGAGTTTTTGTTTTGTTTTGTATTTGTATTGTTCTCGAGTGTCCTTTTTGTTCTGCTGTGTACAATGTTTGGTGTTCTACCCAAACCAGAATGTTAACTGTTCATGTAGTTTACTTTTTCTTTTGTTTTTTGTTTTTTGTTTGTTTGTTTGTTTGTTTGTTTCCGAAAAGCGAGTGAATGAGCTATCAGAGGTGATGAGGCGGAGTACAGAGACAGAAAACTTGTGCCAGCTTCTGTGAAGATCAACAATAAGCGCCTTGATTCCAGGCTGAAAGTCAACAGTATGGAGAGGGTGGAGGTACTGCAGACAGGAATTGCTTTCTTCGTGCTACTTCACTGCATCTGCACGAGGATGCAGAAGACCTCAGACAAAACTCTGTGTTTTCATGGCGAAGAATGTTGAGGATTATATCCAGTTTCACAACATTGATCCCAGCCTCAGTTCAATCGAGAAGCAATCCCAGCACCTGCATTGTTTCAGACATACTGCCTGAACTGGACAGAACAGACAGCACGGATACTGATGATGAGTGGCTTGCTTTTTTTAACTTGTGACAACAGGAGATTGTGATCTTTCATTTGATTCTAAAACTTTTGTATTTCTCAACGTCACAGATGCTTCCTGTTTCATCTGCCAGTGAGAAATGAGTGAATCAAGAAAATCCTGATAAGTGTTATTCCTCTGGTAATTCATACATCATCATGTTTACTTTTTTTCGAGTGACACTATCAGTACAGCCTGAACATGAACAAATTTGGCCCGCTGATTCAGTAGTGTGCACTGAAAAAAAAAATCATCGTAAACATTGTCATACACCGCGGACTGTGTAAGCAACTCACAGTACTAAAAATATGACTGAGCTGGACTTTTATCTGAATTGTAAACAAGCCATTCTTGTGGATAAAGGTGAAGACTTCCCTCTGAAAGTTTTCATTTGTACACCAAGCATCATATGCTTCAAAGCTATTTCCTGACTCAGACATGTAACCTTAATATTTGATGAAAAAGGTGTGAACTGGCTGTGCACAGTGGCAGCTGCAAGGTAGGACTGTTTCCTTTATCTATATAAACATTTATAGTCATGCTGAATGGTGGTGTAACAATGACGGGTGAAAGTGTGCGTTGTGAACGTTCTGTCTTTCTGGATCAACGTCAATGCAGAAAACAGCTATGAAAGGTGAGATGATTTCTGGTATCTCTGGATGTGTCATTGTACTTTTATCAGAATGAATGACTTGCTGGGCTTCAGTCTTTTCCCCTTTTTTCTCTCTTGAAAAAAAGGCAAAACTATTTGTAAAAAATAAAATAAATGAAACAACAAAACAAAATCACATTAGCAAGCTATTGTTCACTGTTAAACTATTTTTCAGTCAAAATAGCAAAGAAGTGTGACTAAGTAATCAAATGGGTCACACATAACTGACTAACGATACACACATCTCTATGGCAGACTTGGGCAAATGAAGCATGCTGAACTGTAGCCCAAACTTTGAGGCAGGAAGTTTATTTACATTCACGCCACAGCAGGTTTAGGGAGTGGTGGTCCCCTGTTCCTCAAACTAGCAAACCCAGATATCAAGTAGAGTGTGTGCCACCGCCGTTTACAAGAATGGAATCCAAAGGTGGCTTGCGCTGCTGTGGAGGACGGTCAGATAAAGTACACGCTACAGCAGGCTTACTACTGAAAGTCTGGTTTGCTCTAAATTATGAAGAGCCCTAGCGAGGCAGTTTTCAAGCGAGGAATGACTTTTTTTTTTTTGTTTGTTTTGTTTTTTTGTTTTGTAAATGTGTGTTTCACATTTTCTATTGAATACTGTTTGATGCTGCTAATAGCACTTACACATTACACTTACACGGAACTTGAACCACTGTGAGTTTTGTTACTGTAGAAGTACTCGTGTGATTTCTGCCATCCTTTAAAAACTTCAAGTGTGTAAATCTCAAATCTGCCATTTTGGAGATAAGCTGGTGTGCCTCTAAAGTAGTGAATTATAGTGACAAGCAATCTACTGCTACATTGCAGTACGAATGAAGAAAGCAGCAACACTCAAACTACATGACCGGCACAAAGTCACTTTGCTCACGCATAATTTGCCATATCAGCCATAACAACACGTTCTCCACCCGCCAGTAACAGGGTCGAAACACATTCTACAGACACGTCATTTTCTGTGATCACAAACACACTACCTTACGCACACATCTGTTGCAATGTTAGCAACAATGTTACTATATGCGTATGTCTGTCTCAACGTATTTACCACAATATCAATATGTCCACACAACTGTTACATCGTGAACACGATACTGCCTTGTCGACATGTTAACCAAAGTGTCTTAATCCTGATGACTAAGAGTTTCCTTTATAATATCCGTCTCATGGATCTGTTGCAAAATAAAAAAAAGCATACAACCTATCTGACAACATTGATTGTAGCCATAGTTCACACCACTTTCCTCACGACAGCACAACCCCACCTCCTTCCACACACACACACACACACACACACACACACACACACACACACACACACACACACACACACAACCCCCCCCCCCACACACACACACACACAAGCCCCCCCCCACCCCCACCCCCCACCCACACCACACACATTTACCAAGAGAGAGACATTGATAGGCAGAGACGCAGACATAGAGAGAGAGAGAGAGAGAGAGAGAGAGAGAGAGAGAGAGAGAGAGAGAGAGACCCAAGACCCACATGCCATCTCTCTCTCTCTCTCTCTCTCTCTCTCTCTCTCTCTCTGAAACACAAACACACACACACACACACACACACACACACACACACACACACACACACACACACACACACACGGACACACTTGCGCGCGCGCACGCGCACGTGTGCTTGCACGCACTGCAGCGTCCATTTTTTTAAACCATGAATAGTGAACAGTCTACAGGTGAAAAAAAAACAAAAAACAGATGAATAACAAAAACATAATAAAGTAAGCAAATAATTAAGGGAATTATCAAAAGAAATAAACAACAAATAAATCGATGATCAAATAAGTACGTAAAGAAACAAGTAAATGAATAAAGAAAGAAAGAAAGAAAGAAAGACAGAAAGAAAGAAAGAAACAGAAATCACAGCTTATTTACTTGCACTCACTACAGCATCCATGTTTTTTCCGATGGACAATAAACAAGGAATGAACACACAAACAGATAGGCGAAGAGAGAGAGAGAGAGAGAGAGAGAGAGAGAGAGAGAGAGAGAGAGAGACAGACAGACAGACAGACAGACAGACAGACAGAAAGACACAAACAGGCAGATAGACAGACAGACAGACAAATAGAGAGAGATAAATAGAGAGACAGATCGATGGATAGATGAAAATACGTGGTCAAACAAAAAAACAAACAAACATATGAACTAACTAACCAATTAGCTTACTAACGAAATGAGTGAATAAGTAAATAACTAACTAAATAAATAAACAGATGAATAAATAAATAAATACATTCATTGGTGAATACATGAATATATAAATGAACAAACACACAAACAAATAAATAGATGAATGATGAAACAATAAATGAATAAAGGTATGGATAAATGAATTTTTGTTAATGCAAATGTTACTTCAGTTTATGTCATCCCAACTATGACCAGTGACTGACAGCTTTACTCTTAACACAACAAAATGTGGACATCTTCGCTGACCTGCGCAAGACTCTAGGAGAGACACAGATGACAAAGAAGATGGAGTTGTAGACCAGCATCATGGTCAGTGCCACTTCTCGTGCTGACAGACTGCTTCTGGAGCTGGTGCCAGCCCTCCACGCTGCTGCCTGACGGAGTTTGATTAAAGTCACTGCTGTTGTCACCACCACCACTACGACTGCCATCAGTGGAAAGCCAAGACCGTATAAAAAGGCATCAAGAAAATCAATGGCTTTCTGGTGATCTCGATAAAACTGACCTGAAAAGAAGAACCTTTTTTTTCCATGTTGAAGCACTGAAAGCGCATTTCAGAAGAGGAGAAATATCTTCTTTTTTTTGCACCAACGAGGTGTCATTGCTTTGTACATCAATCTCATGAGCCATCGTGTTACTTTGAGATCCCGTCTACATTTCATTGAATCAGTCCAATGGTCAGTATGATATCAAAACAAAGAAACAAACAAACCGTTATCCTATCTCAAGTCTGAGGGTCTACTACCAAACTTAAAGAAAACAAAAATTAATCAAGATCGAATGGAATTCAATAGGAATACACCTACAGCATATGAAAACATGTATTACAAAGTGAGGTGATTGCAGTCGGAAATCTAAACAAATTTCAATAAGTATTTACAAGGCTCTGCTGGAAAACGTCGACAAACGAATTACAAGACAAAACACGACACCTTTCGATCTCTTAAGTCTTCTTCAGGCAAGATTCACAACACTCAGAATAACGAAAATGAACGAGCAATCACTTATCTTCATCTAATTTGGCACTGGATGGCCTTTGAATGAAAACGAGGCTGTCGGGAAGGAGACGATGTGAGTCGAAGTAGTAATTATGATAATGATAATACTTATAGCGATACTGATAATGATGATAAAAAACATTGCAAATAAATAAATAAGAGAGGATTACTACCACTTTTGATGAGAATATGACAATAGTAGTTGTAGTATGGGATAGAGAGCAGGGGTTAGAGGATTGACGAACAGCATGATTGCAATGGCAACAGTGTTAAAGGCGATGACGATGGTGAATATATATATATTATATATATATATATATATATATATATATATATATATATATATATACATACACACACACACACACTAGCAGGGGCACCCGGCGTTGCCCGGGATATGAACATTTTTTTGCGATACCTACGTGACGGCAAACGTGTATTAATTGTTTTGATTTAAAATCAATGCCCCCCCCCCTCCCCCCCCGCAACATCTTCCCACCCCCTCCCCCCACACAAATACACATTCTGTCTCTGTCTCTGTCTGTCTGTCTGTGTGTCTCTCTCTCTCTCTCTCTCTCTCTCTCTCTCTCTCTCTCTCTCTCTCTCTCTCTCTCTCTCTCTCTTATACATTCTATTCTTTTCCGCCTGCCTTTGGCCCCTTTCCTCTGGATCTTCCCTAGCACGTCGAGATGCTTTTCTCGCTCGATTTTCCGCCTACACTCACTGTTCCCATTCCCATTCTTCTGATTGCCCTTAATTTTGTAGGAATAGACTTTGTGCAGAAGTAGTTTATTTCAACGGGTCTGTGTCTAATGTAAAAATAGTGTATCAGGCTTTGCACTGTACAATCATTTTTCTGGCCCCTCTCATTCCTCCCTTTTCATCCCCCTACCCTGTCCCATCCATGTTGCAAAATTACTTATCGTTACTGGACATACGCATACCGAATGTTATCAATAGCGGTGTAAATTTAGAAAATAACGGTTTTTAACGGTCAATGTTAAGTTTTGGTTCGTAAAATTTGCATAACATTGTTCAGCGCTTAAAACTGTATGTGCATACAGAATGCTATCAAGAAGGGTGAAAATTTCGAAATTCAGAAAATAACGGTTTTTAACGATAAATGTTAAGTTTCAGATCTTGAAAATTGTATATCATATTTTTAGCGTTCAAAACTGCACATGTATATCGAATTTCTTCAAGAACACACTAAACTTATTAAAAAAAAATAACGTTTTTTAACGGTCAATTTTAAATGTCGGTTCGTAAAAGTTGTATATCATTTTTCAGCATTTAAAACTGCACATGTATACCGAATTTCATCAAGAACAGCCTAAATTGTGAAAATAACGGTTTTTAAACGGTCAAATTTAATGGTCATAATGACTATCTAATGACCTTATGTTGCCCGCTGGATGTTCCTGTAGGTTTATGTCAAGTTTGGTGGCGATCCGATAACTGTCGTGGCCGCCAACCTCAGAAGATCGGGTTTTAAACAGTTTTTATAGGGTTTGGTGTTTTAACGGTTTTTAACTGTTATAAATAACGTTTTATAACTGCCAAATAACGGTTCTAATTTTCGAGAAGTAGCCTTCTACCTGTGCAATGTCACAACGGCCGTTTGATGAAAAGCAGAGGAAAAAGATGTCTTTGAAACCGTTGTAACGGTTTTTTTTTTTTAACGGTTTTTAACAGTTTTATTTTTTTTTAGAGATTAGCCCCAAACCGTCCTCGGGTCACAACAGACGTACCTTCTAAACCATCCATGTTGCAAAATTACTTACTGTTACTGGACATACGCATACCGAATTTTATCAATAGCGGTGTAAATTTAGAAAATAACGGTTTTTAACGGTCAATGTTAAGATTTGGTTCGTAAAATTTACATAACATTGTTCAGCGCTTAAAACTGTATGTGCATACGGAATGTTATCAAGAAGGGTGAAAATTTCGAAATTCAGGAAAAAACAGTTTTTAATGATCAATGTTAAGTTTCGGATCTTGAAAATTGTATATCATTGTTTAGCATTCACAACTGCACATGTATATCGAATTTCTTCAAGAATACTCTAAATTTATAAAATAACGTTTTTTAACAGTCAATTTTAAATTTCGGTTCGTAAAAGTTGTATATCATTTTTCGGCATTTAAAACTGCACACGTATACCGAATTTCATCAAGAACAGCCTAAAGTTAGAAAATAACGGTTTTTAACGGTCAAATTTAATGGTCATAATGACTATCTAATGATCCTATGTTACCCGCTGGATGTTCCTGTAGGTTTATGTCAAGTTTGGTGGCGATCCGATAACTGTCGTGGCCGCCAACCTCAGAAGATCGGGTTTTAAACAGTTTTTATAGGGTTTGGTGTTTTTAACGGTTTTTAACTGTTATAAATAACGTTTTACAACTGCCAAATAACGGTTCTAATTTTCGAGAAGTGGCCCTGTACCTGTGCAATGTCACAACAGCCATTTGATGAAAAGCAGAGGAAAAAGATGTCTTTGAAACCGTTATAACAGCTTTTTAACGGTTTTTAACGGTTTTATTTTTTTAGAGATTGGCCCAAAGCCATCCTCGGGTCACAACAGACGTACCTGCCAAATTTCAAGAAGATCGGGTTTTAAACAGTTTCTTTTATAGGGTTTGGTGTTTTTAACGGTTTTTAACTGTTAGAAATAACGTTTTTTTAACTGCCAAATAACGGTTCTGATTTTAGAGAAGTTGTCCTGTATCTGTGCATTGTCACAACGGCTATTTGAAGAAAAGCAGAGGAAAAAGATGTCTTTGAAACCGTTATAACAGTTTTTTAACGTTTTTAACGGTTTTATTTTTTTAGAGATTAGCCCCAAACCATCCTCTGGTCACAGCAGACGTACCTGCTAAACCATCCATGTTGCAAAATTACTTACTGTTACTGGACATACGCATACCGAATTTTATCAATAGCGGTGTAAATTTAGAAAATAACGGTTTTTAACGGTCAATGTTAAGTTTTGGTTCGTAAAAATTGCATAACATTGTTCAGCGCTTAAAACTGTATGTGCATACGGAATGTTATCAAGCAGGGTGAAAATTTAGCAATTCAGAAAATAACGGTTTTTAACGATAAATGTTAAGTTTCGGATCTTGAAAATTGTATATCATTGTTTAGCATTCACAACTGCACATGTATATCGAATTTCTTCAAGAATACTCTAAATTTATAAAATAACGTTTTTTAACGGTCAATTTTAAATTTCGGTTCGTAAAAGTTGTATATGATTTTTCGGCATTTAAAACTGCACATGCATACCGAATTTCATCAAGAACAGCCTAAAGTTAGAAAATAACGGTTTTTAACGGTCAAATTTAATGGTCATAATGACTATCTAATGAACCTATGTTACCCGCTGGATGTTCCTGTAGGCTTATGTCATGTTTGGTGGCGATCCGATAACTCTCGTGGCCGCCAACCTCAGAAGATCGGGTTTTAAACAGTTTTTATAGGGTTTGGTGTTTTTAATGGTTTTGAACTGTTATAAATAACGTTTTACAACTGCCAAATAACGGTTCTAATTTTCGAGAAGTAGCTCTGTACCTGTGCAATGTCACAACGGCCATTTGATGAAAAGCAGAGGAAAAAAGATGTCTTTGAAACCGTTATAACAGTTTTTTAACGGTTTTTAACGGTTTTATTAATTTTTTTTTAGAGATTAGCCCAAAACCATCCTCGGGTCACAACAGATGTACCTGCTAAATTTCAAGAAGATCGGGTTTTTAAACAGTTTCTTTTATAGGGTTTGGTGTTTTTAACGGTTTTTAACTTCTTTTTTTTTTTTTTTTTTTTTTTTTTACTGCCAAATAACGGTTCTAATTTTAGAGAAGTAGTCCTGTACCTGTGCAATGTCACAACGGCTATTTGAAGAAAAGCAGAGGAAAAAGATGTCTTTGAAACCGTTATAACAGTTTTTTTTAACGGTTTTTAACGGTTTTATTTTTTTAGAGATTAGCCCCAAACCATCCTCGGGTCACAACAGACGTACCTGCCAAATTTCATGACAATCGGTTGAGACGTTTTTTAGTCTATAGCGTACACACACACACACACACACACACACACACACACACACACACACACACACACACACACACACACAGAATTTACCATATATATATATATATATATATATATATATATATATATATATATATATACTAACACTGGTATCTATAACAATTATAACATTAATGTTAACAAGAATAGTTACAGTGACGTAATAACAGTACTGATAAAAAGCATAATTAAATGTTTATATATATAAGCATATATATAAGCATAATTAAATGTTTATAATTGAATATATAGATAGATAGATAGATAGATAGATAGATAGATAGTATAGATAGATAGATAGATAGATAGATGATAGATAAAATAGTAATGACAATTATAGTACTAATACTAATGCCAAGAGAAGGGGGAAACCAAACGAGGAGTTGGAGTGGAAGGACAGGGATAATGAAGAGCAGAAGGCAGATATACATTATGACACGGATGGAATGTGATGGGTATATTGATGCTTGCAATAGATGTATTAAGATTTTTTTGTAAAGTCATGATTGTAATGAGAGTGATGCTATAGGAGGTTGGAAAAGTGGTAGGTTGGATCGTCAGAAATAGTGTAAAATTTGATATTAAAATTGATAATACTAGCAATTGGATCGTCAGAAATATTGTAAAGTGTGATAATAAAATTGATAAGGCTAGTGATATAATATTTGGAAAAGACTTATCGATATACTTTGAAAAATGTATCACTTGATTTGCTGGTCAATGATGATAAAATAAGTAAATAAAACATCACACACACACTCGCACGCGCGCGCGCGCGCGCACACACACACAACACACACACACACACACACACACACACACACACACACACACACACACACATCGTTTTCCAAATTTCATACACACACACACATACATAGATAATTATG
>CM065729.1:26230244-26245244 GCA_033310375.1 Conus canariensis | reverse complement strand
CTTTTTTCATCACCATTTCCAAAGTGTTGCTTTTAATCTCAATAGTATTCAGAGATTAAAAGACCATGAAACACACACACACACACACACACACACACACACACACACACACACACACACACACACACACAAGAGAGAGAGAGAGAGAGAGAGAATGAATAAATGATTTTGTTTAACAATGCCAAAGCCCCATCTGAAGGGGGTCAAATCTATGAGACGTACAGAAAAAAAAGAACATCAAAATCAAAATGAGCAGTTCACTGAAACTATGTAAATGTATAAACGTGTACACTCTGTTCGCCTTTATTGAGAAAAAGGCTCTGATACGTTAAAAAAGCAGAAGAGCACACAAAACAAAGTGTGAAGTAACGCAGTTTTAATGCACGACACAAAACAGGAAAAGAAATTTTCGGCAATATGCGACAAAAAAAATACAGACATAAACATGCACAATACTCCCCTTGTGAAGCCAAAGTGGTGAATGAAGTAGACAGAGGGACAGTGGAAGAGAGAGTGAGTAGCGTTCGAGGAATAGGGCACGAGGAAAGAGGGTAGAGTAAAGTGAGGAGGAGGAAAAGGAGAGAGAGAGAGAGAGAGAGAGAGAGAGAGGCGAAGGGGAGAAAGAGAGGGGAGAGACAGAGAGAGAATGGAAGTAGAGGACGAGTGGAGAATGAGAGAGAGAAGAGGAGGGGAAGGATAGTGAGTGGATGGGGAGGGCGTGATGGTATGTAGTGGGTGTGATGCATATGAATGAAATGAACAAGAGAAAACACAATAAATAAAATACAATATGCTCAAAACACATTTTAAATGACAAGGGGAGGGGGGTGGGGGGGGGGGGGTGGGAGAGACGCGGGTCAGCCGCCTAAAGCACCCGACCCAAGTCTGACCCAAGGGTAGGTTGCCCTACCCAAGCACCAAGGGGTGAGAGGGAAAACGGGAGAACCCCGAGAAAAAAACCCACTAGCCAGACGCAGCTAAGAGCTGCAAGGCTCATCCCCCCCCCCCCCCCCCCCACACACACACAAATAAAAAGCACTTGCCCGCGGGCACACACACACACAACACACAACACACACACACACACACACACACACACACACACACACACACACAAGTGCGCGCGCGCGCACGAACAACCACGCACGCACACATACACACGCCAATAAGCACACACACAACCACACATATACCTAAAGGGCTTTTACATCAAAGACAGAGTTCTCAGAGCAGAGTCTGCGGAGCCTCAAGAACTGAGAATAGGGTATGCTGGTTTTGGTACTGGGATTATGTGACGATCTGTAGTCGAGATAAGAGTGGGAGTCCGTAGGTTTGTAGTGGACGGAAGTGGAGAGTCCACTATCAGTGATGAAGAGACTCATGTCAAGGAAAGTGATGCACTTTTCAGATATTGCGTAGGTGAACTTGACTGCTGGATGAAAGTTCTGGACTGCTGTGATGAAGACATGGAGATCACTGATGGGCATGGAGGTGGCACCAAGTCCGTCATCGATGTAGCGTTTATAGAATTCAGGGATAGAACCATGGTATTGTTGCAGGAAGTTGTGTTCAAAGTATCCCATGAAAAGGCATGCGTAGCTGGGGCCCATTTTGGTACCCATGGCGACACCACTGATTTGTTTGAAGGTGTCGCCAAGGAAGGTAAAGGTGTTGTTGGTGAGGACAAGTTCCGCAAGGCGAATAAGTGTGGTGGTCGCAGGGGAAGGGTCTTTTCTTTGGTTGAGAAAAAATGACAGGGCTTGCAGTCCATCTGCATGGGGAATACTAGTATGCAGAGATGTCACGTCGAGAGTGAATAGATATTTAGGCTGAAACTTCGGATTGAGGTGGAGGTCATTGATGAGACTGAGAGCATGAGTAGTGTCCTTGATGAACGTAGGCAGGTCTTGAACGAGGGGTTGGAGGATGGAGTCAAGGTATTCGGAAATATTTTCTGTGGGGCAACTGCAGGCTGAGACGATGGGTCTACCAGGGGTGTTAGCCTTGTGAATTTTGGGCAGAAGGTAGAAAATGGACTCTCTGGTCTTGGCTTTGATCAACAGTTTAGCCGTAGGAGGTAAGTGGCCTTTTTTGACAAGGTCCTTAATGGTTTTTGAAATAGTTTTCTGGTCTACTGGGAGGGTGGGCTGTTACGTTGACATGATTTATACAGGTAAATTGCAAAACTTCTTATTGCGTTTTCATCTTTTTGTTGTTGTTGATAATAGCAATACTAAACAAAAACTAGATGGTCCACAATAAAATTTTGATCGAACAAATTTACTTCTTAGGTCATTTCACACAGGGCAGCTATATATAAAATGATTTTCATCCTCTATTGCTGAACTACATAAGCGACATATGGCAGCTCCATTTCCGCCGTTGATATCTCTGTGTATGTACGGCGATGTCAGAGACGCCGAACCTAAACTTGGTTAATGCTGCCCTTACCAAACTACACAAAGACAATGAAACGTATGTTTAAATCAAATGACTGACTTAGAGCAATCTATACAGTGAAAATCTGTCACTCGTCTGAATGTGGGACTCCCAGTCCTGCCATGTACAATCTGTAATACGTTGCTTGAAACAAGTCAAAAAAACTGTTTGCTCACCCGACACCCTCGTTCACCCATACGTAACAAAAACCATAATTACATAAGCATTCACGTACGCTATTTGTCCACGTTTGTTTACCTGTTTGATCGAGTATATACATATTTGTATAAGCCAGAGCAGGTAGTCTATCATCATTCATTTGAACTACTTTAACCAGTACCTAACGCTTTTGTGTAAGAGTTTAAGTAAATGGGATATCTTCCAGGTTCTCCGTATATAAAATCATTGGGAGTTCTTTGCTCAACATGCAACATTTTTTTTTCCATAGCAAATCAATGTAGCTTTTCAGTTTCTTGATTATTATTCAAGCCCCATATCCCAGCTTTATATAGAGCTACTGGTTGAACTTGTGTATCAAATAGTTAAAACACACACACACACACACACACACACACACACACACACACACACACACACACACACACACACACACACACGCACGCACACACACACACACACACACACACACACACACACAACACCACACACACACACTTGGGGAGTAGTTGTTATACGCATATATTAAGGACAAACTGCTAACAACAGATTTGTTCGCTCGACTGACCAGATCTTGGCAAGTAAACCTAAAACTAAGCTTAGCTAAAAAAATGTAATCCGAAATAGTTATATGCATTCACCAAAGACATCTGACTACTTCCATATAACTATTTTCACATGCCGCTAGATACCCACATTTACGAAAAACTGTGAAGTTAGATTTTTCCATGTTCACTTTTAGCTCCAGTCTCTCCGCCGCCGCATATAACTGCTTTAACTTATTTTGTAGACCAGTCGGAGTTTCAGACAACAACACAATATCATCTGCGAAAAGCATGATAAATATTTCTACGAAATCAAACGTTACTCCATGTCTACCATTTCCATTAATTTATTGAGCCAAATCATTAATAAAGAATGAAAACAAGATGGGACTACACACATTGCATTGTTTTATTCCTCTTGTGCATTGTATTAGATCACTAACTCTAGCACCACATTTAAATCTAGCGATGGTATCCTGATACATGCTTTCTATGCAGTGGTGAAGTTTTCCTTTTATTCCAATATTTCTAAGTATTGGCCATACAAGTATTCTCGAAATCGAATCAAACGCTTTTTTTTTTCAAACTCTATAAAAAGCTACGCATAATTTTTGATTACTTCAGAACTGCTTTTGTACAGCTGCCGAAATAGTAAACATATGATCAGTCATTGAATAATCTCTTTTTTTTCTTTTTAACCCAGCTTGATGTTCACCGGTGATATTATTCCTTTCAGCCCAATTTGAAAGTTTGCTGTTTGTAACTGAACTATAACGTTTACTTGCTATATTACATAAGGACATTCCCCTATAATTGTTACCACAGTGCCAAGGACATCCACGCTGTTGGTTCGGATGAGGAATTTGCACAGGCCCTCGATGCCAGGCGCCTGAAACTCAACCTGCCACGAGCAAACGAAACTGAAGATTGGGAGAAACTGGATGCAAAACTCGTCCAAAGACTCGATGCACTGATAGGGAAAAGCACCCTGGAACACAAACTAGCCACATATGGGGACATTGTGTATGCCACATGTAGAGACGCCTATGGAGCAAAACTACCCAAATAGAAAACACCTCCAAAGAAATCCAGACGCCAAGAAAAGATGGACAAGATCAGGGTCCAAAAGAAAAACCTCAAGATGCAAATGAAGACCGCACTGCCAGCTGAAAAACAAGGCTTGGAAAAACTGTGGAAAGACCTGAAAGAAAAACACAGCGCCCTCAGCAAAGCGGAATCTGCGAGGAAGAGGAAGAGCAAAAAGAAGAAGACACAAGAGCGCTTCTTCAGAGACCCCTTCCAGTTTGCCAGAACACTGTTTGAGCAGCCAAAATCTGGGACCCTAAGTGTGGACAAAGGAGTTCTTGAGCAGCATCTGAGGAAAACATACTCTGACCCACAGAGCAAAGCACCACTCGACATTCAAGGTCTGGTGTGGCCAACCAACCCTGAGGAACAGTTCAATGGCAAGCCTCCAACGTTGGCGGAAATCAAGAAGGTGGTCGACAAAGCCAGAGCCAAATCATCACCAGGGCCAAACGGAATACCTTACCAGCTTTACAAGAAATGTCCCAAGGTGCTGGAGTGGCTCCACAGGCTGCTGCGATCGGCTTGGAGAAACCAGAAGATCAGCGGCCAGTGGATGACGGCAGATGGTGTGTACATCCCCAAAGAGCAAAACTCAAGTGACATCAGCCAGTTCAGGCCAATATCACTACTGAACGTCGAAGGGAAAATCTTCTTCTCTGTCATGGCAGCAAGGCTGACCAAGTACCTGATGGAAAACAAGTACTTGGATGTGTCAGTCCAGAAAGGTGGCATCCCAGGCGTGGCTGGCTGTGTAGAACACGCCACAATGATCTGGGACGCAATCCAAAAAGCAAAAACAGAAAAGAGAGACCTGGACGTAGTGTGGCTTGATCTGGCAAACGCATATGGATCTGTGCCCCATGAGATGATACAGTTGGCTCTTGAGATGTACCATGTGCCAAAGAACATCCGCGACATGCTCAAGAAGTACTTCAATGGCTTCTCAATGCGGTTCTCTACCAAGGAGTACACAACAGACTGGATCAACTTGGAAGTGGGTATTGCAATGGGCTGTGCAATTTCCCCAATACTGTTCGTGCTGGCAATGGAACTCATCTTGAAAGCAGCAACAAACAACGCGAGACAAACAGACCTTGGCGACGGATACAAGATGCCTCCTCTCAAGGCCTTCATGGATGACACTACAGTGATTTCATCCAGAGAAGACGAGACACGTCATGTGCTGGAGAGGCTGGACGACATAGTTGCCTCATCCAGAATGATGTTCAAGCCAAAGAAATCACGGAGTCTCTCACTGAGGAAAGGAAAAGTGGCCGGATCTGTGGTCTTCAGTGTTGCCAACCAGGCCATTCCAACAGTCACAGAAGAACCAGTCAAGAGCCTTGGAAGATGGTATGATGATACGCTGAAAGACACACAAAGAGCAAAAGAAACCAAGCAGATGGCGGAGGAAGGCTTGGAGACCATTGACCAGTGTGGGCTCCCTGGCAAATACAAGGTCTGGTGTCTGCAGTTCATGCTGATACCAAAGCTCCTATGGCCTCTGATGATATACGACATCTGCACCAGCATAGTGGAGGCAATGGAAGCCAAAATCAACAAGTTCACAAGGAAATGGCTTGGTGTCCCACCCTGTCTGACTGACATAGCGCTGTACTGTCGCCAAGCAAAGCTGAAACTACCACTGAAATCCATCCTGGAGGAATACAAAGCAGGGAAGATCAGACTTCAAAGCATGCTGGAGGACTCAGGAGACAAGGTGGTAGAAGCAATCAAGCCCCAGCTGAAGACAGGCAGAAAATGGAAAGTTCAAGAGGCGATGGATTCTGCAAAAGAAAGTCTCAAGATCAGAGAAATAACAGGACACACACAGACCAACAGACAAGGACTGGGGGTGACCAAAACAGAATGGTGGTCAAAGGCCAAAGGAAAAGCCAAAAGAGACATGATGATTCAGGAGATGAGAAAAGAAGAAGACCAAAAAAGACTCCAAAAAGCAGTCCAGCAGAGCCAGCAAGGGCAATGGACAACGTGGGAGAATGCACTCCAAAGAAGTCTCACTTGGAATGACATTTGGCACATGGCCCCTCTCAGGATCAGCTTCATTCTCAGATCTGCATATGACCTTCTGCCCTCAAATGCAAACCTGGTGAAGTGGGGGAAAACAGACGATCCTGCATGCCCCCTCTGCCATGAAAAACAAACAGTGGAGCATGTCCTAAGCTCATGTAAAGTAGCCCTGGCTCAAGGAAGGTACACATGGAGGCACAACCAAGTGCTCAAAGAGATTGTACAAGTAGTCTGGGCTAGTACCAACACCACAAAAGGGAAAATCAGGACTCCAAAAGCACCCGCAACATTCTTCACGGCAGGAGGCAGCAAATCATGGCCAAGAACAACAGTGCCACTCGAAACATGCAGGCAGAGTCTGCTGGACGGGGCAGATGACTGGGAGTGCACTGCAGACCTCCCAGAATGGAAGAGTCACCCAGAGATCATCAGCAAGAGTGGCATGAGACCAGACATAGTAGTCCACTCTAAGTCAACCAAGCAGCTGATCATGATCGAGCTCACGGTGCCATATGAGAACAGAATGGAGGCAGCTCAAATCTACAAGACTGAAAGTATGCTGATCTGGCAAACAGCCTGAGGAGAGAAGGCTATCAGGTCAAAGTCCTCACTGCAGAAATTGGAGCTAGGGGGTTTGTAGGAACGTCTGCATACAGCCTCATGAAACAGCTCTCAGTTGCAGGGAAGGAAAAAACCAGAGCCCTGAAAGCAATGGCAGAAGCGGCAGAGAGGTGTTCAAGCTGGATCTGGTCAAGGAGGAACAAAAGTGAACTTCATAAGGCTTAATTTCCCTACAAATATCAGGTGTCCCTGTGGCTCAGTGGTTAAAGCGCGAGTCATTAAGTGGAAAATGAGCATGTCCAGAGGGTCATGGGTTCGAATCCCAGCCATGGCTCGTCCCAAGATGGGGAAAAAAAAAAAAAAAAAAAAAAAGGGGGCAGCAGAGGGACATCCGGAGTCATGAACCGGGTGTGGCCCAACCCCCCTAGAGTGTCAGGAGATAAGGGCCGAAACACTTGCTTGAAGGGGGCTTCTCTTCTGAGGACTCTCTGCTGCCACGCTCTCCACGAGTTTCTTTCTACTAGCATTGTTGACTTCACCTTTTTTTTTTTATATAAAGTCACAATCATAAACTCTGACCAGCCCTCAGGATACATTCCTTTGTCAAACAGCGCATTGAACAATTTTACTAAAAAGTCAATAGCACATCCCCCCAATTCTTAAAGAATTCCCCTATCAAGCCGTCGGGCCCAGGCGCTTTTTGATTTTTCAACTTCCTAATTGCTGATAAAATTTATTTCTTTGTGATAGGTTGGTCCATGTAATTTATATACACGTCATCTGCAACATTCTGAACTGCTTGAGACGGGTCATCTTTCTCTAACACTAATTTAAAATATTGGTGGCATTCCTACATAGTAATATTATTTCGAGGCTGTGATCCCTGTTTGTATACTGAGCGCAGTGATTTCCAAAATTCTATTCACAGAATTAAGTGTTTTCATAAATCTGTATATAGCTTCTGCTTTCTGAGCAATAATTTTGTATATTCTCTCCTCGCTTTACAAAAAGTTGCCCTGTCTTCTTTATCAGATCTTTTCCTAAATGTTCTTAAAAGTCTGCGCGTCTTTAATTTCTATGCCTTGTATTCTGTATCGTACGAGTCATTCTGTCTGGTTGAACTGTTAACACAAATACGCTGTTTCATACAGTCTACAACATTTTTCACAATGTCATTGAACATGCGCAACGCATTGTTTACTTTATCATCTATCAACATTTTTGCTGATGAAAGCTTTTCACGAATGTGCTCGGAGTTCATCATATCACAAAAAATGTTCAGCATGATCATCATTCCACACGGTTTCTTTCTCTACATATTTCTTTTAATTAAATCCTCCAGCTACACCTATTCCAGCATGAGACATATTCATACAGAATTCCAAAGGCATGAGGTCGGATTCAATTTTATCTGTAGCAAACATACTACAATGCTTAATTATACAGTGAAACAAATCATACGAAGACACAAAATAATCATTACGCTATGACCTGAATTAGAAATGTATGTGAAACGGCCGGTCTGGTTCACTACATGCACTATTTAACATAAATAATCCCAGAGTACTACATAAAATGTTCAAAAAACATTTTCCATAGGAGTCCAGTACTCTGTCTTCCGAACGTCCGGTGATAATCACGCTATCGCTGTTCTCAAAATAAGAATACATCGTAACTTCATCACGGTATTCAGGGATAATATTCGCTGTTCTGGCATTAAAGTCACCACTCATAAGTAACGACAACTCTTCTATAGATATGCAATGATCAGTTAAACAATCTTCTAATTGGCTTATTCCGTTTTCCACATCAAATGCAGCATAGTATGGTGAGTATTCTGAAGGAACGTATGCACAAATATACACAATTTTTTTTTTTTTTTTTTTAAATAAAATAATGTTTTGTCAAGTACAAATAGTAAAAAAATTCCACTTACCTGAGTCGAGTCGCTTCATATTTGCAATAAGGCTATTTTTATTCAAACATATTACCCCCCCCCCCCCCACCCCCTCCCACTCTCCCCAAACATCTTCTCTTGTGTGACAATTTGACGGCAGGCTGAATGGAAGCCGTATGCTCAGTGAACACCGTATTGATAAAATCTTCCATGAAAGTTTCTACCAAACAAATTAAATCAAACGAAGATACATATAGTACAAACACAGAATCTGAAAGCTTAGACATGTCTAATGTCTAAGCTTTCAGATTCTGTTGACGTTGACGTTCCAGTGGAGAATCTTACATTCTTTAGGTTTGTTATCATCCCCAACTGGATTTTCCGATTTATAATCAATTTCTTCTTCGATATTTGTTAGCCCATAACTATCTCCCCCAAACCCCATGTCACTCGTGGTCGCACACACACACGTAACACTGTCAATGGTCAACATATCCGCGTCCCGTGGCAGTGAATTCGCTGTAGTGGCATGAATTGTCTCATCACTTCCACGTGCACAGAAACTACGCTGTCTTGTCACACTCGCTGACACTGGTGACTCTCTTTTTTTGTCTACGTTTCTTGTATTGAGTCTATGTGCAAAATAGCGTTGGTTCTTGACCCAGGGGCGGCCATACCTCTAGGTGAGCTCGATGATGCCGCTCTCCTGCTCGTTAAGGACGAACATCTTTCCGTCTATCAGCGGGCGGCCGTAAATCATCGTCGCCCGTTTCTGCTGGTCCTTGGCCGCCTTAATGCGAGAGGACAGCTTCTTCCTGATCGTTCTGACGCGCGGAAAAAAGTCCTCATCAATGAAAACATTGCCACCTCAGAGATTTTTTTTTCGCCTTTAGAATTTTCACTCTTTCCTTATAGAACGGGCATCGAGCAACGATGGGCGAGATGGATTTGTACTCAGTCGGTGGACTCTATCAAAACTGATGTCGCGGCTCAATCTAAACTTGTTAGATACAAGTCTTTCAGCAAGTGTTCACAATATTTACTAGTCTGGTTGGCCTGTCTGGGTATACCGTGCACAGTGATGTTATACCTCTTAGAACGGTCTTCTAATTCACTGGTCTTCATTTCCAAATTTTGCACATTCTCTTGAAGTTTTTGGTTTGTTTCTGCCCGTTCATTATTTGACGGCCTGAGAGAGGCCAACTACCCTTTCAGTGTTTCGACTTCCTGCTTCAAACCGACAAAGCATTCTTTAATTTAGGACAGGTCCTCTCGAAGACTCTCAAACTTGTCGCTCATGGAAGACAGCACGGACAAGGCTGGTTCAAAAACAGTGTCACTATCAACTCTCTGCTGCATGGACGACTGTGCAGTGTCCCCCTGGCTTCACTGGCCTCTCTTCACACTCAGTCTTCGGCCTACGCTGGAACCCGTCAAACATGTCTGCTTGCTGTCACTCATGGGAGGTCTGGTGTAATAGCCCGTTCTTACCCCCTCTGGAAGTTATCCCGGGGTAAGTCTGGGCTAACCTGCTTTTACCCCCGGGGGTCATTCCAGGACTAGTTAGAACCTAACCCTCGCGCTAGCTTGCACGCGTGGGTCAATATTCGGGTGTGTGAGTACGCCCGTGCATGCGTGGGAAAGAAGACACCTACATGCCAATGTGACCAAGTGCCAATTTGACCAAGCGTAGTTGTGACAAAATGTCGTTGTGACCACGTGTCGTTGTGACCAAGTACCGTTGTTGCTTCGTCCCGTTTTGCCTCCTTTAACTATTTTACATCTAATTAGAGTCTCTTGAGTACCTGTGTACCTTAGTTTGTACAATGCAGATGACTAGTGGTCAGCACCACTTACTACTGGTCATTATGACATAAATCGGAGATCTTAACTGTGTCTCCCGAGTGCTTGTGTACCTTGTACAATGTAGATTACTAGTGGTCAGGGCTACTGACCACTGGTCATTATCACGTAAATCGGAGATTTTACCATTTCACAGTTAACTATAGTCTCCTGAGTACCTTTATACCTTGTACAATGCAGAAGACTTGTGGTCAGTGCCACTGACCACTGGCCACTATGACGTAGATAAGATATTTCGACTATTTTCCAGCTAATTAGTGTCTCATGAGTGTATATATGCCTTGTACAATGCAGACAACCAGTGGTCAGTATCACTGACCATTGGTCACCTTAATGTAGATCAAAGATGTTAACTATTTTTACAGCTAACTTGTATCTCCTGAGTACCTGTGTACCTTGTACAATGTAGATGACTGGTGGTCAGTGGCACTTACCAGTGGTCACTATGGCGTAAATCGTATATTTCGATTATTTTTACAGTTAATAAATGTCTCCTGAGTGCTTGTGAACCTTCTACAATGCAGACGACCAATGGTCAGAACTGACCACTAGTCTTTTGCATTGTACAAGGTACAGGGGTATTCAGGAGACTATAACTAGCTGTGAAATAGTTAAAATCTCCGATTTACGTGATAATGACCAGTAGTCGGTGGCCCTGACCACCAGTAATCTACATTGTACAAGGTACACAAGCACTCGGGAGACACAGTTAGAATCTCCGATTTATGTCATAATAACCATTGGTCAGTGGCACTGACCGCTAGTCATCCGCATTGTACAAGGTAAGGTACACAGTACTCAAGAGACTCTAATTAGATGTAAAATAGTTAAGGGAGGCAAAACGGAATGAAGCAACAACAGTGCTTGGTCACAACGACACGTGGTCACGACATTTTGTCACAACTACGCTTTGTCACATTGGCTCTTGGTCACATCGGCATGTGGGCGTCTTTCTTTCCCACGCATGCACGGGCGTACTCACACACCCGAATATTGACCCACGCGTGTAAGCTAGTGCGAAAAACGTTAATTCGTATCTGCTAGTGAACCAGGGTGTGTGTGGGGGAGGGGGGGAGGGGAAGTAGGAGGTCCATCTATTGAGAAGAGTCTAGAACTACACTTCGTCTAAACCCAGCTGACTGTGTATAGGAAATGGGAGAGGGGTGTACATATGCAGGCTAACCCAAATTTTCTTTTAAAGGCGGGTGTGCATGTTGGGAAAAACCCTGAATAACTCTCTCCTGCTTGAAGGGTGGGGTGGGGTGGAGGAAGATTACAAATAGTCATAGAGTGATACTTGGGGGGGGGGGGATATATCCAGGCTAGCCCTAACTTACCCCTGGTGTAAGTTCCAACGGGGGGAGGGGGAGGGGGGTAAGTTCTAACTAGTCCTGGAATGACTCATGGGGGTAAAAAATGGCTAGCCCAGACTTACCCCGAGCTAAGTTCCAGAGGGGGATAAGAATGGACTGTTACACCGGAATTTGCCTCGACGTCGCCACGCTGCATCAAAAGGTTGTTGAAGAAAATCACAGTGAGGAGCAACCCCACTATGACACCGCCTACTCGGCTTGTCACTCTCAATGTCCGACATCGCATGGCGATCTTCTCTTTGGCACGGCGACACATAAGATTGATGTAGACTGCCGCGAAGGAGCACATCTTAATCTGAAGCTCAGAGTCACCCCCAGGATGATACGTTAGCTGCACTCTGTACAGATTTTTAAATTGTACGTAACTGGAAAATCGTGTAATTTTACCATAAACAAGACATACACCACAACACGTCCGACTCCGTTTAAGTTCCGTGAAGTCCCCAGAGAGAGAGAGAGAGAGAGAGAGAGAGAGAGAGAGAGAGAGAGAGAGAGAGTACTTTTCTTTAGTAGTAAACTGCAGGTGGATCTGCTCAGCATAGAGCAGCATGCTGTTTGTTAGGTACAACAGGTCAGCCAGAGACAGAGAGAACAGACACACGTTGATCCGCGCCTTCAGCCCTTGTTTGCAGAACACGGCCATGTTGATGACGTTGGCAGGTCCACCAATCAGAAACAAGACAGGCAGAATCACAGTGTCTCTCAAGCGACGCACAGTGTCCTCAGTCTCTGCACTGACCAGACTGTCCGGGTTGTCCCAGGGGCTGACGCCTGGAGACTCTAGCACTGCACATTGGGATGGGTGTGTCTTCTGAGTGACGTTAGTGTTCATGTCCGTGACATTGTTTCCATTTGTTGACGTGGATTCATCGAAGACTACCGCCATCATTAGTATTGTGTGCAATAATGTTGTTATTCAGGATTGTCGTTTGATTGAGCCACTACGGAAAAAAGGCTCATCAGCTCCACTGCATTTTTGTCATCGGGTACGACAGCACACTAGCAGATCATTATTTTGCATATTGGTAATGAGGGCAACACACTTATGTTGGATTTGTTAAATGTGTGTCGTTTGAAAAACAAATACAAAAGCACATATGTGTATAAACTCTTACCCACACTTCCCCACGCTACCACACACACACACACACACACACACACACACACACACACACACACACACACACACACACACACACACACACACACGCACGCACGCACGCACGCACGCACGCACGCACGCACACACACATACACACACACACATTTTTTTATGAATTAAAACTTGTTTTAAAACCTAAATGTATGTACATATATACAAAGCAAAATGTATTTGTGGAGAACGAAGAATAACCAGCATGTCCTAAGCTCATGTAAAGTAGCCCTGGCTCAAGGAAGGTACACATGGAGGCACAACCAAGTGCTCAAAGAGATTGTACAAGTAGTCTGGGCTAGTACCAACACCATAAAAGGGAAAATCAGGACTCCAAAAGCACCCGCAACATTCTTCACGGCAGGAGGCAGCAAATCATGGCCAAGAACAACAGTGCCACTCGAAACATGCAGGCAGAGTCTGCTGGACGGGGCAGATGACTGGGAGTGCACTGCAGACCTCCCAGAATGGAAGAGTCACCCAGAGATCATCAGCAAGAGTGGCATGAGACCAGACATAGTAGTCCACTCTAAGTCAACCAAGCAACTGATCATGATCGAGCTCACGGTGCCATATGAGAACAGAATGGAGGCAGCTCAAATCTACAAGACTGAAAAATATGCTGATCTGGCAAACAGCCTGAGGAGAGAAGACTATCAGGTCAAAGTCCTCACTGCAGAAATTGGAGCTAGGGGGTTTGTAGGAACGTCTGCATACAGCCTCATGAAACAGCTCTCAGTTGCAGGGAAGGAAAAAACCAGAGCCCTGAAAGCAATGGCAGAAGCGGCAGAGGGGTGTTCAAGCTGGATCTGGTCAAGGAGGAACAAAAGTGAACTTCATAAGGCTTAAATTTCCTACAAATATCAGGTGTCCCTGTTGCTCAGTGGTTAAAGCGCGAGTCATTAAGTGGAAAATGAGCATGTCCAGAGGGTCATGGGTTCGAATCCCAGCCATGGCTCGTCCCAAGATGGAAAAAAAAAAAAGGGGGGGACAGCAGAGGGACATCCGGAGTCATGAACCGGGTGTGGCCCAACCCCCCTAGAGTGTCAGGAGATAAGGGCCGAAACACTTGCTTGAAGGGGGCTTCTCATCTGAGGACTCTCTGCTGTCACGCTCTCCACGAGTTTCTTTCTACTATTAGACTGTTTATCTCTTCAAGCTCATTTATCAGGCATGTGTTTGTGTGATGTCTTTTCAGATTTAAAGTTTGCCTTCAATGTTTGTTCCCCTAATTTGTTGTCCAGTTTAAGCATTTGCTTAAGATTATTTCCAGGTATGTTGTAGGAATGTAAAGAGGGACATTTATATACACTTACATAACCACATTATGCATGCACCTGCATAGACACAGATTAAATGCATCTCTCTCTCTCTCTCTCTCTCTCTCTCTCTCTCTCTGGAATTCTAGAATTCAAAGACAGGATGATAGCTTCATATAAACAAAACTGGCATTCTAAAATGGAAAACACGGATAAATATAACTGGTTCTATGGCTTTAAAAGTATAGTCGAAACAGAAAAAGTATATTTTAGGAGTAACGAACAGATGGCATACAATTTGTCTCTCCAGACTTAGAACAAGGACTCTTGGTCTAAACGGCCATAAAAGATGGTTCTGTACTGAATCATCTACAGCGTCACCTTGTCCATTGTGTGGCTTCCATAGGGAGGATGAGCCGCATTTTTTGTTTCATTGTAAAAATTATAGTACTGTACGTGATAAGTGTGTAATTTTTCAAAAGAATGTTGCCATAAATCAGGAGACATTTGGAGTTTTAAAATTGAATTATGACGATAATTCACTGATATCTCTTGCCAAATATATTGCAGAGGCATTGAAAACACGATCAGAGGCTATCGTCAACTAGAATTA